>OX457039.1:25572419-25939919 GCA_949752735.1 Lumbricus terrestris
CAACAGCCAGCGACTGAAGAAACGAAGGAGCAAACTGCACGTGGTACGAAACGAAATCAACGACACGCCCGTACTGAGACGGACGCTGAAAAAGATTCTACACACGGTGTAATAATCCGGTGAGAAGATTCTGTTGTTGGATTTCGAGTGTTGTGTTTATGATAATCTGAATCAGAGTTTGTTAACCTGTAAGATTGAATGTTAAATAAGAATAGGTTTGTAAAACTGAATGAAACTCTATTGTAACTATCATATTCAAAAGAAATGGCTACTTGTGACTATGGAGCGATACTGACAGATTTTGAAACGATGAAAAAAAAGATTTGGAGGATGAATGTCTCGCTAGAAAGATTGAACCATTTGGTCTAGAGAGGAAAGAAATGATTAGGCGATTGAAGGAGTACGAGAGAAGGCGTGGAAGAGAGGAAGGAGATGTTGAGAGAGATGTGAAGAGGGATCGGATTGCACATGATGCGAACGGTTCAAAGGGCAAGCAGAAGGAGGAAAAGAGAGATGTGAAGAGGGATCGGATTGCACATGATGCGAACGGTTCAAAGGTCAAGCCGAAGGAGGAAAAGAGAGATGTGAAGAGGGATCGGATTGCACAAGATGCGAACGGTTCAAAGGTCAAGCCGAAGGAGGAAAAGAGAGATTGTGAAGAGGGATCGGATTGCACATGATGCGAACGGTTCAAAGGTCAAGCCGAAGGAGGAAAAGAGAGATGTGAAGAGGGATCGGATTGCACATGATGCGAACGGTTCAAAGGTCAAGCCGAAGGAGGAAAAGAGAGCAGAAGATGAAGTGACTAAGAAAGAGAAAGAGTATGACAAGTCACGTGCTTCAAACTGGATGGGTAGACAGCCACGAGATTCAGTGAATTTATATGGAGCAGATCGTTTGAATGAGCAGACGAATAGGTTTGATTGCAGGAGGAATACAAATTACCTCGGGAGGCGAAATGTTAGGGCTAATTATAAACGGTATGAGGCATGGACTCCTCAATACACTAAGGCCTCAATGCATGAAAATGGAGATCGAATGGATCAGAGATTTAGGAGACAAATTGGTAGCAGACTTTGTGTGACCAATTGGACGTGCGATAGAATGAAGTATAGAGGAGAGTCTTTGGACTGGCGGAGTCCAGCTAAAGGTGACTGTAATTGGAGAATGAATATGGCACGAAATGACAATGCATATGGCAATGACAACATGAGGGATGATTTGCCATGGAGGAGGAAGAGGTTGTCTGAATAGCAGTGCATGCAGGGATGGATTAAAATGCGTACAAAATAGGAAGCATGAGTAGTGAGCACAAATGGGAAGGATGGCGGATGCATGGAGAGCGTATGGAGAACACATGGATTGAGTGAGTCGCTTGAAACGCGGGAGGTATAAATATAGGCCTAAGTATGTAAATGTGTGAGTGTCACAGATTGACACCAATAAGCTGTAATATAATAACTCTGCTAGTACAAGCATTTGATCATTGAGACAAGCAAAGTGTTCTCGATACAGAGGAAAACTGTAGCCGTGCTTAGCTGTAGTTATAAGGCTAGATGAATAATGAATTTGCGGTCATAGCCTATAAATAGGCCTACCCATGTGTAGATGGATTCTAATGTGAAGTTATAAGCTTGTTATCGAGTGACGCGAGAAGTTTAAAATGAACACTTTCTCAGACATAGATCTAGAGAGACACGTTATGGGAATTGGAAATTTAAAATAACTTTTACTCGAGCACAAAATTTTGTCGAAAATTGACCGAAACAATAGGCTAAGTGTTTTTATGTGCCTTGGAAGCAAATGGTTAAGCAGATGGCTTATCTCGGGCACACTCAGACAACTAATTGTGTTAAAGGCTAATAGTCTTTATATAGACTAATGTTGGAGTTATGCTGAAGCTACATTGTAACTTGTTACGTAGATAGATTTTATATGCTGCATATTAGCCGATTGTGTTTTGTGTGTATTTTATGTTAGGCGTCTACGCAACGGTTGCTACGCAAGCCTGGTGACGAACGACTGATCACCTGTGCTCTTGTAACATAACCGCAGTCCAACGAGCCTCGGCCATACAGTTCATTCCATCTGATGCTCGACCTGGAGCCAGAAGCATTAGAAGTTGGATGATGTAATGGAAGAGGGGGCTGGGTTATGAGGGATTGATGCGAATAATGTATAGGCAACCGAACACTGCGTAGAGAATTTTAATATGTATGAAACTGAACAGTATAGTTAAAATACGTAAAGACGATTAGGCCTAAGTGGATTAGATTGAACACTGTAGGCATGAAACTGAACATTATATATAGAATAAGGAAGACTAGAAACTAAAGGACTCAAGGTTGATATAAATATATAGTATAAATATAGATGCAGACTGGAAGACGCAGACTGACTCATAGCAGACAGTAGGCCACTACAGGCGGACAGGCAATAGCAAGGGGACTGGGCAGAGATAGTCGAAGGCAGAAGAACCAGGATGTATGTAAAAAATGACCATAAAAGGAGTGAAAAATAGCAAGCAGGGAGTTGAACAGAAAAGATGACCATATAAGGAGAGAAAACGGATAGAAGGAGCTGAGACGGGCGACTGGAAGGAATGGATAAATAGGGGGCGAAATTGGGAGTCGGGGTTCACTCTGAGAATGCGGCCGGAGGAAACGAACGGAAGGAGGAATCCACTCGAAAAGGGGTTCACTCCGAGAATGCGGCCGGAGGAAACGAACGGAAGGAGGAATCCACTCGAAAAGGGGTTCACTCCGAGAATGCGGCCGGAGGAAACGAACGGAAGGAGGAATCCACTCGAAAAGGGGTTCACTCTGAGAAAGCGGTCGGAGGAAACGAACGGGAGGAGGAATTCACTCGAAAAGGGTTCACTCTTGGAAATCGTCAGGGCAAAACGACCGAAGGCGTTAGGGCGAGAACGATCAACAGAGGAACCCGCTCTCGAGGAAGAGATTGCACCAATGAGACTACTAGGAAAGGCGGTACGTTAGGTGATCAACAGAGAGTGTAGGAACAGAGTGTAGGAACGAAGTGTAAGAACGAAGTGTAGGAACAGACAGTACGAAGACTTAACAACGCGTCATGAAAACCGATATTAATAATTGTAAATAAAACACTACGATAATTAAGCTACGTCTATAATAAGAAAGGAAAATCAACTGTGTCTTATTCCACTCATCGATTGTCGTTAAAGAACCACGCTACCAATACCCGAAGAGACTGGAAACCACACCGCTGCCACCAAGAATAGTTTTAGTTAGATGATTGGCGATGCAGTATTAAACAGCGCACGTCAATCATCTTTAAAACATTACACGGAGAGAAGAGAGATATGGCATTATAAACACGGAGATTCGGTTCAATTGCGACCTGAACTCTGTGTCAACCCTCCAACTTTATGCACAAGGTACAAATTATGATCCGTGCATAATTTTCTCTGCTACACAAGGCAATCCATTTTACGTTGGAAAATCGTAAGCAGATATCTTTTCATGGCCCCAAGAGACAACACTGCAAGTAACCAACACTTGTTGCTAGCAATAATTATTTACCAGACACAGCCATGTCCGGTAATGTCTGAAATTTCTGACCGGACAGTTTGTGTAAATACCGGACTGTCCGGTTCATTACCGGACGCCTGGCAACTCTAATAAAGTCTGTTATTCGCATGAAAAATTATAACAATCAAGCAGTTGTTGAGCACAGCTTCAGAATTACTTTCCATAATTCAGTAACAATCATAAGAACTTCACACACATCAATGTGTTTAGAGGTCAAAACAACAATAGCCCAAGTTAGTATTTACAAAACAGCAGATAAACCTTTCTCTGATGAACTAAAAACAACTTAAGACATAAAACATGAACATCTCCAGGACACAGATGATCAAAGCAACACTACCGATTCCAACGAATCCTGGCGCTTCCAGAGGCTGCGTCTCCGCTCGAAACGTCTTCGTGATACTTTCTAATACAAAAATACAGCTGTAATGTAAATGTTTGCATATAACATATGAGTAACAGTCGTTATTTTAGGTTTGCAATTGTCTGGTAGTCAGTATGCGGCAGTGGTTAAAGTGCTTTGGGTGACCAGTGGGAACTCTGAAGAAGAGTTTATTGGAACGCATAAGTTGCAATGGTAAGAGGTGAGAATACAAGCAAATCCGTCCCTCACATATTCCGACCCATTTAAAGCCCTCGTGTGCTGAAATGTCTTGGTCAGGGATTGAAATCTCCATCAGAGCAGAAATTTGCTGCGAGACATACTCCACCAGCAGTGTCCAGCACATCTACCCGACACAGTGACTGTACACTAAATAGTTGACGGCAGAATGAGAAGACGAGGGAGAGGACTGGTTATATATATGCCCACATATGCACATACGCCCTCTCCAAGTCCTCCAAGGCTACAAAAATGAGATTGCTAACATTTCATAGCCCTTGGCTACCTATCAGGTCAGATTAAGGGACAGCTCTTGCTATGTCAAATAGTTTTCAATTTCTCAAGCAGCTTAAGCTAGGATTGAGTAAATAAAGTCCCAAGTTTCCAATCATGCATTGGCCACTGAATGATCTCACTCCGTCATGTCCATAGAACCAAGGCTTAAAGTGCGCCCGAACGGCCATGGACGGCGTCCAGGCACTTGTTTTAAAATCTGAACACTGTTCTGCCACTTATTTGGCCCGTACAGCAGGTGAAGGTATGGAGCACCAAGGCACTTCTTTTTCCACACTTTAAGCACTGCATAGAACCTAGCATAGTTTAGTCATGAACTACTTTTTAAAAAGTTTGCTCAATTTAACTCTGTAGTAGAGTGGTCCTCGGTATTGTATCCTTCAAGCATTGTCATGGGTATTAGAACTATGCAATCCGTAGCTCTGAACAGCGGTTCTCAACCGGGGGCCCGGGGACCCCTGCCCGGGGACCCCTGGGGGTCCGCGGCCATCAGCCTGGGGGTCCGCGAGCAAGTCCTGAAAATTAAATATTTCTTAGTTAACCCATATGTGGCTAGCGTCAGTTTAAACTGACACACAGAAAGTGGCGGTTTCTTGGTTATTAAATTGCATTTTATTTTCTAAGCCATTTTTAGTTGCTATTCTAAGACCCGTGTGATTACCTCTGTGGATTTATTTCAGTTGTTTTGAGCTGGAGTAATTAGGAAAATAATATTTTTCCTGAAAAATCGAAATATTTAAATATGCATTGTTCAAAAAAGAAAAAAAATTAATGTCAACTCATATTTTAATAATAAAGTTATGCAAAACTTCGCCACAGGCATTCTAAAGGTAGCTATGATGACTATTTTTAAAAAGAATTTCAATTCTGAAAATTATAAGAATTTTCATACCGTCAGTTTAAACTGACGCTAGCCACATAAGGGTACGTGGTTTTCCCAGGTCATATCCACTATGTCCTCCATTGTGGGCTTCCAGTGCTGTTTGCCTAAACATACTTTTATGTCAGATTGTGAAGCTGCATGTATGTATGTATGTATGTATGTATGTATGTATGTATGTATGTATGTATGCATGTGTGTATGTATGTATGTATGTATGTATGTATGTATGTATGTATGCATGTATGTATGTATGTATGTTTGTATAATAGTAATAATTACAACGATTTATATGGCGCTGTAACACAGCCAAGCCGTTACAAAGTCGCCTTACAAAAACAGCTACACAGGATAGCGAACAAGTGTGTATGTGTATGCATGTATGTATGTATGCATATATGTATGTATGTATGTATGTATGTATGTATGTATGTATGTATGTATATATGCATGTGTGTACATATGTATGCATGCATGCATGTATGTATGCATATATACTTGAATGTATGTATGCATGTATGACTTTGCATGTATGTATGTATATATGTATGTATGTATGTATGTGCACGTACGTATGTATGTATGTATGTGTGTATGTATGTATGCATGCATGTATGTATGCATGCATGTATGTATGCATATATACTTGAATGTATGTATGCAAGTATGACTTTGTATGTATGTATGTATGTATGTATGTACGCGTACGTACGTACGTACGTATGTATGTATGTATGTATGCATGAATGTATGTATGTACGTACGCATGTATGAAATATATGTACATACATGCATTCACTCATACTTGCATGCATACTTACATACGTACGTACATGCATACATGCAAATACAACTATACATGCACACACACACACATACATACATACATACATACATACATACATACATACATACATACATACATACATGCATACACACATACATACATACATACATACATACATACATACATACATACATGCATACATACATACATACATACATACATACAAGCATTCATACATGAATACATATATACATGCATACATGCACACATACATAATACACTGAACCAGATTGTAAACATACGGAGTGGGTGGGGTAATGGGGGGTCGGGGGTAATGGGCGGGGGGTGGGTAATGTCCTAGACCCATTAGAAACATTTCTTATTATTGTGGACTAATAATTTACAGCATGTTGCTACAGCCGTAATGTAATGAGCCAGTGTTGCTAGGCATGAAGTGCAATGTCATTGAAGTAGTTTGAGCTTGTAGGCCTACACAACTAAGTCACAACTTAGGCCTATAGGGGGTAATCAACATCTCACTGAAAATTACTTCTGGTCTAACAATCTATAGGCACTATACTAACATTTCCCAAAGTGGTCTAAATGTTTTGGATGAATAAAACGCTTTGTGTTCTTTCTGTAGTGATGGTTAATGTACATGTACCCTCCTGTGCCTAGCGTCAGTTTAAACTGACGGTTATATTTGTGCCTACAACTGCCTACGTCTGCAATTTTTTTTAAAAATCTGGGTGAATACGATGGTTTTGGGTCTAGACAAACACGAAAATGTGAAAGAAACCATTAATTTCTGTCATGGGTTGATATGGGTTAAAAACATAGAAACAGATAACTTTTTGGCAATTTTTCAATATTTATCCAATCGCGACATTAAATTAACAATAGCCTACACTGATTTATGACAGATTCATCTCTTTTAGATGGGACGGTTTGTTTCAATCGCTAGAGTGCAGACTGAAATCTATATATTCGATCAGGCCACAAAATGGTTGATTTCATCAAGACACGTCCACTAAATTGTCGTTGTTTTGTTGCATTATGTTCGGATGGAAATCATGAACAGTTACTGATTACTGATGTATCATGTATAGGCCTGCCAAAGTTCGCTGGCTATCAAGGGGGGAAAGTATGTAACACACTCTAGATTCTGGATGCTCTTGAGAGTGTTTCTTAGAGAAAAAGGCATCAGCCTGCAATTCATTTGAATAAGAACTCATGCTTATGGGTTTCAATTCTGGCTTACATACATGTACCTGGCTGGCATTTTTGAGCAGCTAAATAGGTGTACACTAGCTGAATTCCTCTAAGCAGGTGATGCAGACAAATCTAATCACCCTTAGGTCTAGTGATAAAGTGTCTGCTTTTACAAAAAACTTGATCTCTGGTGCAAAACGGATAGTAGTAGGTAACTTTGACACATTTGGTCAATTGCATGAATTCACATTGAAATGAGCAAATGCACAGATCAATCAACCAAAATTTGTTAATTTAATTTCTGGACATATTCAATCATAGCTGGATCAGTTCAAATTCTACTTTGAGAATTTGAACGTTCACAGTTTTCATGTGTCTCCAGTCCGTTTCTTGCAAATGCTGATTCGTGGAATTTACCAGCATCGGGGATTGAACCAAATCAATGAACTGAAGTAGGCTAATTGATACTAGGTCTACATTGAGCATGTTGCATCCAAGTAAGAGTTAGCTTGATGTATTATTTTGAATACAAGCTTCACATGAATATTCAAAACTGTCTGTGAAAGCTTTCAACATTATATCGTCTTTTGCAACATCATAATTATCTTTGTGAATGTGGATATCGTTCATGGCTTGAGGTTTGAAATGGGTTCAGATTGAGTGTTTCGAGCATTAGGCTAAGCTTACACCTCAGATCAATAAACTGTGGTCGAATATGTGTGCCCAAAGGGCCAAAGCTCGTATTAAAATAAAATACCGGTTTTTTCGAATAAATTTCAAAGAATCTTCCTAGTTAAATAAATTTGTACTACAGCAGTGCAGGGGCCTATAGGCTATGACATAGGCCTAATATTACTTTGGATTATAGTCATAAGCCTACAGTCACGATAATGCGCCAGAGACAATAAATTTCTGTGGGGGGTCCGTGACCAAGACCTAAAATTAGAAAGGGGTCCGTGAGTCTGAAAAGGTTGAGAACAGCTGATCTAGAAGATCCAAAATTTGCCCCACCGGTGAATCACATGGTCATGTTGACAGGGAAGGTACAATTTATTGGATGATACACAAAAAAGTCAGCTGTCAGAAACCAACAACAGAACACCTTTTAAAAATCGCCAAACTTAAGTTTCTAATCATGTATTGACTACTGAATGATCTCACACTGAGCTGGCTTAGATACCCAAAATGCCTTGCAGTCCAGTCCTAAAATTGAAAGGCTACGAGTCATGCAAGACACTCATGTTCAGGGGCATGGCTAGAAAAACTGGCGAAGAATTTCCATTTAAGGGGATTTCCATTGATGGATAAGGTTGCAAAACACATCGAATATGCACAGAATTAGTTTTAAAATTTTGGAAATTACAGATTCTGGGGGTTTGAACCCATAAAACCCCTAAATACGTCGTTGCTCATGTTTGTTCAATGTTACTCACTGGCACAGTATTCGATTGGTGGATCCCATCGACCAGATTCATTGCAGTGTGCCAGCTTCACATGTGTAAGGTCAGCAAATGTGAGATCACCACGACATGTGAATTCCACGACTGATCCGATGTTGCAGTCTGAATAATTCGATATCATGGATGAAAATTCCGGCAGAACATTGCAGCATGTTCGTACGAATCCAGCTGGATTAGAAGAATAAATAAAAACATGTGATTCTCAATCAGAAATAATCTTCAATACTGGTTGCATTGCTAATTTAAGAATTAAAAAAAAAAATCTACAAGTATATCCATTGAAACGTCTGTCTAGCAGCTTATAGCACATGCATACATAATACGACCGATCTCTCTCTCTATCTCTCCCTCCCCTTGAAGAGGAGAAATACAAATTAATGAGCAAGTTTTTAAAAATCCATTATTATTATATAGTACATTATACACGATCTTCACACGCTCTTTGTTCTGCTGACTGCCTTGATCTATTGATCTATATGTACCTCGGTCCAGGGGCGGATCCAGGGAGGGCCAAACCGGCCATTGCCCCCCCTTTAAAAATTGCATGGGACGTGGATCCCCATTTGGTTTCAACAAGCCATTAAATAAACACAGCGAGAGAGAAAAGCAGGACACCAGGCCCCCCATTAAAAAATCGCATGGGACGTGCCCCCATTTGATTTACCATTACTCCCGACTATGACGACTGACGACTAAAAAAAGGTCGTCAACTATTTTGGCGGCTGAAATGGTATCAGTTTTTTCGGCGACGAATAAGACTGAATTTTTTCCCTGTCCCACCAACAAGACCGAATATTTTGGCCCCCTCTTCGAAAATTTCTGTATCCACCCTTGCCTTGGTCACGAACCTCATTAACCCAGCATCGGGCTTTTGCTACTGTCGGTCCTTCAACGTGGAATGACCTTCCCCTGTAATTCGTAGTAGGATTCTGGTAGGAAATTCACCTGTATCTCATCACTGCTTGAAGACCTTTCTCTTTTCAGTGAGCTATCGTGCTAAGAGTGCTTCTGAATAGCTCTGCTGTAAGAAGCGCTCTATACATGTTCATATTAGATTAATTATACAAGAATGAGTACACTTGATAAGAAATTATTAAGAGTACCTGTAACTACAGCCGTACTGAATAGGTTATTATCACTATTCGGCCAAATTCGAATAACTGGATCAACTATTCGGTTGAATATGAATTGCATTCAAAATAGGTCTACTGACAACATTCAATATTTCAAATGAAAAGAGAAGTCTCAGTTCAGTAAATCTAATACATAAACCAAAAAGTAAACAATTAACTACGAGTAATTTTTGAATCCTTCTACCAGTTCGTGTGCACTCACTATAGCAGACACATATGCAGATACACATGTCACATATTGTATTGTATTGTATCTGTGCTCCGTCGTACTTGTCTAGCCTTTGTCGACCTGTCTCAGACCTTGCAGCCCGTCGAGCTCTTCACTCTGTGGCAACGGGTGAGCTTTTGGCTCGCACTTCTATTAGACAGTGCCGAGCATTTTCTGTTGTGGGTCCCGCTATCTGGAATGGCCTTCCACTAACCTTGCGACTTATGCCTAGTCTAAATTCCCCTGCATTTTTTAAGTATCTTAAAAATCCTACTTTTTAGCTGTGGCTGGGAGCGCCTCTCAGTAGGTTTCTTGAAGAGGCGTTATATAAATTCACGAAATGAATGAATGAATATATAAAGCGCTTCTCACAGCAAGAGCCATTCAGAAGCACTCCCAGTGCGTTCAACCACAAGAGAAAAGGTAGGTTCCTAGATGAAAGACGAGGAAGGACCACCAGAGAGGATGGTCCGGTGACCACTGACCACTATTCGGTTCGCCTGCTACTATTCTGCCGAATACCGAATAGCTATTTGGCCCACTATTCGGTCCAAAGCGAAAACGAAGCAAATGTTCAATACAGCCCTACCTGTAGCCCGACTTACTTGCTGTAAAGCTTTCAGTCGCATCAGATACATCACTATTAGTCGAGCTGCTGACAGTTGCATCTCTTTCAGTTGTACTGATCTCAATTCCGATTCCCATTGACGTCAGAAGCTTCATGCAATCATTTTCTAAGACAAATACAAGACAGGACGTGATCAACTGGTGTATTTTCTCATTCATTACAACACCCATAAATGATGCCGGAATCCATTAGAATTATAACCTTCTTACTGAAATGTATTTATAACTGAATTCTGAAGTACTTAAAGAGAAGAACTGTTCCAAAGACATCTGTAGAAAGCAGAGATTCAGTCAGTGGGACATTTTCCATGCTTACTTAAGCAGCTAAAGGGAACACAAACTGCTAACCAATAACTTGAACTCTACCCTTGCATGGTAACATGTCATGAAATTCCAGTCTTCAGACAAAAAACGAAAATCCTTAGTGTTGAGCTAATGCCACGTAGTTAAAGCAATCCAGAAACCATCTACAAAAACCAGTTCACACTGCTTCACAGTCATTAATTAATTAATTAATAAATTCATTCATAACATAACCAATCAAAGCTTGCATTTACACCTTTATGCAAAGTATATGCAATGCAGAATTATAGTGGTGAAACAACTTTAAAATCGGAATGCATGGTGATAACTTGCCCAAAACTGTAGTTTTCTCCAAGGGAATATGGCAGGTGGTTGCAGAGGTCTGAGCATCGTCCACTGTAGTCTCATCATTTTAAGGCTAGTTGTAGCGGCCTCTGCCGTAGTTTGCTCTGCACTCTGTGTAGTAGTCTGTTCAAAGGTTTGAGACGAGCTCTTTGCAGTTGTCTGTTCCAACGTTTGAGATATGCTCGATGTAATAGTTGGTTCCATGGCTTGAGGTGTGCCCTGTATAGCAGCGGTTCTCAACCTTTTCCGACTCACGGACCCCTTTCTAATTTTGGGTATCGGTCACGGACCCCACAAAAATTTTGTGCCTCTGGCGCATTATCGTGACTGTAGGCCTATGACCATAATCCAATATAATATTAGGCCTACGTTATAGCCTATATGCCCATGTACTACTGTAGTACAAATTTATTTAACTTGTTCTTTGAATTTTTTTAAAAAAAATGTATTTTATTTTAATACAAGCTTTGGGTACGCATATCGACCACAATTTAGATCTATTCGAGGTGTAAGCTTAATGCTCGAAACACCCATTTCAAGCCTCAAGCCATGAGTGATATCCACATTCACAAATATATTTATATGTTGCAAAAGGTGAAATAATGTTGAAAGCTTTCTCAGACAGTTTTAGATATTCATGTGAAGCTTGTGTCCTTAATTATGCATCAAGCTAACTCTTGCATGGATGCAACATCTTCAATGTAGACCTAGTATCAATTATTTCAGTTCAATGATTTGGTTCAATTCCAATGTTGGCAAATTCCACGAATTAACGTTTGCAAGAAATGGACTGGAGACCCACGAAAACTGAACGTTCAAATTACCAAAGTAGAAGTTGAACTAATCCAGCTATGATTGAATATGTCCAGAAATTAAATTAACAAATTTTGGTTGATTGATCTGTGCATTTGCTCATTTCAATGTGAATTCATGCAATTGATTAAAATGGAAAAGTTACCTCCTATTATCCGTTTTACACCAGAGATCAAGTTTTTTGTTAAAGCAGACACTTTATCACTAGGACTAAGGGTGATTAGATTTGTCTGCATCACTTGCTTAGAGGAATTCAGGTAGTGTATTTAGATCAGCGTTTCCCAAACTGGGTTCCGCGGAACCCAAGGGTTCCGCGGGGCGAGCACAAGGGTTCCGCGAGAAGTTGAGAAAAAAAAGAAAATTTTCTGCAATACAACATTTCAGGCAGCTTTTGAAAATGCACTGGAAGTTTGAAAGTAGCATCAGTCATCTTTTGTGTTTTGTCCTCACCCGACCTTTCAGTGATTATAAGCAATCCAATAATTACCCTAGCATCATAGTAGGCCTACGTAGTTTGTATAAGCTTAGACATCACTGCTAAACGTAACGTACATGTAGGTCAGAACCTTAGGCTTTTGCCTGAACAGAGACGCGTGCAGTCATCTTTGTCACCCTAAAACGCAAGTTTAATAAGAAACGCCAAGTCTGATCTTGTAGCAGTAGCAACAAATAGTGATTTTAATTTTTGTGTGTGAAAAATTTGCCAAAATTGAGTGACTTTTATGTACGATAGCTAGGGTTCTAACCTCTTTTATTTAATTTAGAAACTTGGAACGCTTTCCAAACTCACACAATTTTTAATGGTTCTCGAGGAAACCATCGTTCAGAAATTGCAAATCATTTTCACGACCTGAAAGCGATCTTGGTTAAATGCTTCCTTTTCATGAACTACAATAATAGGATACGAAACCACTCAATGAAGGTGAAAAGCAGCCAACTCTTCTGACGGGGACTACGAACTTCTAATTGACCTATCACGAATGAAGCAGAATTCCAATGAACCTTCACATTCTAACCTCATGTAGGGCATACTCTTAGTAGGATCCACAAATCGTGGTTTTTAAAACAGTGCAATTTAATCTTTCATGATATTATAAAAAAAATAAACCTTCTAAAATTTAGTGTATTTAGGTATGGTATGTATGCTTATAATTATTAGTAGCCTTTGCTTCCCGTGCGTTCAGCATGATTCAATGCGTTTAGTTGAGATTGGGGTTCCACCCGAAAATATTAGGACGCGAAGGGTTCCGTGGCCCAAAAAGTTTGGGAAACGCTGATTTAGATACTCCAAAATGCCAGCCAGGTACTTGCAAGCCAGAGTTGAAACCAATAATTATTATTCTTAATCAAATGAATTGTAGGCCGAGGTCTTTTTCTCTAAGAAACACTCTCAAAAGCATCCCGAAATCTAGAGAGTCTGTTACATACTTACCCCCTTGATAGCCATCGAACTTTGGCAGGTCTATACATCGGTAACTGTTAATGATTTCCATATTCGAACATTTAGTGGACATATCTTGATGAAATCAACTATTTTACTCTGTTTCTATGTTTTTAACTAAGAAATATTTAATTTTCAGGACTTGCTCGCGAACCCCCAGGCAGATGGCTGCGAACCCCCAACCCGCGGTTGAGAACCGCTGCTGTATAGTAACCTGTTCCACAGTAAGAGATGCACTCTGTGTAATAGTTGGTTCCATGGTTTGAGGTGTGCTCTGTGCAGTAGTCTGTTCAAAGGTTTCAGGTGTGCTCTGTGTAGTAGTCTGTTCAAAGGTTTCAGGTGTGCTCTGTGTAGTAGTATGTTCAAATGTTTCAGGTGTGCTCTGTGTAGTGGTCTGTGCTGTAGTTTGAGGTGAACTTTGTGTAGTATTCTGTACCGTACTTTGAAATGTGCTTTGCACAGTAGTTACTGCAGCAGTAGCTGATGTGGTATCAGGACTTGTTGTTTCTGGCTTCGGTGATTGGGTGGTACTTGACACAACAGTTGTAAGGTACTGTGACGTACTCGTAGTAAGTACTGACATAGTAGTTACAGCTGCTGATGCCTTCAGGGGAGTTGTTATAGAAAAGGTAGTTGTAGCAGTCTTTTTAGTTGATGTTGATGGAACCGCTGTAGGATTTGCTGCAAAAAAGTAGGAAAGAAACAACATATTCAATGAAAATGCACCGGTTCAAACATGCACTGTCTGCCATGTGAACATGCTTAAAGCAAGGAAACTGCTTCACTGGGCATCTGCACGCCCAAAAAATGGCACAAAATAACTCTATATGAGTTTACGTGCGGTACAAATTTACGGAATGAGGCTTCTTGAAGGGGCGCTATATAAGTTTTCGGAATGAATGAATGAATTAAATAAAACTCAGAAGTCCGAGCACGCATTCGACCTAACTGAACTGAATTTGCTGGTTCCCGGGACTTAACTTATAAGTGGTACTGACAAATTAACATTTACTGCAACTATTACAGTTAGATTGTGGTGGTGACCAATTTTCCACAGATAACAACAGAATGCAATGCAACAGCTTAAACACAAATGCCTTGACTGCTGACAGCCTATTGCACCCAAAATATCTCAGTGATCTCATTCATTCCCCTCTTTCTGCATCTTCTCATCGACCTCTCCGTTCTCTGGACAGGGCTGACTTGCTTGTTCCACGAGCTAGGACCACTATTGCTCAAACTCCATCCTTTACCATCATTGGGACCTCCTTATGGAATTCCCTTCCCTCCACACTGTGTGGGACTCTACTATCCGGATCACTATCTACATATTTCTCTCTTCTTAAGACTTACTTTTTCTCTATAACAGCTAGCACTGGGAGCGCTACTGAATAGCTATGGCTGTGAGCGGAACTACAGAAATTACTAATCACATTAATTTACATTATTCGGTTATCTACAGGTTGGTCCAGCATAAATCATGATAAATGTCCCGACGTTGCACGCGTATAACTTCCCCAATTTTTAACATTTATTCATACTTAATGCATCAAATTAAAGGTATTTCACTCTAGTATTAGCTCTAAAAAAAGTCGAACTGGTGCTAATTTAGGTTTTAATTATTATGCTCCTAACAGCGCTAGCTAACATTTTTTTAAATTACTGACTCAATATGATGCCGTTTCCCCGGAAAATTCTATCGTTTTTTGCTCAAACGCGCGTAGATTTGATCATTTTGGTGTCTGTAGGGTCCTTACCATGAATATCTTCTCATCGCAAAACCACGTTCTTTCAATTTTGCCAACAGCCGTGCACTGCCACGCACGGCTTCAGACGCTTGCAAGCTCCCAGCCGTTTCTTTGCGTAAGAGTTGGAGAGCTCGTTAGACTTCTCCTCGACAAATTACTTTAACTTTAGGCCTGTAGCCTATCATCTTTTTAATACGTTATGCAATGCTTCTAAGACTGCCTGTTTTGCGCTGAATTTCCCTGGGAGATTTGCATGTAGGGCCTGTGTCACGAAATAGAGTATCCCCCGTATTAATTGTATCCCCCCAAATTTAAAAAAGTCAAAAAAAACGCTTCCGCGTGTATTTTTTTGCAAATTAATTTTTATCTGCTTTTTGTTTTGACATAGTTTTGAACTATGACACTAACAGGTATGTTTATTCCTACTAGATAATTTGTTTTGCCGTTTTTAGAGCACTTAAAACATTTAAAACACTTAAGAACACTCAGAGTCACTAAATAAATTCGAGTTGCCTTTATCTGAGCATTGCTTAGGACACTTAAAACAATTAGAGTCACTTTAAATTTTGATTCTCTTGTGGCTATTCGCTCAAGTTTATTACTGCTTAGACCTAGATATCTTAACGGATTTATTACGACTACGAGTTACGGTGATCCCGAAGACTGACTGCCTGTGCATATAAGCAATATGGCAAATAGCAATATCGCTCAAATAGACTGCAGTATAGAGACCCATGGATCCAATTAATTAGTCAGGCGTTGGTCTATAATTTTATTAATCCGAATCATGGGTAGTTTACATAAGTGGCCCGATTTCCCAGGGGTCCTAAAATAATTCCTGATGAAATAGAAGCTGGATTGACGAAAATAACTCTTGATGAAATAGAAGTTGAATTTTGACTAACCGATAATATTTATAAAAATATGACCGTACCCCTGCTTTGAATGACCTCCACTCCCCCACGGGCAAATTTATTGTATGGGTAGCCTCTTTGTCTACACGCTGCTTGAAATAGTTTCACTTAAAATCGTTTCTCCGGTGTTCTATGCACCGAGGTGGCTTCTGAGTAGTTCATACGGCGAGGAGCGCTCTTTAAATGTCCATTTACGAGACAATATTTATTATTCAAGATTATTGTCATTATTTTTTCTTATTTTGCGGAGATTCATTCATACTATCATTTTAAAATTATTATTGTGATTCCGCTTAAACCCATTCTTAGCCCCGAGATGATATCAGCACCAATGGCACCGTGATATAACGGTGAAAGAGCGTCTTAATTTTGCGGTAATAATTACCACATCGAATTTTAAAAAATTGTATCTCGCGTATTGAAGTGAATTGTGAGTTTAAAATAATCGCGTTTACATACAAATTCGCCAGAGAACGTTTTGCAAATTGTTTCAAAATAATATTCAAACAGACGGACAACTTTCAGACATATTTTGGTATAGATTAATATGATGTGACTCTATTAAATCGCACGTAATTACCAAATTGTCTCATTCTCTCGTGCCAGAAAACTGGTTTTGGTTTTACAACAGCACATAAGCAAGCAAATTCTACCTGCTCCTTCATTGGAAAATTTATTTAAAATTTTTTCAATATCATGTCCAGATAGTTGCTTATTTCTACATCTCAGTTATTTTTACTCTCAGAGGTGTTCTTGTCAGTACAATTGAGAGGCAATTAACGCAGTGTAAGGTAATTGATATCACATGCTTCTATCAATATTAGGCTTCTGGCTCAAAAGATATCTTGGCTGAATCAATCCATACCCAGACAATCTTTCCTTTCCCTTTGGATTAAAATCACATGACAGGATATATCGAGATTATGGCACAAAGATGAAAGACAGGTGATTGCATCTTGCAATCTGAAACTCGAAAGAAAAGACTAACTCGATAGCGATGTTCACTGAGGAAGCAGCAGAAATCCTCAAACGTAAACATTTGATCAGATGCAACATTGAGTGGTAAATCCTCATTCGTTACAGTCTTAAAGGCCAAATGAATCTACAACAGCAGACAGCATTTCATAGAATCAAACGCAAATGAAAACTTTATGACAAGCATTTGCTCCAAACTCATCTGAAGAGTTTCGTTCACAACAACTTACATTAAGGTTCTGCAATCAGTGAATGCTCAACATGAAGTACTTCTTTGAATATGCACACGTTGGTTCTCGCTGACTCACTCTGTCTGTAAAATCAGTGACATTGCCTTGTAGCAACTTATTTCATAAATTAAATGACACCTTTATAACCAATGAAAATACTAAAATTCAATCAAGTAATCTATGTCACTTCTACTGCTCAACAGATTGCATAGGTTTACAATTCACGAAGGAATCATTGGTAAACTACAACCAAATGAAAAATTTGTCTCTGACTTTGCACATTAACTTAAGAAACCGATAATTGTAATACCAGAATACGTTTACACATCATGCACACAATCTGGCGTTCCAAGCATGCAGCAAATTAACAGTTACAGCAGCATCACCTATCAGATTACAGCTTAGGTTTAGCTGTCAATCATTACTGTGACACGTATATACACCAGCCCAGTGCTACAAGTAAGAAGAAAACATAATTTCAGTATGCAACGAGATGTTCCGTAAACTACATGACTACGCACAGCACTTACATCCTGAGATGAAAGCTTTCCAATCCTAGTCGTGTCTATCGTGTTAAAAACATCTTTCGCTTTACTACAAAAGAAACAGAAAAGAAATACACTAGAGCAAAGTAATCACTCATTATCATAATTTGAATTCATTTGCTTCATGTCCTTGAAAAGATGGACATTGTAGAATCATAAAACTACCTCAAAGAATTAAAAAATCATTAAAATGCAACTAAATGACCACAGCAATCAAACAAATAGGTTACATCATCTATCAAGAAAGACCATAATTTCACAAAATGCACCTTAAGAACATTGACAGGTCAGCCATGCTAGCAGCTGTCCACAAATAATTTACCTAAAGCATCATCTCTTAACATTACCTGTGACTTGATACATTTTGGTCTAAACCTGTATAATTATATATATATTCAATCCAAGAGTTTTAAAATAATTCAGCGCACTTTGAGTGGTTCTCGGTTTCAGCAGGCATGGAATAGTGTTGAAAAAAAGCACAACGCTCTCTGGACAGGTTCATAACATTTCTGAATGATTACCAAGTTCTTAACGACTGAACTACTTGGTTTCACCCACATATATATGCTTTATCATATTGTTTTCTACATTCTGTTGACATTTTAAGTCACTTCTTCTTCACGTTCTCTGCCCTCAGGCAGGTTCGTATGACCAATAACGCCATTTTTATCTGTTCTTCTCTCTTCAGTCCACTGCATCCATCCTCTGTCAGCATCCAGTCCAACAACATTGTTCTTGGTCTACCCCGCATCCTTTTCCCCTCCATTCTTCCCTCAATGATGTCTCTTAGTAGAGTGTCGCTCCTACAGATGTGTCCTATCCATTTCTTCTGCCGCCCATGTATAGTTCCCATCAGTGATCTCTTTTCTTCCACCAACTGTAAGATTTCCTCATTTGTTCTACACTCAACCCAGCTGATTCTCTCCATTCTGCGCCAGATCCACATCTCAAAGGCCTCTAGTCGTTTTAAGTAACTCTACGTTAATAATAAAAAGAGGGCAAACTTTTGCATCAAAAGAACCTGTACTGCTTTGAGTGCTAATTTGCTAGAGTGCAATGAACCGTAATCACAGAATTCAGCAACAATCTGAGTCGAATATTCTAGATGTAAAACTATGAAAACATATGAAATGCTGATGAAACCATTGCATTCAAACATTTGTCTGGTCTCTCTTGCAGGTAGCAAAAAATCAGTCTTATTGATACAGTGTTGACAAAAATCGTTGTTGGTGCTTAACAGAGAAGAATGGAGACGTCAAACATTCGAACCTGCCTAAGGGCAGAGCACGGAAAGAAGAAGAAGGTGCTGAATTCAGTATTGCTTTAAAGGTTCTATAAAATCATTATTATGAATGTTGCTGTTGGTCGTACCACTCGTAAATGCTTGAAATCCTTCAAAATTAACTCTTCATCCAACTAGATAAACAACAATCGCACAACAAACTTCATCTCTGTTTGTCATCGTCATTGTATTTCTCAACTGACAAATGGAAAAGATTGCTGATTTTCCATTCTTCGGTCTGAGAGTTCCACAACCATCCCACATATGCAAATTATGCATGAATAAGTGATGTCGCAAACTTGCGCATACACCTTCGCAAACAGTCCTGAGATGCGTCACAAGTCTGCTACTGTGGCATGCAAATGGTTAAACAACTGCACATGATATCAGATATTCAGCGATAAAATGATAATAAAACTAAATGTTAATAAATAATCTTAGACAAACCACTTACTACAATTCGCTGGCAATTCTCGCATGAGGGAATCTAACAGGAAGTGCACCATCTTCAACAGATAGTTCTGAAACCTTGATATTCTAAAAAAATAATCTGAGAGAGTTAGATTGAAGAATCGTCCAATGTGATGAAGTGCTGCATATCAGCCTGAGAAGCCAACTATTGTGCAGAAAAAATCAATTTAGTACTAAACAGTGAAATACAGTTTATTTAACCCTTTACCCGTTCATTTTTTCCCGTTAAGCTCGTTTTCAGCGGATATTCTAGGGGTAAATGGGTAAATGAATAAGTTCAGCTTGATTGGTTCACCTGTTGAACAGATTTCCTTGTACAATTCAACGCTGTTTCTACGTCGTTGAAGACAGGAATTGACATTCTTTCGATCAAATCTGTGAGGTAAACGTGACTCCTTTCGAGGTCTTCGATTTCACTGAAATAATTACAAGAATCTCTGTCACAACAATCATTCACCAGAAATAAAGCACAGCACAACAGCTCCCTTCAAATGCAAAAAGCACCATATTACTTTTGCCCATCGTACAACATTCCAAAGCAACAGAAGTTCATTTCTCCTCCATGACCTTCAATGCAACTCGTTCTGCTTCAATGAATCTGATTTCACACAATGTGTAATTTGCTAACAAGTATATAAACATCAGTTGATGTTTGTGATTACAGCAGCAATGCTCTAGAAATTTACAGATCAGATTAGAACATTTGTCTCTGACAATCTAGACAAGGGATATGGTACAAACAATCTAAAACTTTGTCATTGATTTTGCACATAAATAAAAGAAACTGATGAATCCAATTGGTTAGTACTAATCCAATTGGATCACCCTGTAACAGGGATAATACAAGTTCAAGAATCTCAAGACTGTCAGTCTTTCACTCACAAAATTTAGTTCAATACCATTGATTTGATGTGAAGTTATTAGATTATATACTATATGTGACCCATCAGAGTGAAACACACACTAAGTCGGAAATTTCACATTTTGAGGTTTTCATACCACCGTAAAGCACTCAATCTCTGCTTTTAAATGACACCAAAATTGTTACTCTAGCATGTTCCTGTCCAAAGTTATGTAAGAAAATGTAGTTGCCATTTCGAAAATTTTATTTTGAGAAAAACACGATTAAAGAATAGACACATATAAACTGCAAAACTCCATAGCAACCATGCACCGATTTTAATGAAATTTGCAACACTTAAAGAACATCATAGGGAAGACTAATTTACAAAGTGTCATTGTGCTAGTAATCATAGTTTAGAAATTCTATACATTTGAAATTTTAAAAAATAAATTATTCTCAGACTTTAGTAAAAGAAGTCAAAACTTTGAATTTCTGATTATGAAAAACTATTTCCTTATTATGCCAGAAGTCCACGTAAGACCATCAAAAGTTCATTATTATACTGAGTTAAAATAATGTAAAGAATAGTGTAATATTATTTTAAAAAGATCGTGGCATGAGTAATTTCACAATGAAAAAAATGGAAATTTCTCAATTTTGTACAGTTATTCATTATACGTGTTTTACAATCTGCAAGGTAACTCTATTTCTTCAGTTAAAGGTAGAAAGTTAATAACATGATGGTCATGTTATTCATGTGACAGTGGTGTAGAGGTATGTTCTGTGCCTTGTAACCGGAGACTCACTGGTTCGAATCTACCTTAAGTCACTGCATAGCGATCCAGCAGTTTTCTGTGGTATGGTCGTGTATACGTCTGAACTATACAAAGAGGGCAACATCAAAATACACTTGCATGATATTGATTGTATAAAAAAGTAGTTGACCAGTTTTTCTTGACAGTCTGTCCTCGACCTCGTCCTCGACTTCTTGAGTGAAGTCTTCCACGACCTCGGGTTTCCTTTCCACCAGTCAGTGCATCTTTCTCAGATTCAGAACTCGAATGCCTGGATCGTTTACTACGGCTGGTCACAACTCTTCCTCGTCCTCGCTTTGGTGCAGTTGGTTGTGCAACAAATCCAGGTTCATATTGATCTGTGTCGCTTCCAGATTCTGCGGCAACCAATTCCAACGGTCTGGGGCATACAACGTCCTGCAAACCATCTTTGACGTATTCTCGAATCTGGTTATACAGTTACCACTGACGTTGAAGTGGAAGTCCTGGTGGAATAATTTGCTGCGGACCCTGTTTTGGAAGATGGGATTCACCGCCTTTCATTAGATTGAATTTGATTTCTTCACTCTCTGTGGTAATTTTGGCAAACACGAAGCCAGGAAAACTTGCATCAAAACGAAAATGCTGGTACTGTTTTATGCCAGGAAATGGTTTGAAGTATGGGGATAGATGTTGCTGCCATTCCCCAACAGCTACAAAGGATTGGCCATCTTCCTTGCCAATCAGCTGAGCCTGGTTCACACAAGCACTTTCGTTAACCACCGTCTCAAATTCCTCCAGTGACGACACAGCATGGCGTTTGAATGCCCGCTTGAGAAGCCCAAAACATCCGTCAGGGGCAAATTTAGTGTGACCCGTAATGATAAAATTGAGAGATATGGATTGGTGAAGACCGATGCACACCCTCCATGCGCAATACCACAGGACAAAACGATTCTTGTTTTGTCCTGAGCAGTTGTCGCAATGAAGTTGTGCATCAGTCTCTCCCAGGCCAAAACTTTCAAAAAAATGATGAAGGTATGAGATCACTGCATTCGACCCCTTAGAGATGAGATGGGCTTCGTCAATGATGTAGTTAACTTGCTTTGGAATTCCCTCACAGCACACACCAAACAAACCAACCTTCCTTGGAACAAGAAAGTACAGTGGTCCAGGCTGGAGGGGATCACTTGGCAAGTGAACCTGCTGCGCGAAGTCGAAACTGTAGTGCATTGAGATTAGGCGGCTGCATGGATAACTTTGCTGGAACTGGACTAGCTGATTAGCTCCACAGGTCTGCCGAGCTTCGGCTACCATGGTGTTGTACAAGGACCTCTCCTGATGAACAATGGTGAGGTGTTTTTCTTGTCGCAGCAACCGTTCGTGCTTATCTTCCTCAGAGGTGTTCGCACTCCGATAGATGAAAATGTTGTTGCGTTGGCAAGTCCAACATAGATCTGTCATTGGGCGGGCTGTAACGATGAAAGGCAAAAGTTTGATCCAGATGTCGCGAAACATTGTTTCACTCATCACACGATGATTGGCCTGTGCCATTGCTGCACAGTAAGTTTTAAAAACTTTCATCTTCGTCTCTGCTGATGGCAATAACTTTACATCCTCCCTTTTGAAACCAGGAACTCTTCCGGGTAACACCAAAGCATGGTCCGCAGCATAGTTTGTCACGAAGGCTACCGTTCGCTGAATGTCTTCGAAGCTATAAGCAGTTTTCTGAGTGCGTCTGCCTAACCTTTTCTCTTTGGCCATCAAACCATTTTCCTTGTACCATTTTGAGATTGAAGTGAGGCGGTCACGGCCAATTGCGTGAAGGAAAGTAAAGGTGTTTCGGCAAACCAAATGACCTTCTATCATGTAAGCTGTTCGCGATCGATTTCTTTCTTTATGAGATCCGGCCGCCTTCTTCGTACTACAAGTCAGCGACGAGAGGTTGATTGTGCACGAAATCTTGCCCAGCAGGACAAGCATTTGATCTCTCGGAGTTAGGGCATTCATGTCCATCCTTCGCTTAACCTTGTCCTCCGTTGAAAACAGTTCATGGCATGGATTACCATTATTATGTTGGCAATCACATCTGTAATAACACAAACAATTCATTGAGTACATAGAATTAAATAATCTAGTAAATCTGTGCAAGACTTGCAAATCACGTTGTTATTATTATTATTATCATAATTATTTTGCTTTAGACCTTACATGAAATAAAATTAGTAATCCTTTAAATAAAACAATAAGCGTATTACATTAAATGTATGTGAATTATATTAACGGTGACTGGCTCCAACCTGACAGCCCAGTCCACCCCATGATATTGTCGATCCAAGATATATTCGGTCTCCTGCGGTTTCGAATCCACTCTACGAGACCCGTCATCAGACTGCCTATGATCATAATAATTATGCCTATTTACCTAACCATAACACAGTCAGGCATTCGGATGAGCGTGTTATCTGTGAAGAGATATCACAATGTCTGATGATGCACCTTTTAGCCACACAGTCATGACAGACTCATCCATCGTATGCGCTACAATCCTTATAATTTTAGCTTTGTGTAATAATTATTGTAATCACGAATTTACATAGCGCCACTCAAAAATCAGAGGCGCTCCCAACCCGCTCTCAAAAGGTCTTAAGGAACAGGGCTAGAAGAAAGGCGAGAAGATCCATCCTGAGATCTTTCTGGTAGACGGTTCCAGCTGGACACTACAGAAAGCTACCAGACCGGGCTATAGCAGTGTTCATCCGAGGGACTACCAGGAGTCCACGAGCAGACGATCGCAGGGAGGCCTGACCCAGGCAATTAGGAAACCAAAGTGCATTGAATATAATAAAAGAGTCAATTATTTACCTGAATTCCCGGCATTTTTCCAGTTCGCCATCATTGTCCAGGACAATCTCAGGTGCCTCCTTGGCATGCTCCAATACATGATCGTAGTCGCTCTTTCGCATATCTTGCTCCGATTCACACTCGATTGAGTTTTCGTCACCATCAGAGCTTGACAGATCATCGTCATCTTCGTTAGTGAACAGATATTCTTCCAGAAGAGTATTTAATTTGTCTGTATCGGATTTGGAAGAATTCAAAAGTCTGGCAATGTCGCCTGCCATTTTAATATTTTGTAAACGTAATGTCTCTCGTCACAATAATTTGCAAAATCCCTAAAGCGCAGCGATCAATAATTTTGTTAATCGGGCTTGCTAGCGGCAATGTGTGCTGTTCTTAGTAAACACATCGAGCTGCCCATGCGCGCTGACCGAAAACCTACTTATAAGCCAATAGCATCTTGTCTATTTAAAATCGTGTCATGTGATAGCAACCAATATCGCAGTTGTTGATGTTCTCCGGAGCTCTGACTGGTTAAAATTTGAAATTGACATAGTTTACGACCTGGATAGCAGGGTAGACGAGATATTGGGCTCTCTTTTGATACCAACCATGTTAGGCTAACGCGTAAGTTGAACAAGATATGTGTAACCGAAATCGAACAAATTCGATGACAATCCAAGTAATTTTAAACCGTAGCTTCAACTAAATCATCATTAAAACACATTTTAAACTTCAAATTTTATAAAGTATTTTATTTGTACACATTTAAAAGACATTTTTTTATAACCATTTTAGTCATAAAGCGAAAATTGGAAAAATACAAGTTATTATTGGTTTTCAGCGGTTTTCTGTTTGAAGGCTGCCGACATAGTGTGTGTTTCACTCTGATGGGTCACATATTAGATTATTACACTCTTAACAAATGCATAATAATAGCAGTGTTACAGCTGTGCAGAGGCAAAGCCTTAGTCAGGCAGCACCAGCAGTTTAAGCTCATGACCCTATGAATACCAAATCTGTGAGACACATCACTTAAACAACTCACTTAATACATGGACAAATAACTATGCATGCATATATGCATATAGGCAAAACCGCACCATATGGCTTTTTAAGAACCTCAAAAATTGAAAAAGTAGCATATATGGTGCTCCAATTTAAGCAGCTGGAGATCAGGTTGGTCAATAATCTACATTTAACACATCGGTTGAATGTATCAAAGTTAAACAACTGGGCAAACAATCTGAACTAGAAAGCAAAAATTTATGACTTTTCATATGCATGCTTAAAACTCATGGAAGCAAACAAGTCACTTTGTTTTCAGTGTTTGGTAATTCTTTTTGGAGCTCAAAAGTATATTTTGTCTACAACTGATGTGCTGGACCGATCATTGTTAAAGTTGATTGTCACCAATTTCCAACTTCAGCTGCAGCACTCTGTTGGACTAAGCACTACCGGTACTGCAGTGATAAAATATCAAGAGCAATGATGGTTGAACATACTGTAGATCTAACAATGCCGGGGAAGAAAGAACTGACAACTCAGGCACCTCTGCTATATTCATATATCTCTGAATACACTAAAAAAAAACCTCATCTATCCAAAGTCGACAGTAAAAAATGGCATTCTGTTACGTTTTCAACACCTGATCACACTAACTACTAACACTGCATTAAAGCAGTTATAACAATCACTGCATAGTGATCATGAACCCATAATCAACTGATCACGAATTAACCCATGAATTAACTTTGAGTTTTCTAGTACTTCTAATGAACCTAAAACCTTATAAATATTAATTAATAATAATTGTAATGACATATTGTAGGTTAAACACAGAAACACAGACTCTTACCTTTCTAAGAGTATTTCATCATAGATGGAGATGGGCATTTGAAATCTCTTGATCACAAGAATGAGCTGTCTTCCACACCCTACACAAAACATGTAATAATAATAATCATTTTTATTATCATAGAAGAGTCCTTGCCCGTGCAGGAACACCAGCTGGATTTCAATTGGACAATGGACACGTGTCCAACAGACATAAACTGAAGACTACCCTAGGCTATTACTTCACAGTAACTTTCGACTGATGACCTGTGTATTATATTAATGGCACTGCAGAAGTCTTGAGATAAGCATAAGTTAGATCAGTAATACAAACATTTGCTCATAACTGCATAGTGATTGTACTATTATGAGCAAATATTTATATTACTGATCTAGACTATGCTTACAATCACTATGTAGTGATTGCAATTCACATAGTTAACCTCTGCAAGCGCCAAGTACTTTACGCCACAGTAGTAGAAGACAAGTCTTCAGACTGTTTAACATTAAACAGGACTTCAGTTGATTGCTAGGATATGGCCACTGCAGCGGATGCCTTGCAAAAGCAACAAGAAATGCTATACCTCCGATGTAGGCTGCTTCAACCATCGATGCAGTCGACCGTGTCTGATTGTCAACAACGAAGTACAACAACTCTGCAAAAAGCAAATCCGCCCAACGGGGGCTCGAACTCACTACCTCTCGCACTCTTGGCCAGCGTGTTAACCATTACTCTACCGGGCCCCCTGCTCACTGTTTATTGACATTCTCGATTAATGGTTTAAATAACTGGAAAGTCGTGATTAACGAAAAAAAACATTTTTATTTTCCACCGAAAGTAAATACGATGAATCGTTTTTTGTCATTGGCAGTGTTACCACTGAGGTTTCTGAAATAAACCCAGATTTCCTTTCGAAAAAACCCAGAAAAACCCAGACTATTCATATAAGCTATTTCAGACCCCCTTTGTTCAAAATTCAAATCAAGCTGGTTATTCGCTTGTTCGCATGAGGATTAACTAAATGTTCGTCAAAAGAGTCGAATAAAATGCAATTACAGCTTTAAAATATAAATTGTCAAAGTTTTGTCACAGACTCGAGATCCATACTGACAATAAGCTTAATCAATATATTTGAGTGCACATGAGTCTACCAGAATCATAAACACATAACACACGTGGCTTAAGTTTACAACGTTTTAAAGTTGTCCGAGGTTTCCAGCCAAATTTTCTTAATACACCAGCAATCCAACGTTTTAACCACCTAGATCATTAATACTCTGCAACAACTTGGTTATTATACCACTAGAGGATTGACCTTACTTACAGTGTATAACTGTATATGCATGTTATAGATGTAATACGGCTTTACAAGGAAAGAGACGAGTGACCTGGCCTATTTGAAATGTCAAAATGGTTTAATTCTGTGCAGAACTGTTCTTCAGGTTATAAATTATTTGTGAATTGACAACATGAGATCTTGATTGTGGAGTTTAAATTTAAAAATAGTGGAAAAAAGTATGTATCACAACCATTTTACATTGAATTTCACAAAATATTCATGTGTTGTAAGTACAAAATGTGAACTCACCAAAATAAACCCAGATCTTGCCCCAAAAAAACTCAGAAACCCAGACGAAGGCCAAAAAACCCAGATCTAGTGGAAAAAACCCAGCTGTGGCATCACTGGTCATTGGTGGTTCTTTCATGACGTGTGATTGGTTGAGCTAAAAATAGACCGTTCTCATTGTACAGCAAGTTCACGTTGCTTGTTTTCCTATTTTAATTGGCTCATCGAAGCATTGGACCCGTAGTCACGTAGTACCTCCAAATATGCCTATTGTATTGTATAAAAACATTTATAAAGCTCCTCAACTAGTGTGAATCGTTCAGAGGCGCTCAAATGTTTAGTGGATGATTTTTCCAACTTAGAACATAGACCAAAAGCGAGTCCATTATTATCCGCTTTTTGGCGGGAGCTATGTCCAATTAATGATCGGAAAAAATGTATCAAGGCTTCTGATAGGCTGATTGCTTTCCTTTCCGGTTCCAGCTTCTTGTCGTGTGGAGTGTCAGAAGGTAAAATTTCACTAAATTCGTTGAAAATAATGATTTTAAACGGTAGATGGAGGACTTAAAACCAATTTTTAGGTTAATTACTAATTAAAGGTAATGTGTCATGATTCACAAAGTCATTAACGATATTTATTACTTAAAAATCTGCTACATGCTGCGTAAGCTCGTGCCTCATCCGAAGCATCGGCCTTAGCTTTGGAGGAACTTTTGCAGCCAATACCGAATCCTCACGACGAATTTCGCCCATGTCTCCGAAAATCAATTTTATTGGTGCAACACACGCACAACCCAATAGTTTTGAGACACTAAACCAGTGGTTTTCATTTTCAACCTTTTTCTAGACACAGAATTTTTCTCGGAACCAACGCGTTTCATCTATCCTGTATTTCAACTGTAATGTATACATGTTGCATAATGTTCAGCTATGTATTGAATGTACGTTATTCGAACTTCCCGTGCAGTCTATGTAACATTACAATGCATGTTTTAGAATTCTAGAAGTGTAAACCCAGTGCACAAAACACTTGTCAGAGAATAAAGTTCTGCATTTCCGCTGTATTTCGCTATGGAGAGAATATCGAAAAATGAGAAATACGCTCAATCGATGATCACTATTGTTTTGCATTAAAGCATCTTTGCTCAAGCTTACTGCAAAATTTTTAGATGACTAATTAAGGTGCTCATGACCCAGGTACAGCCAAAGAAGAAAGTCTTGAGTAGTTTATAAATAGAGTTAGACAAGTCACGTGTAAGTGAATGAAGGCCAAAGAGGAGGCTTTGGAGGGCAGGATTGAAAAAATCCTAACTTGTATAGGATTGCAGTTGAGAGCTGTTTAGAATTTGCATATCTGTGAAACTCTAGTATCTATTCCAGGTACGAAGCCAGCAACGCCTCCATTCTGAAACATCTCATCTGTTGTCGCAAAATATTCTTCGTTTCGAGGTACGTTGTTTCCCGAGACCGTAATAGAGGTACTTGTATTTTTCTCAAATCTACTCATCTCTGCTTGAAATATCTACATGATCTATTTTAATATAATGAAATGACTTGAGTAAATAAGTATATTCCTTTATTTTACCAACTGCTATACACTCTTGCTTGTGGTTTACTTGCTGCTATTACTTGTATCAGTGCCGAGTTACGAACACATTTAGATATATAAGTTAGTATGTAGCTTTATTTTTCTTATTCTTAAACTTTTTTCCCAATTCTTTCTCTGTAAGAATTGGGCTAGCCAGAGGAATACTACAGGTGCTTAGTAAAGTTTGGAGCTTGAAGGAAATAGGAAAAGCCGCAAAAGTTCAGATGTATGAGACATTGGTGCTGAGTGCATTGCTGTAGAATTCGGAGACTTGGACACAGGGAAGCACAGAAGCAGCGGCTGAGGGTGTTTGAAATGGCGTGCCTAAGAAAGATAGAAGGTGTCACGAGAAGGGATAGAATAAGGAATACAGAGATATACAACAGACTGAATATTCAGCATGATATAATACACAATATTCAGAGCAAACGGTTACGCTACTTTGGCCATGTAACCAGAATGCGGGACAAGAGATATCTAAAGATAGCTGTCAACGGATATGTGCATGGAAAAAGAAAACAGGGAAGACCAAAGAAGAGATGGTACGACATGATACGAAAGGACTGTTGGGAGATGGGTTGGTCCGTACAGGAGGCTACACACAAAGCCCAAGAAAGAGAAGTGGAGATTTTCCATTGCTGGGCGGCTGTCACGTGCGAAAGCATCGTCAAAGCCATAAGGCCCAAAAAAATAATGTTGTGTTTCTGATAACCCGACCGACCCTCTTTCATTGCCGCGACTCAAATAATTTTGTTAAAAAAATGTTATTTAACAAAAAAAATTAACATTTTTTTATTAAAATTTTTTAAAACATTTTTTTCGAAATTTTTATTGACATAATACGGTGACATTGCCTTCCGTATAGAGTTGGATACTAGGCAAAAAATGTTGTGTTTCCGGTAACCCGACCGACTCACTTTTATTGCTGCGACTCGGAAAATTTTGTGTAAATTTTTATATTTACAGTGACATTGCCTTAGGGTTTCACGTCTGCCTAACTACTGGTTGCCAGTCTTGAGAAACCTCTAGCCTTATCAATCTCACTTGAGCCACATCTAACGGTGACTAGGGAAAATAAATCTAGCAACCTCTAGGTGTAACTAGTCACTGGCTCGGCCAGTCTGGAACGACCCCTAGCAGTGATGTTCTGTTCGCACTCATCTTTCCCTTCCCTTCTCACTTTTTCTTACCAGAAAAGATGTCAACAAAATGAAATGTATAGAATTGTTTTCTAGAGCAATTTTAGGTACAGACAGTCGGGGAAATAGGCAGTTTATACTTCCTTAGAACACGTACTTTGTTGCAGTGTGTACTTATATGCAAAAAAGAGATTGTGGGGTATAATTTTTCGGATAGTCAGTGTATAAAAATATTTTACCAAAATAAAAATATTTTTCGACCTACCTACCCAATTTTTTAGAGCTCTGTTACCGGAAACACAACATTATTTTTTTTTGGCCTAAGTCAAGTAAAAAAAATTGCAAAAACTTCACTAACTCGGGCAGACCAATGTCTGAAGTTCTAAAATGAATTTGTCTTTCGTTTGACACATACATAAATACACACGTATTATACGGGTTGTCTTAATGGTTTATCATCTGAAGTGAGTGGGGGGGATGGCAGTTGCTCTTCTGCCATTGCAGTTGATGACGGACGTTCATGCTTTCTTGTGACTGTTGGTGGCAGCCATAGGCGTAGGGGACACTTCAGCAGTGGGGGGGCAAAATTTTTACTTTTGCCCGAAAAATTAAACCCGGAATAATTGACGTCGTGCACACAGCCATTTCTGTTCTTGCACCCACACCCGGGAACAAGGGGCAAATACACCGGGGGCCGGGGCCCGGTCATATTATAGGGACCAGGCTTTGTAATTTTAGGCATATTATATGCAAATTCATTATGTAGCATATATGTATATATTCCTGAAGCTTAACCAGTTCAAAATTCGCACAAGCAACTTATTAAATTCAAAATAATTGTAGGTTGTTTTGTATTGTATCTAATCATCTACAAAGCGCCTCAGTAGTGTGAACCGCTCAGAGGCGCTAATAGTGCGCAAAACCGCGCTCGAAGAGGCAGGTTTTAGGATGAGAGATGGAAGAAGAGAGACTACCACAGAAAGTGTATAGAGCGAACGCAACGTGAAAGCTCATTTCAAAGAGAAAAACCAATTGAGGCAAATGATCAAGACTGAGCCATTGCAGTTCTAGAAGGCGGAAGCAAGAGTCAAGGCTGTTGGATGAACAAAGTGGACGGTTGGAGGAAGCTGAGTTGGTATAAGGTCGGTAAGATATTTGGGGCAAACCCCGCTGAGCCTTGAAAATCAGAGTGAGGAACTTAGATTGTATGTGAGCGCGGAGAGGAAGCCAATGGGTGGAGACAGAACGGCGAAAGATCCTGAGACATCTTAAATGAAAATAAGAGGAACGCGTGCTTTTGGAAATGTTCTCAGTTAAGATATTATCCTTCCCGTAATATGAGTGAGCTATCAAGTGCAGCACCCTGATCCCGCGCACTTGACAAGAAGGAAAAGATTGTAAATTTTCAGAGAGCAGACAAAGATCTGCACGTTCAATGTTGATGATCGCAAGATTATCGTGTCTATTTTGCCTCATGACCAGTAGCAATTTCGATGTCATTCAGGCAGTGAATTCCGTGTTCTATTGCACCTATAGTTTGCATGCTGTGAATTTTCCCCAAATGCCACGAATAGTCGCAATTTTCGGTCAAATTTCGGCTCTTGAATTTGCTGCGACTCTAGCCATTATTTACCGTTAATTCAGAACTTTTTCGGGAATTTCTGCCATCCATAGTTGTTGTGAGCTAGCCTAATGTCCAACTCGATTCGGGCAAGATTTTCGGGCAAATTTCTGCTCTTGAATTTGTTTCGATTCTCGCCATTATTTAAAAAATGCTCCCGTGAATTCAGAATTTCTCGGGAATTTCTGCTATCAATGGTTGTGAGTTAATATCTAACTCGATTCGGGCAAGATTTTCGGGCAAATTTGGGCTCTTGAATTTGCTGCGTTTCTCGCCATTAAGCTTATTTATAAAATGCTACCGTAAATTCAGAACTTTTTCGGGAATTTCTGCTCACCATGAAGTCCGACCCACACCTCAACGGGGTGAGGGGGTGGCAACGGTCAAGTAGGGGATCGCCTGCTGGGGCTATGCCATCAATGGTGAAGGTTTCGACCGAAGAACCATCTTGGGCGTCACGCGAGGTGGACAGGCCCAGCAGGAACCCTGAAACAGCCGGCGAACGTGGGCGGCACCGGACGGGATGGAGCTCCCTCTCCAATCCTCGAAATTAACCGAAGAGAATGAGGGTCTGTCAGATGAGTGGCGATGCGCTGACAACAAAGAAAAAACACGATTGAAATCCAATGCCAGTAAATTCTTCGAAAGCATGCCGAAGGACGATAGGAAAATAAAAACGCTGATGTTCGGCAGGATGGAGGGGACAAATCGAAGAGGGAGACCGCATAGGGAGTGGCTGGACGACATCACCAGGTGGGGGAGAGCATCACTCCAAGAGCTGAGTCACGCGGCGATGGACAGAGGTCGATGGAGGAGCTTGATGAAGATGGCAGTGGACACCTACGGGCGCTGAGCCCATGGTTCCTGATGATGATGATGATTGTTGTGAGCTAATATCTAACTCGATTCGGGCAAGATGGAACTGGGAGATAATATGGTATACTAATGAACGTTGAACTTCAAGAAGTTTGGTTAATATTTTCCCGGGTCTACTTGCCCGAAAAAACAGACTTGCCCGAAATTTGGGGGGGCATTTGCCCCTCTGGACCCCCGTCTCCTACGCCTATGGTGGCAGCTTGTTTTCCTGTACAAGTGCCTCAAGCTTTGATGGTTGCTGTGAATTCAACAAAATCTAGCAGCAGTGCTCGTTTTGTTGGTTCTTCTGTTCTGTATGTGGACTTGCAGCCAACCATTGACCTTTTTACTTTGAACACTTTGTTCAACTGCGCCATATTATGTCAACAATGACAACAAAATATGGTAGCTAGCGCTGTTCCGAGCATATAATTAAAACCTGAACTTGTACCAGTTCCATTTTTTCAGTGCACATACTACAGTGAAATACCTTTAATTTGACGTATAAAGTATAAACAAATGTTAAAAATTGGCGAAGTTATATGCGTGCAAAGTCGGAACATTTATGCTGGACCACCCTGTATAATGTGTATTACTGAGAGAACTGGATGGGACATATACTGAGAGGCAACTCCTTGCAAAGAGACATAGTGGAGGGCAAAATGGAGGGGAAGAGGAAGACCGAGGGAAAAGTTCTTGGACTGGATGATGAAGGATGGATATGAGAAACTTAAAGAAAAGGCACAACACCGAGAAGAGTGGCGTCGTTGGGCATCTGGACCTGCCGAGAGGCAGCAGACCTAAAGAAGAAGACTGAGAGACCGAGAAGTGGTGTCTGTAACGTGTCACGTCCCTAACAGCACTTTCAGACGCGTGCAGTTCAGTGAGGAAAACCTGAGTTATAAAATTTGTCAGATATACAGACTTTCTCATTCTAATTGCCAATAAACTTTGACTGTACAAAAAGTCATTACATCTATATCTCTAAGAATGGATCGGGATATATTTGGCCGTGATGCACGCTCACAGTTTTACAGATACTGACCTGAAACATTGCATTGAGATAAACGTTCACCAAAGCCACCAAAGTACGCTATTTTCAGCTATTTAGTCACTTGAACTTAAAAAATACAGACATTTTAAATTTCGCCATGTTAATTACGCTTTCGCTGAAGAATACGATGCCATTTGTAATCTTTTACAATGCACGTTGCTTTTGACGTCATTTTGACGTATAGGCCAGAGAGTATATATATTAACTAAGAGGAGCGGTGCCCCATGCAGACATGAGCTTAACCATGCAGCATTATTAAACCTTCAAGGCAGAGGTTCATAAAATGACCATTTATAAACCCCAAACGGGCGGCGAAGCTGCCCCGCAGGGACGTGTGGACTTGGGTTTGGGGTCGAAAAAACAAAGATAAATTCCGCATAGGCCAAAGAGTATATATCGTAACTAAGAGGAGCGACACCCCATGCAGACATGGGCTTGACCAGCAGAATTGAGAAGACCTTCCAAGCAGAGGGGTATAAAATTGCCATTTATAAACTTCAAACGGGTGGCTTCGCCGCCCCGCAGGGACGTGTGGACCTGGGTTTGGGGTCGAAAAATTTAAATTTCCCGTGCAACGCCGGGTACCCCAGCTAGTTATGTCATATGATGCTATTTATATAATAATACATGCCCGATTTTGTGCAAATGTCATGTCCCTAACGATGCAATTGCCCCCATGAATGCTTGCTACGTAAGGGTTCACCTTTTATTTTTTAGTCTGATATGGGCTGAGGGCTCGTTGTTGTCCATTCACATGCACTACATCTATATTAGGGTGATTCAAGTTCTGTAGGAGAAAAAATGAAAGTTAGAAATTAAAAGACGCTCTTTACTTTTTGTGTTCCTTTTAGTTCGTGGAGCAAAACTGTGAAATTTGGTAGAAATTGGTTTGTATTTAGTTTTGCCTCGCGGAGCTCAAAGTTTTGAAAGATTAATTTCACTAAATTGTATTTGCGTGTAAAGCATTTTAAATTTCTTTACTACTTTTTTTATAATATAGAGCTTAAAAGAGTTTATGAATTGAGCATAAACAAAATTGTGAAGTGTGTAAACAACCAAATATGTTAATTTATCATTATAATTTACGCAAAACAAATTATTGCAAAACTATTCAAAATGAGAAATGCTTGTTAGCATTTTTAATACATAGCGACAACTATATTATAGCTGGACCCAGCCAAAGACTTCCATTCATCTTGAAAGAGAACAGGTTTATGAGATGTTTTGAGGTAGAGTAATGCCCACAATCATGAATGCTTATAGTTTTCTATCATAAGAAAAGAAACTTTCAGAAAGTGGCAGTGAAAATGTTGGTCAAAAGATCGAAATCTGTGTGAAAGGTTAAGTATCCCAAATGCAGTTATAAGAAATATTGTTTGGAAACTGAATGCATTACTAGAAATATACATATGCATCTGATGTAACAAGAATTGTAGGTGAACAATACAGAAAACTGACAAAAGATGATTGTTTTAATCAATTAATATTGTCCTTCAGATTGGTCATTGTGAGGCCATGAGTAGGCCATATAATTAAAATTGAAAGAGATAAAAACTTGGCTATGAGAATATTTCTTGTGGATGAGCAATCAGGAACAAATTATGCATTGATGCAGTTGGACTATATAAAATTTTGCCAAAAAGAAGAAAATAAATTGGAATAAATGAAAGAAATACGTATACGGCGTTAAAAGTGGAAAAACACAAGAAGCACTGGAACATCTAAGTCACGAGCAGTTGTCTACATCAAGTTTTTAAAGTGAATCAGATCATAGTGATTAAGAAGATGAGTAGCATACTTGAATGCAGGGCTGTTTTTAAGGAATTTTTAGAACTGCACAACTCCTTTTCTTTCACATCTTCCATTGTAAATTACTTCCAATCGGATGACAAAGACTTTTTCTGCTAGTTTTAACTGTACATAAGTGCTTCTACAACTGCACAAATCCATTTAGAACTGCACATGTTGTGTACAATTGCACGTTAAAAAAGCCCTGCTTCAATGAACAGATCTGAAATTTTGTGAAGAAGCATTTTGCGAAACTCAATTCCATTGACATCTGACTATGAGAATAAGATAAACGAGAGAAGTTTTGTTACTTGAATATCATTCCACCAAATCGTGCTTCTGCATTGGGTCAAGCAAATGTCACCAGCAGAAAGGAGGATTACATTTTAGCAACAGGAGGCTAATTGCAAAGATAAAGTAAGCTACCGGTATCCAAGTTTCCACTTTCGTTCAGCTGCATTTGCTTTCAGCGTTCGTCAAATATTGAAGTTGGCTTTGCATGTAAAGCAACTTTGTTGAAAGATTATATTGTTTGAGCTCAGCCTATCCTTCTTGGACATTTCCATTACCTGGGGCATATTTATGAGTGCCGAGTGCACTCAACCATGCACACTGGATGGTTGAACTTAAATCAAATCAACACAGAATGAAGTCACTGGTTGTTTAAAATAAGGATTATTTTTAACTTTAGGCCTATGTGAATGCATAGATCACAATGTCATGTCCCAATGCATAACTATGATGCACTGTTGCTCCATCTAGTGATCTGCACTTGATACAAGAGAAAATAAAATTTATCTGCATCCAAAGTAATTTCCAACTTGTAAAACTGGATTTTACCCTCACTCAAGATAAACTTATGGGGCCTTTTCATATTGGTGAGGAATTGGCACCATTTGGTTTCTTTTCGTAAAACGTTTCCACATTGCAGTCAGATCTATACGTCATTTATTCAAGAAAATGTTGATAAATGGTAAGAATATCCAAAATTAAGATGCTAATAAGATTGTTAAAGCTCTTTAAATTGTTGGTTAAAGTTCGGAAGGAAAGATTTCACTAGCATCAACCTTCAACTCCACATTGACAAAGCGTGAAGATCAAATTCGAACAAAATCAATTAAAGTTTTAATTACTTTTAATCAACTAAGATATATTGGCATTTGAAACAATGAATAATAGCTTAGGTAGTGTTGCATCGTTTTTATTAGACCAGATTATGAAGTTTTTTTAAAGAAAAATTGGTTATTTACTCAAATGCAATTTTTTTGACAAATCACAATAAAATTAAAGACTTTCAAGGTCGATGAGGCAGAACTAAACATTATCCAATTTCATTCAAATTTTGGGAGGCACATTTTATGATCAAATGGGACATAAAAATTCGAGAGCACAAAAAATATTCGATATTTTTTTTTTTTAATCACCCTAATCTATATACCCCAGGGATTGGTTCTGGGCCCTTTGCTTTACAATCTGTACACATCATATGTTAGCTCCATGCTGAGGGTATGTGGACTCTTACTTCAGCTATATGCTGATGACATTCAAGCATATGTTCACTGTCGTGCAACAGATGCAGTTTACTCTGTTGATTTGCTCTGCCATTGATGCCCTTTCTGGTTGAATGGCTTCGAATTGTTTGCTGTTGAATCCATACAAAACCCAATTCATTTGGCTTGGTTGTTGCAAACAGTTGACTAGTCTAGACATGCACCTTTTGGCTCAGACCTTCCCCATATTGCATTCTCTCATACTGTTGATCATTGCTGCTCAGTTCTTGCTGGTCACCCATTTAGCTTAATAGGTCATCTTGACCGGGTCATGCGCTCCTGCTGCTCAGTTTATTGGCCATATCCCAAAATTTGCGATTTCTGCGTATACATGCGCGATGTTTTGCACTGGCTTCCAGTGTCGCATCTCGTACAGGATAGCAGCATTTGTTTGGCGGTGCCTCACTGGTAGTTCTCTGTCCTACTTATCTGATCTGTCGCCCTGCTCTTTCATAGCCTCCCGTCGAGCTTTATGCTCTTCAGACAATGGGGAGCTGCTGGTCCCTCGAACCCACTCTGCTACCAGACAGCGTCGCGCCTTCTCGGTTATTACCCGTCCACATGGAATGGGCTCCCGCTTGCACTATGCTTACTACCTTGGAATAATTTGGCTGCTTTCAGCTAGTTGCTCAAAACCTATCTTTTTAGCTGTGGCTGGGCTGGGAGCGCCTCTGAGTAGTCTTCTTGAAGGGGCACTATATAAGTTTTCGGAATGAACGAATGAATAAATGAGAAGATTCAGTGATTGTTTGACCAGTATGCATTTCCACAGTTTTCAGCTTTTCACTCGAGACCTTCACTGTTGTGTCGGTGTGGGCATGGGACACCCAGTGTACCACATTAGGGGCCAGAGGTGCGGGCAAAACCCTAATTTTCCCTATTTCCATTCCGTTCCCATGCATAGCTTCACAGTTATTCACCTGAAATGTTGCAGCTAGACAGATTTCTACAGGGGCCACCTCACCCCAACCAAAACACACCATGCCTCGCAGGGGCCATGTGGGCAGGGTATGGGGAAAGAAAAAATTTGCCGGTGAACCGAAATTTCACTTGTGCCGTCCCGATTATAAACCCCAAAGGGGTTGGCACCAGGTGGAGGTTGGAGTGTGGTGGCAGTGGGATTAAGAGTGGGTGGTGGGGCGAAAATCGAAACTTTTGCTATTTTCATTTCGTAACCATAGTTTCAGAGCTATTCATCTGAAACGCTTGAGTTATGCAGAATGCCACCTGGACGACCTTGCCCCCACCCAAAACACACCGGAACCGCAGGGGCCGGATGGGGCAGGGTGTTGTTGGGGTCAGAAACAGAATTTGCTGATAAACCGAATTTTTACAGGTGGCGTGTCGGTTATAAAACCAGGAGGAGTTGGTACACGGATACAGCGACCCTGCTCCTTGGATTGATTCTGGTCAACATTTTTGCCGCAGTGCACTGAAGTTGTATGGATACCAGAATCAAATGCCAAAACAGCTTGTATCCAAAATGTATAGGTTCTGATCTTATAAGCATTTTGGCCGAATGATGTCCAAAGTAAGGCACCATCTCTCTTCATCACTAATTAAAAAAACGACTGAACACGCCGTGTTACAGTAGTTTTGTGTTGATCTGGGAAATGAATGGTCGAATTTTGTGTAGCTTGTAAGCTGGATCGACCTGGTCATTATGTGAGAGATGCAGGAACAGTTTAACTTCAGCGAAGCGGTTTCGGTGCATTATGGACGACATGAAGTTGACGTCTATATCTTCATCACGACACCAGTATAAAGTTCTCTTGGCAGGATGTGATATCCACTGAAGATCAGTATTGCAATGAATATGTCAAGGTCATGTTCATCAAGAATGAAGGACGGATTGTTTTTCTGTCTAGCATGACGTACATGATCAAACCCATAATTCATTATCATAGTACATGCGAAACAATTCCAATGGATTTCTTAGCACCAAATGTGGATGAGATTCACAGAAAACTATAAGTGGTTGCGAGTCTACAGGCTTCTTGTATTTGGACTTCGTTTTCCACTGTCTTGCTATAGGCTTTTTCAATTTCACACCTTTTCCACATTTCTACTTCACAGTCTTTCTAACTTGTTCATATGGCATCTCGTCTTTATGAAAATGAATGACAAGAGGACCAGCCACCTCTCCTGGTAATGAATTTGGTATTAAATAGGTTGTTGTCATCCACTGTTTCTTCATCAGACATCACCAGCTGCTGATGAAGTTACAATGACTATATCAACAAGTCTTTTATCAGACGCATCTATTTCGGCAGCTTCCAATAATGTACTGCACCCCACAATACTTTAATCACAACTTTCAGTGTCTGTGTCTGAATCTTCCAAAACGGCTTTCAATACCTCTGCTCCTGAATAGCTCCTCTTCACAGCCTATAACAAGGCACAACAGCCACATACATAAATTCTTTGCAAGAAACGTCACATTGGCATGTGTTCCCATTTGGGAACAGACTTCGTTTGTGCCAAATGTTCCCAAATGGGAACACTCACAAACTTCATTCTATTGCAAAGCATTAACCTCACAATTCAGTTAATGAGTAAGACACTGGCAAGATTGCACATTACCGTATATACTCGCGTATAAGTCGACTCACTTATAAGTCGAAGTGTAGTTTTCGAAAAAAATAATGTCCAAAATCGACAGCTCGCATATAAGTCGAATGCATAAAATCACAGCAAGTGACATCTATCAACAGGGTCATTCCACGTCAAATCAACCAAAATTCAGAAACATCCCCACCACACCATCTCAGAATTTGATGATATTGTGTCAGTTTGTAAGCTAACATATCTTTGGAAGCTATGCAATATATTAGCTCAAAATGTTGCATGGTCTTTGAGATATGACCATTTTTATTGTGGGGTGGTAGCGACAGCTCGCGAACGACTTAATTCTGAGGCGTTTTTGATCGCAAATAACTCGGAAAGTATGCTAGATACTTCTATAAAATTTTCACAACATTAATAGTCTTGTGAGGCCCATTACAAACCCAATACCAACGAAGTAGTGGTTGTTGAAATATCAAGTTTCATACTGTCAAAATTAACAAAATGTCATTTTCAGACTGAGCTGGGCTCATGAGTAATGGTTCAAAGTGTAAAATTGTACATTTTGAGCTAATATTTTGCATAGAGTCCTAAGATATGTTGGTTTACAAACTGACAAAATATCATCAAATTCTGAGATGGTGTGGTGGGAACCATTGGTTGATTTGACATGGAATGACCCAACATCATTTTTAACGATTAAAGAACTTTAGAAATGCGCAAATTCTAGCAAAATTATGTTTGGAAATTGTTCATAATATTAACTTCCGTAAACTCCTTCCGTTTTCTATTATAAATTTAGCAAGTATGTCAGCACCACTCTTCAATGTAGTATAATAAAATTGTAGTCCATGAAAAAATCAAGTTCAGTTTCAATGATATTGATAGAAATAAATTTGATAAGTATATTCTTTAATATAACCAACTGAAAAAGCACTCTCTCGGCAGCGCTACCTTATTGCGTACAGCGTGCGTCCAACAATATATATAACCAAAGCCTCCCCCAACTGGTATATCGCGTTATCTAATTGACAAACCAAGATGGCTGCTTCTTTGTGCCTGTTTCTTTTATTAGAACACCATGCATAACTTTGATATTTGCTATTATGTACATTAACGATGGGCAACGCCATGGCTAAACTCAGCGACCTTATATATATATATATCTATATAAATAAAAATGTAAAAAGTTACTGTTTGTTACCTCGGATCTCGGAGAGTTCTGAACCGATTGCTTAAATTTTCGCAAACCGTTCCATTCGAACATCAGCGTTTTTTTAATGCCTTTTGGGGAAAAGTGCAATCTTTACGACCAAAAAACACAACTTTTAATTCCAGTTCAGCGATTCCGATTTCAATTTCCATCCCACGTTGCTTACAATGCGGCCTTTTTTTAAAATAATGTGCGGCCTTTTATAGCGCATTTATAGCTTTCTACAAAATCAACTATCTCGGAAACTTATTCACCTATTGCTTTCAAATGTTCACACAACAAAACGAGCGGGTTTTTATATGCTTCTTTGTTAAAAAACCCCAATCTGCGCGTCTCTTTAGAGCGAATGTATGTAACTGTCGGTTTTTACAAAATCAATTAAGGATCTCAGAAAGTTTTACGGACGGACGGACAACGGAGAGGAAGAAAGGGGTGAGGGAGGGGAGGAAGAAAGGGGGAGGGAGGGAGCGAGGAGAGTGATGGAGGAAACGGGAGGGTGTGAGCCAGAGGAAGGGTAGCGGAGGAGAGGGGATAGGAGGGGAGAGAGGAGCGGGGAGGCAGAGGAAGGAAGGTAGGGAGGGAGAGTGGGAGGGAGAGTCTTTTCAGCCACAGTAACGCGTGGCCGGGTAAGCTAATATATATATATATATATATATTAGGGCGACAATGTCAACTACACCAAAAAATAATTTTTTCGAATTTTTTAAGTCTCACCCCTCAAAAGTGTTCTCTATAACATCAGTATTATTGGTGAAAATTTTTAGGGAAATTTGAAAACGTTTAGAGGTGGTCAAAGGACCTTGAACTTTCAGTAGATAGGGATTACAAACAACGTTGAATATGAAATGTGCTTAATATTTTTATGCTCTACCAATTAATTTCTAGTGCTTATTTAAGTCATTTTGAAAATTATACGAGAAAGTCGTGGGCAGTTATGTTAAATTGACTTTTGCGCCTGCTGAAAAGAAGTTAAGAAGATCTAATGTCATTTGGAATGCATGTGTCACTGCAGCATTTGTCAGGACTAAAATTAGTAACATACATGCGGCAAACATCATAACAGTCGAAGGACAATCAATGGGCTGTGATATTGCTGAAATTGTTATCAATCAGGATTCCATTAGACATTCTCGGCTCCATCATCATAAGACTATTGTCAAAGAAATCCATGCATCATTAGGTCTTGAAGTTCCACGTAAAGTTCATTAGGATGACAAGTTGTTGAAGGCTTTAACGTCGAAGGAAGGAACGTTGCCCTGCTGTGCTGGCACCAGCTAGAGAGATACAATGAAAATCTTAGGGGTAATGTCCAATCCAGTGTATGTCAAGTTAAAATCTTAGGGGTTCCTTTGAGATAACCTTTACTGCCTAATGGAGCAGGTGAAGCACAAGTTTAACCCGTTTTAACTTGCTTGAAGAGTCGAATATAGCTGGCCGCATACGATCCATGTCTTTTCACACAATTTCTGTCCTCTATACAGCAATGCTGGTCTTCCATCAAGAGCTTGTGTTCTGCTGGAACACAATACTCAAATATGGTAGCTTTCCTCAACTTAGTGATAGTGGGGGATAGTATTCGATACTCTGATGGCAAATTCTCGCAGACCTACGAAGGCGCTGTTTGAGAGATTTGGATAGGGCAGTTGATACATTGCAATCTACCTCTTCCATCTCTCTTTAATCTGACGGCATTTGAGCTGCAGCATCTATGAGCACAATGTATTTTGCTCTTCAGGTGTATCTCAAGGCATTAGTACACATGCCAATGTCCAACGTCAGTTCTCTGGAATGACTTGCAACTGTTGAGGCGGCTCATTGCTCACAAGACAGTAAGTCAGACTGTCGCTACAGCAGAAATCACGTCTTTCCAACAATTTGAGATACCTGGGTGAAATATTGATTGGCCTGGTGTTGTTTTATTCTGTTGTTTCCAATGACAGCGCGATTGCAATGCTTGAATGTCCGGAATACGACGAACCTCTTCGACGTATCAAAGTTTATGTGCAGCAAGTTCCACTACAAGAGCTGATTTTTGTAGCCATAAACACTAAGAAACTCCTCATTGCACTAGTTATTCTTGTAAACTTCCTACAACTACATCCAAACACTTGGGAGATAATCGACAGCATTCTAATCGCTCGTCGCCAAGCTGTGAGCTGATCTCAGCCTAAAGCTCGTAAATGATGCAGCTGAACGTGGTGTCTCACTGATCCATTCGTTCTATGATGCACTTACAAACCAAGAAGAGTTGAGCAATATCTATAATAGTGCGGGTGGTCATGAAATACAGGAAGGAATAGCCAGACTCAAAAAGCAAACAGCCATAAATGGACTTGATAAACAGTAGGCCCACTTGAATCAAATACGAAGAGATGTGTATTTGTATTGCGTTTCACAATGACCATCAAGTCAAACTTATGATGCGTTGGACCACCTCTAATTGTTTCATGCTGTTAAAGTTGTAAAGGACACATCTGAGCGTGGACTGAAGCTTATTATCAGACATTGCATTATTACGACCGATCTTGAACAAAGAACATCCATTGTCTTTACAGGATGTCGAACAAAGACCCCGAAAGCAATTACCCTACAAACGACCTTAACCTCCATTACTCCCCATCTACACTGACAAAAACTATTCGCCCCCAATTTTCGGCTCAGCCCCCCTAAATTACCCATTCATTGAAGAATGCCAACTTTTCCATTTCCTCGACCATCTGTGTCCTACCGCCACTGGATATGACAACCTTCCTGCTTGGTTTCTTAGACTCACCGCACCATTCTTTTTCTTACCTCTGTCTCACCTTATCAATCTCTCCTTCCTATCCCACCTCATCCCTCTTCAATGGAAAGTAGCCATCATCAGGCCAAAAGCCAAAACAAACCCCCTCTCAAAAAGCTGACTTCCGCCCAATTTCCATCCTCCCTGTTCTCTCCAGAATAGTTGAAAAACAAATAGTTCAGAGATTTATATGCCCAACACTTACTCAAGCCCCTCTTGAATCCCTAGTATTCGATCAATTTGCCTTCAGACCCACTGGCTCCACTTCTCCTACCATAATATCCCATCATACATCACACAAATCCTCCTAAAAACCAATGAATATGTCTCAATAATCTCCCTTGATTTTTCCAAGGCATTTGACTCTGTCAAGCACTCCGCTCTTTTGACAAAATTTCTACTCTTGACATCCCAGACCAAATGTATAACTGGCTAGTTGAATATCATCTTGAACGCTCCACCTCACTATTTTCAAAGGCCACACTTCGTCTCTCCTCCCAATAAATGCCAGTATAGTTCAAGGCTCTGTCTTAGGACCCACCAACTTCTCCATCACTGGTTCTGACCTGCGTCCTGCACAACCACTTAACCTCATGCTCAAATTTGCTGATGACACTTACCTTCTTATAGGTTCCACTCAAGCTCATACAGCTCCATCTGAGCTGCACCTGATCTCTACTTGGGCTTCTGCCAATAACCTAACCCTTAATAGCTCTAAATCTAAGGAAATGATCATTTCCCGCCCCCGTCACCAATTTGACCCTCCACCACTACCTAATATAGCTCAAGTCAAAACTATGAAGATACTGGGAGTCATCCTTCAAGATAACCTCAAACTCACAGCTCATATAGACCACCTTACTGCAACCTGCTCCTCCTCCCTTTACGCCATCAGAAAGCTCAAAACCCATGGCCTCTCCCCATCATCCATCCATAATGTTACCAAAGCCACAACCGTTACTAAACTACTCTATGCCTCCCCATCCTGGTGGGGCCTCACTCTGGCTTCCGACATAGAACGCCTTGAAAAACTCCTAAAAAGAGCTAAACGCCTAGGTTACTTAGAGCAAACCTTTCCAACCTTTCGCCCCTAACTATGTATGTTTAGACACCAAGATGACGTTTATAGGTGTACTGGAAGCTGATGTATTGAAAATTTCTAATTACGGTCGGCCATTTTGGAAAATGGCCGCCATTGGCGCCTTTGGGAACATTTGCAATGGCTCTGTTGGAATCGTCGCCCCTAACTATGTATGTTTAGGCACCAAGATGACGTTTATAGTGTGGCTCGGGATTAACCGTTTTTAAATCTTACTCCCGACCAGTGATTCCATTAAGGTCTAAATTCTTGGAGTCATGGACGCATCACATAAAAAAATTGGAGTCCACGCCAAATGGATAAGAGTAGTGTACTCCACACCCATCCATTTTTGGAGTCCAATCGAGCCATAGTATAGGCTAAATATAAAAAATTCCGAATCTCTAACATGTATATATATATATATACTATTATATAGCCTACATATAATTATAGGCAACAAAGGGCCTAACCATTATTATTATGTAGGCTAACCTTCGCAAAAAAATCGTGTTTTTGGCCCGCTCATCCTTTTGCAACTCGACGTACATTTTTTCGTACCCACCAACCCCCGTAGGCTACGTGCAAATCAGTTCTATTATGTATACGATTTCCCGCTTACAAAAGTCAAGTTAGCTAAAATCAGCTATAAAACATTCATCTCACCATTGGCTACTTTATTGTTAAACATCTGTAGTCGTAGATGGCAATACAGAAAATGCCAACTTATTAACTAAAATTAGGCCTATAACCAGCTTCTCCAGAGGTTAATTAGAATGAATTATAAAGGCCTAGGCCCATATGGTGGATGGACCAAAGGTTAATAGGCTATTGGCGTAGGCCTATATAGCCTCCGCCAACGTTCAGTAGAAGATTTTTTATTTTAGAACAAAGTTTCTGCCATTTATAAGTAAAAGCTGTTAGTGCATATCCAGATTGCATCATATTGCATTGATATTGGTTGGAGAGCGCCTCTGAGGTTTCTTGAAGAGGCGCTATCCTGTGTATAGGCCTATGAAATGAATGAATGAATATAGAGCCTGATAGCTAAAATGCGTTTGTCGTTATAAGGACATCTTTTCAAAATAAACAAGGGAATTTTTACATTAGACCTATAGCCTATGACCAGTACCAATCTTCCCGACGACAATTTATACTTTTCAATGAAGATATTTTAGCGTTTGGGCATTTTTTCATTTCTTTATTTTAAGATCTAGGCCTATCGTAATCGTAAACTCAAAATTTCTAAAGCGCCACTCGAAAGCCAAGCGCAGGGCACAAGCTTATTCACGAGCGCTGATGCCGCTCCCATTTCGTCCTTCTCAACCCGCCTTCTTCCAGCGACCAAACCCGGTCCCACCCTGGGGTGCACAGCGATGCACGTCAAATTTATATTTTTCTCTCTTACCAAACTTTGAACCGCCCCTGCTGGGCTGGTTCGCCACCATAGATGTTCTGTCCCAGCCCATCTCCAACCCGGGCTGCTGGCAAGTTCGTCGCCCTTCCGGGCTGGTCACCGTTTGCCGGTGAATTTTGGTTATTTTTAGGGCCCTCAGAAATTCGCGATCTTGCGCAGCGCAAATTCTAAAAAAAATTCAGGTTTAGCGCAACAGCGCAAAATTTGGCATTCCACGCGATTTTTAGGGCAAATTTTGACAAAATCTTGCTAATTTATCGAAATTGGGCTTTGATTCACTTAAAATCAATGGCGGCCCATGGCAGTTCAACATAGCAACGACGACCGATGTGTGATAATCAAAATGGCGAATGGGATGAGATTATAGAGGAATTTTCAGTTAAAGATCGGTAGTAACGCACAAATTTATAGTATAAAAAATTTCAGAACTTCACGGCCACACAATAAAATGTGTTAGACGAAGTTTCTCAAAGCGGTCACACAGCTCAGCGTTGCATGCTGTCTCGGCTTAAGACAGAACGAACGCATTTAATCTATAGGCGTGGGGCATGAACACAAAGATGGAAGGCTAGTACTCAGCACGCTGTTTAACTTGGTGATTCATTATAATATAGGCACATATAATACTATTTTGAAGTTACATTTGTAATAAGCATAGATTTCGGTGGGCGTAAATTTTTTAAAATTAAAATTATTTGCAATCGTTTGAATACATTAATCTCATGGTTATAGGAACTTTATAACTGCAATTTTTGGCTTGATTGTCTAATTTCTCAAAAACACTGTTGGATTCTTTGGTACACTGATTCAATGAAAAAATAACGAACATTTTGATTTTTTAACTTGCAAAAAATTCGCGCAAATTTATCGTTTTTAGTGCCCAATTTTTTCAATTTTTTGGCTCAAATTTCTGGGGGCTCTATATTTTGCCTCAATGATGTTTAGACAGAGCCTACATACGACATGGTAGGAGATTAATTACTAGGTCGTTCCGATGGTAGTGACAACTCGCGAACGACTTCATTCTGAGGCGTTTTTTATCGCTAATAACTCAGGAAGTATGCTGGATACTTCTATAAAATTGTCACAACATTGGTAGTCTTGTGAGTAGACTCTGACCATTGTAAAATTTTACAGTTTGAACTATTACTTGTCAGCCCAGCTGAGCCTGAAAATGGCGTTTTGTTAATTCTGACAGTATGAAAATTGATATTTGAACAACCACTACTTTGTTGGTATTAAATATACCGTATATACTCACGTATAAGTCGAGAAATTTAAGACTCAGAACGACGGAAAACGTCTTCGACTTGTACACGGGGCACAAAACCGAAGCCAGGGTGGGGAGCCAAAAACCCTCATTTTCCCTGTTGGACCTTGCCCGTTCGGGCTTTTCACTGCACTTTATTTTTGGTCCCATGCGCAATTCATACGCAATTACGCATAAAAGCAGCGCTTGACACCGTTTTAAAGGTGTTTAAGGCCACCGCGTCTGTCAGTCCGGATTTCACGGGTCACGTACCGGTAACTGGGGGATGTGAGGGTGGAGGGGTTGTGGTGAGATGGGTAGAGGCGGAGTGGGGTGTTGGAGTGGGGTGGAAGGGGGGAGTGTGGAGAGATGAGGTGGAGGGTGGGGGACGTGTGCGGATGGGGTGGAATGGGGATTGAGGGGTGGTGAGTGGATGGGGTGGGGTGGGTGGGGTCGAGATGGGGAATGGGGGGGTTGTGAGGGGTGGTGGGATGGGGGTTGGGGTCGAGAGGTTGGGGTGGCGGTGGAAGGTGGAGGGACGGTGGTGGGGTTGGGTTGGAAGGTTGTTGAGGGTGGAGGGAGTGGGGGGTAAGATGGGGGTGGAAATTTAGATCCTCCACCAAAGGGTGCTCGATTTAAAAGAGAAGTGCCCAGTGAGCAGAAGAGAGCAGAGTTAGTGAAAGAGAGCACTGTGAGCACTAGAAGGCGCAATAAACATAAGAACACAGTGAGCAAAGGAGGGCAGAAAGAAGTAGACAGCAAAGAGGGCACAGTGATCACAAGAGAGCATAGTGAGCTTAAATTTCGGAGTACACGGCTTCGGAAGGCACAGTGAGCAAAAATGGACGGTCTTAGGGTGGACAAACAGTGAGTTAAGCTATAAACTTGAAGCAGGCTTTGTGTAGAGCGGCTATTATAGCCATCATTTGCTACAGGCTAGATTAGCGGTTCTCAACTCGTGGCCCGCGGGCCCAAAATGGCCCTGCAACATCTGAATTAATTAAGAAAAATATATGTAAAAATTGACAATTTGGACATGATAGAATATATAATTCTATTCTATTACAAATTATTTTATTTGGACATTAATAAATCGCATCAAACATTCAATTTTCATTCAATTGTAACAATTTTATACTCCTTTAGTCAATCAGAGATGGCCTTGTTGCCCCCTAATGTCCTTCAACTAAGAAAAAGTGGCCCTCGTTTCTCCCAACTTAGAAAAGGTGGCCCGACAGTCAAAAAAGGTTGGTCTTGATGATTACCTACAAAGAGTTACCGTGAGGAAACCGCTCCTTCAGGTCTATTACTATGGGCCAAATTCACGACGGTATCTTACGCTAAGTACCGTATAAACCCTAAGACATTACTAGTGACATGTGCGATTCACAAGACACACTTAGAAGACCACTTAGTCGAAAACCAAAGCGTGGTTGTACCACTATAGCTAGCGCGCATACGCAACATATATTAATAGGCATAGACGTTATATAAATAAATGGGCTGTCCGCATATATGGAAATAAACATAGATGTTACATCACCCGAAGAAGATGTCTCGGGCGGTACATTTTGCGATCTAAAATGTTAAGAAACGAAGCTGAGCACATAGTGAATATTAGGATTTAATAAGATTAATTGCTCGGTAATACAAAACTTAGACTGGCCATCTTTCCTGTTCCTTAAGTCCGGCAAGAACTGCCCTAGGGAAATAAGAGCCATAGACTACTAAACTTTAGAGTAAATATAGTCGTTACTTAGCGCTAGTGTCATAAAGTCCAACGCCCCTCCTTAACGACTACTTTACCATAACATCATAACAAAAACTAAACTGTTCTCTCAATTCAGCCCATTTTCACAAGTAAACTTCCTTGTTTTAACTGTTTCCAAAGGCTTAGTTAAGAGATCAGCTATCATGTGTTCACTAGGACAATACTGAATGTCTAGTTCCTTCTTTCTGTACATTTCTCGTACGAAATGATATTTAGTTCCGATATGCTTTGTTCTGTGACTGGCTTTCTCATTCTGTAGCAGTTTTATACAACTTTGATTATCCTCGAACAACACAGTAGGTTCAACTATGTTTTGATTTAAATCCTCCAATAGTCTTCTTAACCAGATTTATTCTTGAGCAGCTTCAGTCAAAGCAATATATTCAGCCTCAGTTGATGACAATGTTACCATAGCTTGTTTTCTACTTGACCAAGATATTGGTGCTCCAAGATATTTGAACACATAACCTGTATTCGATTTTCTATCCTTGGCATCTCCACCCCAATCTGCGTCAACATAACCAATCAACTGTACCTTGGTTTCGTTAACATTTCCCAATTTGAGTTTCATATCTTTAGTGTGATTCAAGTAGAGATAAATTCTCTTTACCTCAACCCAATCACTTTCTTTTGGATTGTTCACAGATCTAGAGAGTATTGATGTACCTACTGCAATATCTGGTCTAGTATTGGTTGCTAGGTAGTTTAGTGCTCCAATTGCACTTCTGTACATTTCCTTATCATCTTTATCAATTTCGACTTCTTGACTTCTTTGATACCCTGGATCAACTGGAATGTTAGATGGTCTGCAGTTTTCCAAATTGTATTTCTTCAATTTGTTTTCTATATAACTTGTTTGATGTAATGAGAAAATTCCTTGCTCGTCCCTCTCGAAATGTATTCCAAGATAATATTTCAAATCACCCAGATCTTTCATGACCATAGTTTTATTCAAAAGTTCTTCAAACTTCTTTAACATTGTAGACTTTGTCGATGCTACAATCAGGTCATCCACATGAATTGAGATATAAATCCATCCATCATCATACTGTTTTGAATATAAACATAGATCATTGTCACTTCTCTTGTATCCATCAGTGACAAGTACTTCATTGAGCTTTTTGTTCCATTCATTCGCTCCTTGTTTAAGTCCATATAAATTCTTTTTCAATTTACAGACAACTTCAGTAGCACCTTTCTGATATCCATCAGGTGGTTTCATGTAGACTTTATGAGATAGGTCACCATTTAGGTAAACCGTTTCCACATCATAGTGTTTACTATCATGCCTTTAGAACCTGCTATAGTCAAGATAGTTCTCAGAGTTGATGGTTTTGCTACTGGAGCAAAAACTTCATCATAATCTCCAAATTTCTGAGAATAGCCTTGTGCTACTAAACGAGCTTTATATCTTGTTATATTTCCCTTTTCATCTTTCTTGATTTTGTAAACCCATTTGGTTGGCTGTTTTGTTTTCAGGTAATTCTGTTAAGACCCATGTTCCATTTTCATTCAATGATTTCATTTCATCATCCATTGCTTTCCGCCAGGATTCTTGTTGTTGACAAGATATGGCTTCCTTGTAACTTCTTGGTTCTGGCTCAACCGCTGTTATTTTATTCATGGTTTCAATTAGTCTTTCAGGTGGTTTCGCCTTGTTGACTCTTTCTGATCTTCTTAAATTTACCTGAGTGTCTGTAGTTTCCTTATCAGGCTATGTAATTTCTTCCTCGGGTAATTGATGTGTTGGAAAGAGAATAGTTTCATCATCATCACAATCTGAATTTGATGACTGCTCTTCAACATCCAAATCAAAATTACATCTCTACTGACGTATACTTTGTTAGTATTCACATCTAGTAGTCTGTAACCTTTTGTGCCTCTTTCATAACCAACGAAGGTCAATTTCTTGGCTTTATCATCCAATTTCTGTCTTTTCTCTGCAGGAATTGCTACGTACACTTTCGATCCGAATCTCTTTAAATATGTAGCTTAAATTTGGTTTTCTTTTATTCCACCTTTTGTAAGGAGTGACTTCAATCCCTTCAACTGGTAATCTGTTCTGTAAATGGTTTGCTGTCATTATGGTTTCACCCCAATATTTTAGCGGTAGGTCTGCATCCTTTAACATGCATCTTGTCATCTCTGTGATATAACGATTCTTTCCGCACAACCATTTTGTTGAGGAGCATAAGGGTTTGAGAATTCTGCTCGAATTCCTTCACTTTTCATGAAATTCTGTAACCTTTCAGCTGTGTATTCCCCTCCTCTATCTGATCGAATTCTTTTCGGTGTTTTACCAAACCTTGTCTGAACATGCTTGACATGCTCTTGAATCTTTTCAGGTACTGTAGATTTATTTGCCAATAAATACACTTCTGTATATTTACTGTAATCATCAATCATCGTCATGAAATATCTTTTCCCACCAGGTGTTGTTATCTGCGTTGGTCCACAAACATCTGTATGTATTAAGTCTAGAATCTCATCTGACTTGGAATCTGACTTTTTTGGAATTGACTTCCTTGTCATCTTTGTTTGAATGCAACATTCACACACACTTGAGAATTTACACGGCTTGATGATGATCCCTGATACTTTATTCTGATTCACCATGTTTTGTATGGCTTTTGGATCTTTGTGTCCCATTCTGTTATGCCAAACGTGTATGCAACCTGTGCGATATGTGTTTCCTTTACTTTATTCGTTTGGTCAGAGATTCTCAACTCAAACAAATCATTTTTGTCGTCTGCAATTGCTATTGCTTCTCCATCCTTTATGATAGTGCATTGGTTTGCTTTGAAACTCATTTCACAACCTTTACTGACAAGTTTCTTTACTGAAATTAAATTTCCTTTCAATTGTGGGACGTACAAGACTCCACACAATTTTGTAATATGTATCTCTCCGTTTTCCTTTTAATATGAAATTTATCATCACATCACCACTTCCAGCTGTTTTAATCTTTCGACCATCAGCGAGAAAAACTTCACTATTTTTGTCTGTTGATGTTCAAGAAGAAATTTCTGTTACTGCACTTATGTGTTGTTGCACCGGAATCAATGTGCCAAACACAGCTTATGTCTTTTTCGTATGCTTCAAGACATGTATGTGCTACACTTTCTGTTGGTTTTTCTTCATGGAAATTTTCTCAATGTTTTAACTGCGTGGTCTGGATTTCTTTTCTTCCACTGGATGTACTTTCTGCAATCCCTTTTTAAGTGGTTAGGTTTCTTACAGAAATAACATGTGAGATGTTCTTTAGGATTTGTTTCTGGTTTTGTTTAAAGCTTTTAATTCCTGTCCTTTATGTGTTTCCTTGTAAACTCTTCAAGGAGTTTGTTTTTGACTAATTCAACAGTCAAATCACCTTCAGGTCTGCTTTCTAATGCCGTAATCAGTGTCCCGTATCTTTCTGGAAGGCTACTGAGGAAGAAAGCAACTGTTAAATGCTCTGCCAACGTTTCTCCCAACGCCGTTAGCTGGTCAATTGAATTATCCATTTCCGCAAGATGGTTTTGCATATCATCATGTTCTGTTAACTTTAATGCACACAGTTTTCTCAATAAATTGACTTTACTGGACAGTGTTGCCGTTTGATAATACTTCTTCAATTGTTCCCATGAACCTTTTGCCGTAGTTTCTTTCCTTATTAGATGAAGTTGGTTATCTTCAACTAACAAACCTATCGTGGCTCTTGCTTTTTCATCTTTACTTTGCCACGTTTCCGTAATAGGATCAGGGGTTTCTTTAGTGACAGTGTCCCACAAATCCTCTTTAATTAACAGGAGTTCAACTTTAAACTTCCAAGTTTGGTAGTTCTGGTTATTCAACTTTGCGATTTTACCTGAGCCTTTATCCGTCATCTTTATTCTTTTGGTGAAAAGAAATAAACAACTGTTTCTTGCATTTCTGTCACGATGTCAGAAAACATACTGCGCAGTTGACCGGATTATCCTTTTACGTCTTATTAAAGTTCCGTATCATAAACTTTTGTGATCATTATGTGCTCTGTGCTTGCTGGGTCCATAACCTGTTAAGAAACGAAGCTGAGCACATAGTAAATAATAGGATTTAATAAGGTTAATGCTCGGTAATACAAAACTTAAACTGGCCATCTTTCCTGTTCCTTAAGTGCGGCAAGAACTGCCCTAGGGAAATATGAGCCATAGACTACTAAACTTTAGGGTAAATATAGTCATTACTTAGCGCTAGTGTCATAAAGTCCAACATAAAATGCGTTTTGTCACGCATTAATGGTATTTTGTGACAGCGAAAACCACAAGCCTAAATCAACTTATCGTCCCACAGCCAACGGAATTAAATTTGGTGCCTCTGAAACACTCTTTGATAGTTTAAACCACGTCGAAGTGGACGAATCGAAGATGTCCCTCGAAGTGGACGAATCGAAGATGTCCTGCCGGCCATGTTTTGCCTTTACGACAGTGACTAGGGGCCAAATTTATGGGAGGTGTCTTAGCTAAGACACCACTTACTGCTAAGATGCAACTAACAAAGACGTGTCGTAGACTTTACGGCACCCCGTATTCACCACTCTTACAGGACCACTTACTTAGTCGGTAACTAAAGCGTGGTTATAGTTCGCGCGCATGCGCACGGGATATTACTAGGCGGTAGCGCCTTAGCCAGTGGGCTAGACAATGGGCTGTCCATGTATCGAAACAAACAAAGACGTTGCATCGCCCACGGAAGATATCTTCGGCGGTAGATTACATGCGATCTAAAATGCGTTTTGTTACAAATTAATGGTATTTTGTGACAGCGAAAACCACAAGCATAAATCAGCTCATCGTCCCACAGGCAACGAAATTAAATTTGGTGTCTCTGAAACACTCTTTAATAGTTTAAACTGCGTCGAAGTTGACGAATCGCAAATGTGTCGCCGGCCATGTTTGCCTTTACGACAGCGACTAGTAGACTTACACGACCCTTATAGGTCGACTAGCGTAGTCGTGACTTGGTGAATTCCGATTTATCTGTTAGTTGCCCACTAGTCGCAACTAGGAGGTAAGACACGCCAGAGATACCGTCATAAATTTGGCCCTAGTAGACTTCCACGACCCTCGTAGTCGTGACTTAGATGGCTGAGAGGTCTTGGTAAATACCGATTTATCCGCTAGTAGCCAACTAGTCCGACTTCAGAGTAGGTGGCAGACGGCAAGTCAGTGAAGCCAGCTCCAGAGAAATCAGTCGAGCAACAGGTCATTCCATAATAACTTAGCCATATGTCTAGCTATTTCGCATTACAAATTGTTTATCTTGTTGACAAAACGCAGCTGCGCTTTGACACAGAATCTGATTCTCAGAGTGTCAGCGTTGGCAGTCCACAATTTCAAGTGCAGAAGACGTTGAGAGATCGGTCCTGTGGATTATCAGCGCTCTCGAGTTGGCTTTGAAAAAATGAAGTTCTTGATTCATTTATTAGTTTGTTTGTTACACGGCAGATGGTAGCGTTGCGTTATTTGCCCTCATCAAGCCCAGAACTTTTCCATTTTCGCTCTTCTTGATGTTAAGCGTCATTGAGAACAAACATTTTACATCAGTTAGTAAACAATGCGCGGTAAGCTGAATGAGTCCGGCGGAGCCCACCAACAGATTTCATCAACAGCTGATAGATGGCGTGGATGGGATGTTCAGACTCTATTGACCGAGTGCCATCGTGTCGTAAGGTAGATGGTGACAAAGTTCGCAAGCACGTTGACGATGTCGACGAATAATCCCCTAATCGTCGAAGCACAAGGAGTAGGCAGAAAAGGCATTCGTCGGTCGATGGAAGCACCACATGTGGCAGGTGGTCGTAGCATCTCCAGCGGGCTGCATCATTTGTCCTCCACCTGGATGTAAACAAATGGCTACCGGGGCGGTCCGCGTAGTTTAGGCTCGACGATGTGTGCATTAAAGGATGGGCTTGATGCATCCACTTGGCCGAGGCGACTGGGACAAAATGTCTTTTGACATCCAAAATCCTTGGCAGAAATTGCGATTTAAGTCCGGTGCGCAAGTCCTCCTGCTTAGCACCAGAAAACTTTAACATCCTTGATATTAACTGTGCAAAATCTGCATTTAGATGTAAATATCCGCCAGAATGATGCAGAGATTGATAAGTGGACCAACATGGCCGATGACATGCGCAGATAGCCGTATGCATTGATTACTACTGCTAGTTCTATAATCCATACGTCGCATGCTTAGCTGAACTTCAGTCTTATCATTTCCATTCCTATAAGTTACCTAGCCAGTTCGTTCTCGGTCTTCATCTTTTCCACTCCTGTCATTGTGTCCTGTATGATTTCTTTCTCTATACATGTTCCCTCTCTTCTCATGATGTGTCCAAACTAAATCATTTTTCTTTCTTTTACTGTCTTCAGCAGATTCCTCTCTACTCCCGCAGCCTCAAGCGCCTATTCCTTTGTCCGCTTTTCTGTCGATGATATTTTTATGATCAATTTCAGACACTTCTTTTCAAATGCTTCTTTGAGTTTACAGTATAAATGGGTCATTCAGTGTCAAATCGACGAATTTTTTCATTTCCCCACCTTCCACATTTTGATTTTGCTGGAAATGTTGCTCCCGCAGCCTCAAGCGCCTATTCCTTTGTCCGCTTTTCTGTCGATGATATTTTTATGATCAATTTCAGACACTTCTTTTCAAATGCTTCTTTGAGTTTACAGTATAAATGGGTCATTCAGTGTCAAATCGACGAATTTTTTCATTTCCCCACCTTCCACATTTTGATTTTGCTGGAAATGTTGCTATTTCTCTCCTCCACCCAATTCTGAGCACAACTACAAAATTTATTAAGATCTTTCAAAATTTGACTTAGATATGCCGTTTTAAAGTGAGGTGGAGTAGGCGAAAATTTGCATCCGATTCGCGAAATGTTCTCTGGGGCAATATTCAACATGACATATCTTGAGAAGCACTGCAGGTTGAGAAGCATGAAGTTTTCACCACTGTATTCAGCAAGTTGGTGGTGACATAATGAGCTTAAATATATATTATAATGACTGTCTAGAGTAGGAACTCTACAGGAGAGCTGCTAATATGCCATCTCTGAACTCTGGAGGCGTAGACTGGAGAGATAGAAGACTGATAGGCAATCTGTATATGGGACAAAAAGTACAGATAAGGATAGAGGGTGAATACTCTGAACAAGGAAAGGTAGGAAGGGTGTAAGACAGGGATGCCCACTTTCACTGCTACTGTTCAACATATATATAGAGGAGATAATCAAGGAGGCATTGGAAGAACTGGAGGAAGGGATAAAAGTGGGAGGAATGTGGATCAGGGCATTAAGATTCGCAGACGATCAAGCAATGATGGCAGAAAGCCAGGAAGGGTTACAAACAATGATAGACCGGCTGAATACAACATCAAAAGAATACGGAATGAAAATCAACATAAAGAAAACAAAGGTTATGAGAATAAGCAAAGGAGAACAGAAGGCAGTTAAAATATTCATAGATGGAGAAGAATTAGAACAAGTCAAGGAATTTGCGTATCTCGGCAGTACGATTACGGAAGATGCTAGATGCCACAGAGAAATACAAAGAAGGATTGTACTAGGAAAAGATGCATTTGAAAAGAGGAAAGAGCTACTGAGAAGAGGAATCAATAAGGAGCTGAAAAAGAAAATGACAAAAACCTTAGTATGGAGTGTGATGTTATATGGATCAGAGACATGGACTATGCGAATGGAAGACATCAAGAGAATTGAAGCATTTGAAATTTGGTTATGGAGAAGGATAGAAAGAATCAGCTGGAGGGATCATATCAGCAATGAGGAGGTATTGAGAAGAGTCGGAGAGAAGAGAGCGATGATACACACAATTAGAGAAAGACAAAGAAGATGGATCGGGCACACACTCAGAGGAGACTCAATGCTGCGAACAATCATAGAGGGGAAAATGGATGGAAAAAGAACGAGAGGCAGACCAAGACAAAGACTGTTAGACTGGATGATGAAAGATGGCTATCAGAAGCTGAAAACGAAAGCGCAGAACAGAGAAGAATGGAGACGTCAAACATTCGAACCTGCCTAAGGACAGAGCACGGAAAAGAAGAAGAACTCTCAAACAGCATTTTCTTGAATTTGCCTGACCGATATGAGAAAATATAGTTTGCTAGAAATATGTAACATGGCCATATTATGATTTAGCTGTTATTGGTTCTTACTGGATATGCTTTGTTGTGGTCTTTGACTGCAATTTTTTTCATACTAACATACTAATGTTTGTTGGACTTACAAAATCAGAATATGAACAATTTCATGCACCACATTTTCTAATAATTGGTCAGGCAGATTCAAGAAAATACAGCTTTCGAGTTCTGAGGTGGCATATTGGCAGTTGTCTTGTATAGTCTCGGCTCAAGACATATTAAGTTTAATAGACTCATTATGTCAACACCAACTTGTTAAATACAGTAGTGAAAACCTATTGCCTCGAAATCGAATCCAATCTTTTTTTATATTCAACATGGCAATACTTCTGAGCACCAAGATGACTTTTTATCACCAGAATGCTTGTGGCATGCACTTTTCATAAATATGAAATTAATATAAACTCCAATTGTTCATTTTCCCAATATCTCCTTGTAAATTTCTGTTCGTCAGTTTGACAAAGATTAACATGTTAGTATGGAAAAATTTCTGTCAAAGACCATAAGAGAGTACATCCAGTAGGAGCCAATTGCTAACTAAATCATAATGTAGACAAATTACATATTTTCTTGGACATATATTTTCTGAATATCGGTCAAGCAAATTCAAGAAAATTCAGTTTGCTAGTTCTGAGATGGCATATGGGCAGCTGTCCTGTGAAGTTCCTACTCAAGAAACTCAGTATAATAAGTTCATTTTGTGTAATACTGTATTGACAACCTACTTGCACTGCATCTCGAGATATTTCAGGTTGAACATAGCCGCAGAGAAACATTTCTAGGAACATTTCGTGAAATATGATGCAAATTTTCTACTGGCCTGAACTTTAAATTGGCTTTTATCTCTGTCACATTTTGAAATATTTTAATGAGGTTTCGTATTTGTTAGGGCATAGCCGGGTGCCGTTTTTGTACCGGGTCCGGGTAGTTTGTATAAAATCTGCCGGGTCCTGGTATTAAAAGTAATCGTTAATCTGTAAACTGAATAGGATGTCCCCACGAATGCTGTCAAACGAACACCACTCAGTTTGTTAGCTACCTTTGGTGGAATTGAGTAAAACTCGTCTGTGTCAGAGCTTTACTACAGTTGAGTTCTGCCAGGGGTTATTGATTGAGAGGTGCCAGTAATATAGGTTCATGAATTCGGTTGATACAATCATTCTATAGTAAAGAAATGCTGATATGTCCAGTCAGGCAAGAGGAGGTCAGAGACCCTGATAAACAGTCCTGCTTCTGTGGTGCATGCAGTCCAACTACATGTAGACATAATTCAGAGTGTACCATCCCTTAATCTGTGAGATGTAAACATGGCCATATTAGGGAGGGGGCCTATTAAGCTTGGCTGCAGAATCATATCAACAGGTGGAAGATATCCCTTCTGACAAGTCCTAGTCTCTCTGACTTGAATGAGGGTGTGACAGACCAAACAGACTTTAAAGATAAGGGATTATTGACAGATGACCACTGGACCTGGCCCACCTATGTAGCTATGGTCAGTGATCAGCACCTGTATATACCCTCTTTCCCCCTCTGTTCTCCCTAACCCTCTACCACTGTTCCTCCCCCTCCTTCATCACCTTTCTCTTCCCTGTTAGTTATTTCAAACAGCCAAGCAGCAGGAGGAGGAGGAAGGGGTAATAGAAGAGAAAGAAAAGGAGGGAAGAAGAGGGGAGATAGCACTCTTCTATTTAAATATATATATATATATAATTATATGTATTATATATATACTAATCCTCCTTCCTCTTCTTTTTAACTGTCTACCACTGTTCCTCTCAAGATGGGGTAGTAGAGGAGGAAGGAGGAGAGACAGCATGGAATGAGGGTGTGACAGACTTTAGAGATAAGGGATTAATGACAGAAGACCACTGGCCGACCTATATAGCTATGGAAGAGGGTGATACAAACTCTCCCCTCCTCTTTTTTCATCCTCTTGCTGGTAGGCTGTTTGAAATAGGATAGTCTAATATAAAGCAACCATCAGCAGGCTGTCTGTTCTGTGATTCTCTGTTCATTGTACTATAATGCAGGTGAGAGATTTAGCAGGTTAGCTGTTAAGCCTTTCAATGATGTGTGGTATGCTATTCATAATAACCCACCCGGCCCGGATGACCTTTCATCACCGGTCCGGTTATCTGCCGGGTGTCATACCGGTTATCCGGGTCAGCCCCCGGCTATGCCCTAGTATTTGTGCTCAGAATTGGAGGGTAAACAAATGGTAAAATTTTCTGCAGAATTCGAAGTTGAAGGTGGGACATGTATGGAATGACCAAAATGGCATTGATGTGTGTCTTTAATCAGAGATCCTCAGATCTTACAAAGTCGTGTGAAAGGCTGTTTGTGGTTATATTTTTTCTTAGCACACGATGGCTGTACACGCATTAAGAACAATTGCTGACGACATTAATCAAGCTCTCAATGACTTTGAAGACTTTGTTATTGTAAAGAGGCAGACTTTGGGAAGAATAGATCAAGCTATTAATCAGCTTGAAGACGCTGTCGTAAAGACAAGCGGTATTGAGAAGTCAACAATAAAGAATGCCAGTGAAAAGTTGGTGTTGCCAGAAAACAGCGGTTCGGTTGAGTTGGTCCAGATTGACAAGGGATTAGACTCCGATGTCATTCAGAGCACCACATCTACAGACAAACAGGAACCACTTTTTGAGAAGTCAACAATAAAGAATGCCAGTGAAAAGTTGGTGTTGCCAGAAAACAGCGGTTCGGTTGAGTTGGTCCAGATTGACAAGGGATTAGACTCCGATGTCATTCAGAGCACCACATCTACAGACAAACAGGAACCACTTTTTGAGAAGTCAACAATAAAGAATGCCAGTGAAAAGTTGGTGTTGCCAGAAAACAGCGGTTCGGTTGAGTTGGTCCAGATTGACAAGGGATTAGACTCCGATGTCATTCAGAGCACCACATCTACAGACAAACAGGAACCACTTTTTGAGAAGTCAACAATAAAGAATGCCAGTGAAAAGTTGGTGTTGCCAGAAAACAGCGGTTCGGTTGAGTTGGTCCAGATTGACAAGGGATTAGACTCCGATGTCATTCAGAGCACCACATCTACAGACAAACAGGAACCACTTTTTGAGAAGTCAACAATAAAGAATGCCAGTGAAAAGTTGGTGTTGCCAGAAAACAGCGGTTCGGTTGAGTTGGTCCAGATTGACAAGGGATTAGACTCCGGTGTCATTCAGAGCACCACATCTACAGACAAACAGGAACCACTTTTTGAGAAGTCAACAATAAAGAATGCCAGTGAAAAGTTGGTGTTGCCAGAAAACAGCGGTTCGGTTGAGTTGGTCCAGATTGACAAGGGATTAGACTCCGATGTCATTCAGAGCACCACATCTACAGACAAACAGGAACCACTTTTTGAGAAGTCAACAATAAAGAATGCCAGTGAAAAGTTGGTGTTGCCAGAAAACAGCGGTTCGGTTGAGTTGGTCCAGATTGACAAGGGATTAGACTCCGATGTCATTCAGAGCACCACGTCTAAAGAAATTTCTAGAACGGTGAAGGACAACTCTCAAAAGACCCTGGAAAAAGGTACAGGATGTTTCTTTTGTAGAATTTGCTAATGCAGTCTCCTTTGAAAAGTTTTTGGGTTCTCCAAATACTTTATGTGAAGTAAGAATTTTTGTTTGCCCCAAATTGATGTGAGGTACTATGATTTAAAATGCTGTAGTAAACCAGTTGCAGGGTATGAAACACAAAGTGTCAAGGCTAAATGCAGCTATTTTTAACAATCAGCCATAATCATGTTTTTTTGTTTCGTCTAGTAGTAGCAAAACATTTTTTTCACTAAATGGATACCGAAACTTACAAAAAGCGAAGGGAGTATAGGTTATCCAAGCACAAGAAGCAGCAGCATGTGAATAAGTTTTAAGAGGAAATATGTGTTAACTAAACCTAGAGGTGATGTCTTGTGTGTGAAAAGAATGCAAAAGTTGACAATATAAAGTGAGCTTATGTTTAAACTAGGTGAAACATGGCGAATTCCTAATAACCAAGTTGTTCCTGGTCTTGCATGTTAATTAAAAAAACTATTTTTAGCATGTCTTTGTAATGACTTAATTTTTTGTCTATGATTCAACTTATAATTCAAACAAGCCATTTTACTTGATTGTCTACATATATCCTTCGGTCTCTATGGTACTCTTCTCCTCTTGCTGAGATCCTTAGACTACTGCTGCTCTCTATGCTGGCCTACCAATTGCCCGTCTGAGTTGTCTTGATCGCATCCTGCGCTCTGCAGCCTACCTTATTGGCCGCATGCAAAAATTCAGCCACATCTCAAGCTATATGCATGACGTTCTCCACTGGCTCCCACTCAAGCAACAAATTGAGTATAGGATATCTACTCTAGTCTTGCGCTGCATGCTAGGCCTTGCTCCTGCCTATCTTTGTGAGCTCTGTAGCCCTATTAGTTCTCACCATTTCCGCTCCCTTTGTTCGACTGAACAATGTCCCTTTTGCTCATACTTCCACTATGCAAAACCGTGCTTTCTCGGTGGTAGGACCCTCTACCTGGAATGGTGTTCCTCTGACCCTCCGGTCGCTTTGTAAAAATCCTTCAAAGGCTTTTCTCTCTCATCTCATCAAAGACAATTTTATTTGGCTGCGCTGAGGTTGGGAACGCCTCTGAGTAGTCCCCTTGAAGAAGCGCTATATAAATGCATATAATGAATAATGAAATGCACATGTGCGCAATTGGCCATGGTCATCAATAACAAGTATTAGCAAGATGTGGCATTTGTTCTTCAATCTGCATTTATAACTGTGACATATTGCATTTCTGTGTTTGTTGAGCAGGTGCGAAGCGCAAGATTTCAGAAGATGATGATGCTTTCAGTATCTTTGCTGTGGAATTTTGCGCTGCAAATGCAGACCCCGAGAAGTCGGACGAGGACCTGTTGTCAGAGGCCACGGAGCACTGGGATGAACTGAGTTCTAACGTCAAGGCAATGTACATCAGGCGTGCGTCTTTGAACGCAAAGCGCAAACGGTAAACCTACAGTTGATTTTCCTCACCCGAGTGAAGACATACAGCTGTTGCTGTTCAAATGACAATTTTTTTAAATAATTAGCTGCGAGTCAGTGCACTGTTAGGTTAAGTAAGGCAAGTTCATTGTTGTGTCTGCGAAACAGGCGTAGTTTCAAAGTGTCGTGGTCCAGAGCATATCTGTTACTGAATTCACAAGTTTCCAGAAAACTGACTGTTTTTTATGTTGATTGAAAAACTTGATAACTTATTTTTATGTCTTTTCTCTGACTTCATTTAGGCACTAGGTCACATGGATTTTGAGGGTAGTTATTATGATTTTGAAGTTGTAGGAACTATCGATTAAGCAAAAAAGAAGCCATATGTTGAATTTTTCACAAATGCTAGAGTATATTTACCAGTTTCACAGCTGGTAAGGAATGGTAATGTAATGTGGTATTGTGGCTCAGCAAAGCACCTGTTGAAGCGTGACTTACTGAAATTACATTGCTTATTCCCACACCGAGTCACCACCAACCATCACCAGAGTGACCTTTGGAGACGATCTGGACACTTCAACACACATTGCTGGAGTAAATGGAGTTCTGCTCCATGTACACTCTCAGAATTCTTAATTCCCACGGCCTCCCTATAACCGTTCTGCATGATGTTGCAAGTGCAACGACCGACCGTGTGCCGTCTCTATGCAGTAGTGCCTGCTTGGTGGGGCTTCACTAAAGCTGAGGACAAGACAAGTCTCAACAAATCTCTATAAAGAACTCGGCGAATGTGCTATCTGCCTGACGTCTTGGACATGGTTTGCGAAGCTGATGACAAACTGCTGGTGTCAGTCTGCAGTAATTCATGCCATCTACTGCGTCGCTGTGGTCTTCGCCCATGAACTCGTAATTTTGAATTGCCAGCTAAGGACGATAAGAACTTCATACCCAGAGTACTTTACAATAGTTTTTTTTTAAATGATAAATAAACTAATAGTTTAAAATTAATAAACAAAAATATCACGTGAAAAATGAACATGCTTTTTCAAAAACTATTCTCTTTATCTTGTAACCGTCTTGCGGCTTGTCAACCTGATTTCTGATTAGACGAATGTATTCATTCCGTGCCAAATCAACCAATGCCTCCCACTCTCCGATCCAGATTTTTGTTGAAAAAATCAATTATCATCTGGAAAGTTTCAAGTGTCTACCGTGAAAACTGACTGAGTTATGGGGTACTGAAGTTGGTGAGGTAGGCCGAAAATTGAACGCGAATTTGCGTCTGCAATTTATTTTCATTTTCAGACGCCAATAACTTTGTATCTAGAGCAGCTATGCACATTTGGTTTTCAGTGTTGAGCTCTGTGCATAGTGTAGATTTGCATGGTCAAGTAGCATTTGCTGTCTTTGATATGAGTAATTAATAATAATTTTTGAAAGTGTTAAAATATTTCTTGCGAAACCTATTTTGCCTTCCTTATATGAGATGTACAATTGGGACATCATAATTATAGCATTCACTAAGCCAGGCGAAGATTGTAAGCAGCCGTCTTTCAAGGTATATAATGGTCTGTTAATTAGAGCAATCAATAGTTTCCCAGGGTCAGTTTGGCAAGGCAGGCGGTTGTGGGGTGGATGAGGGGAGAGAGAGTAATAGATCTGAAAGGCTCTCTTGACTCTCTTGTGATCACTGTGCCCTCCTTTGCTCTCTGCCTCTTTCTGCTCTCTTTTGCTCATTGTGCTGTGCCTTTTGTGCTCAGAGTGCTCTCTTCTACTAACTCTGCTCTCTTCCGCTCACTGAGCAGTTCTCTTTTATTTTGAGCACTCTTTGGTGAAGGATTTAACATTAATTCATTCAAGTATTTATATAGCACTCTTCAAGGAAACTACTCATAGGGGCTCCCGACTCCTTGCCTTGCCTTGCCTTCAACCATCCTCGACACGAGGGTTGGTCGCATTTTGGACAGTTCTTCTCCATCCTCTCCTGTCTTCGGTTGCTCTCAACAATTGCTCTGTTGATAATCCCGTCCATTCACACATGTTGTCCCACCACCTCTTCCTAGGTCTTCCTCTTGATCTTGCTCCCGGAACCGTTCCTTGCATAATCTCCTTCTCCAAGCAGTCTCCATGTTTCCTCATGACTCCCGACTCCAGCATGGCCAAAAAGAACAGTTTTCCAGTGAATAGAATGTTTCATTTTATTTTATTTATCTCTCAATTTCTATAGCACCTCCTCAAGCTATCTACTCAAAAGTGCTCCCGACTAGAGCATGGACACTGCATTAGAGTTTCACGCCTGCCTAACTACTTCCTGGCTGCCAGTGTTGAGAAACCTCTAGCCTTATCATTCTCACTTGAGCCACCTCTAACGGTGACTAGGGAAGATAAATCTAGCAACCTCTATGTGTAACTAGTCACTGGTGTGGCCAGTCTGGAACGACCCTTAGCAGTGATGTTCTGTTCGCACTCATCTTCCCCTTCCCTTCCCACTTTATCTTACCAGAAAAGATGTTAACAAAATGAAATTAATAGAATTGTTTTCTATAGCAGTTTTAGGTGCAGACAGTCTGGAAATAGGCAGTTTATACTTGCTTAGAACACACACTTTGTTGCAGCGTGTACCTTTATGCAAAAAAGAGTAGTGAGATATATCTTTTCGGATAGTCACTGTATAAAAATATTTTACCAGAATAAAAATATTTTTCTACCTACCCAATTTTTTAGAGCTCTTTTACCGGAAACATAACATTATTTTTTGCCTAATTACTTCAAATAACCTTAGTTTCAAAACATTTTAGTAAAAATATTTATGAATTAATCAGCATACGGCCACCAGTATGTAATAATCAGATCACGCGTCCACGGCCGCCAATTTTCTTTCTCACGGCCGCAGGTTGCGCACCGCTGGTTTAGGGTGTAGAAAAAGAAGTGCCTGTCACTTCTCCAGGCTGTACAGTCCAAATAAGTGACAGGACGGCGTTGAGATCTAAAAATCAGTGCATGGATGCCATCCATGACCGTCCAGCCACACTTTAAGCCCTGAATCTCACATGTGTCATACTTGTTCTATGACTGTTATCAATTAGCTGGCATCTTGGAAAACGAGCATTCAACACTACAGTTTGTGGTCAAGCACCATGTACGGTACATTCTTAGCATAATTTCCACAATTGGAAATGTATTTTCAACTAACATCTTTGTCGAGTAGCCTACTTGAAACATGAACTGCTACTGACTAATGCCGAGGCCTGTTCTTCTATCTCATCTTGAAGCATTTTGACATAATAAGAGAACTGCTCGTTGCCAAGGCTTTCATCGAGGTTGTCACCGTGACTGCTACAAGTTTTTTCGCTGAGTTGAGAATTTCTCCATCACTATATGGGCCTACATAATTCAAGAATAGATAGATAACAAATGAAACCTTGAGCAGAGCTACACATTCTAGTCTTTTCGTCATGCGCCGTGACAGCAGATGCACTTTTTCCTGCATGAGGTGTCTCACTTTGAGATGCTTTTTGTTTAACTAACTTGCACTTTGAGAGCCGCTAGGCCTATTTTATATTAGTGCCCTTATACCGATTTCCAATTCGGCTGCTGCGTGTCGGTTGAAATCACGCAGACTCTTCAAATCATATTATAAACTAGCTGTACCCGGCCACGCGTTGCTGTGGCTGAAAAGACCGTCCAACCCTCCCTACTTCCCTTCTGCCTCCCTCCCTTGCCCTGCGTCCCTCCCTCCGTTCCTCTGTCCCTCCATACCTCCATTCCCCCTCCCTCTCTCCTTCCCTCCTCCATCCCTCCCTTCCTCCCGTTTCTTCTCCCTCCCCTCCGTCCCTCCCCTCCATCTTATCTTATCTGACCATTTATAAAGCGCTTCTCGCAGCAAGAGCCTTTCAGAAGCGCTCCCAGTGCGTTTAATTCCGAGAAAAAAGACAAGTTTTTAGACGAGAGAAAGACGAGGACACACTACCAGAGAGGATGGCAGAGCGAACTGATGTGGGAAGCCCATTCCATAGGGAGGGGCCAATGCAGGCAAATGATCTGGATTGAGCCATGGCAGTCCTAACTCGGGGGACAAAGAGGTCAAGCCGATCAGAGGATCTAAGAGGACGCAGTGAAGTGGCAGAAAGGGGGCGATGTATCTGATCACACAGATACTTCGGAGCAAGACCCATTTGAGACTTAATGACCAAAATCAGGACTTTAAATTGAATACGGGCCGAGAGTGGAAGCCAGTGAAGTTGTTCAGTCATGAATGTAGAAATGTGGGAGAATCGAGGAAGACGGGCAATGAGCCTAGCAGCGGCATTGAGTACAGATTGCAGAGGAGCTAAGCGAACCTTAGGCAGTCCAATAAGGACAGAGTTGCAATAGTCGATACGAGAACATACAAAAGCATGCACAATTGAGGTAAAGATCGATGATGAGACAGATTTGCGAATAGCCTTGAGACGCCTTAGCTGGAAATAGGAAGAGCGAGTAAGATTGGCAGTGTGCTCAGTGAAGGTGAGAGAACTTTCAAGGGTGACACCTAGGTCTTGAACACTGGATGAGAAGTTAAAGTGAGGAAAAGTTTGAGAGAGCAGTGAATAGTCGAGTTTTTGAAGCTGCTTAGGAGTGCCAAACCAAATCAACTGGGTTTTGGAAGAGTTCAAAGAAAGACGATTGGACGACATCCACAGATGAAGATCTTGAGATAGAGCGTCAATTCGACTTGCAAGAAGGAGTTGAGCAGAAGGGGGTCCATGGACATAGGCTTGGACATCATCAGCGAAAAGGTGGCCAGTTGCAGAGTTATAGAGGGAAAAGAGAGGTAATACCAGCCGTGTACAGGATGAATAGGAGTGGGCCTAGGACAGAACCCTGGGGAACACCCAAGACAACAGGGACCCACTGAGTCCTAGAGTCGCCAGAGATGATCATTCGGGTGCGATCAGACAAGTAGGACCGAAACCAAAGGAGAGGAGAACCCTTGAGTCTGCAGGAGGTTTCAAGTCGTTGCAATAGAATCTCATGATCAACCATGTCAAAGGCTGCAGAGACGTCGAAGAGAGTTAAAAGAGTGACATGAGACTTGTCAACAGCAGAGTATAGCCCTATAGCCAGACTGGTGGGATGGAAGGAGTCCCGATTGCTCAAGATAGGGGAGAAGTTGCATTGACACAAGTCTTTCCATCCCTTCCCTCCATCCATCCCGTCTGCTCCCTCCCCTCCCCCTTCCTCCCGCTCCCTTCCTCCCACACGGCCGCATTCAAATGCAAATAAATTGAATTCGCTGAAATCGAATGCAATGTTGTGTTTTTTCGAGAAAAGCCTATAAAAACCCGTCCGCTCGAACGTTGTGTGAAAATTGTCAATCTAGCCTTTTCTAGCCTTTTTTTCGACCGGATCTGACCTTTTTCATAATTCAGAGTGGCATCCCTGACCTTTTTCAAAATTCAGAGTGGCATCCCTGTACGTTATAAAGACATGGGCCAAAATGGCGGAGTATGCGTTAAAGTTAAAATGTATAGACGCGTCAAATCGAGGAGAAAGTTTTTTTTGGGTCTAAAAAGTTTCTTTCTTTCCAGGAAATTTTTTTACAAACACGATCGTATTCGAGCGGAGCGTTTTGCGAAAAATTTCAAAAGAATCGGTCATGAACTTTCCGAGATATTCGATTAGGAACAAACTTTTTACATTTTTATTTATATGGATAGTACTGATTTGCAAACTCCATCTGTGACCAGTGACTTTATAAACCATACATATGAAGGTAGAGTCTATATGTGACCCATCTGACCAAAACCAGGCGTAAGTCGGATTTTGTACAATATGAGTGCCATATATCTTCTAAAAGAAAAGAGTCTCTCCTTTAAAATGATACCAATCCTTTTGCTCTGTCATGTTTCTGTCCAAAGTTATGAGTAAAAATATGGCTCGACCGTCCAAAATATAATTCTGAGAAAAATGCGTTTAAAGTTTTCTATAACTTGGAACTGCAAGATTCTTTAGAACCATGTTCATAATTCAATAAAATTTGCAACAAATTAACAGATTGCATAGTAGGCTAGAGGGAAGTCTGGGCTTTCCACTGATGCCTAATTGGTTATGTTAGCCACATGCCGATTATGGCTACCAATGGCGGGAAAGTGGAAAATGGCGGAAAAAGTCATCGAATTATTTGAACAATAAAAACCACAAAATTAACAAAAATATCATTAAAAATAATATTTTTGCAAACTTTTTGGTTTTAATGTGTATAAAACATATTTATTTACCATTTTCTGTCAAAAACTAAAAATTGAAAAAATTCGTTTTTTTTCACATTTTGGTCATTATCTCAGAAGCGTGTGTTGCGACTTACGCCTGGTTTTGGTCAGATGGGACACATATAGGACTGCGGTCTAAAAGACACTGACAGCAATGGCAGTAAACAGCTGTGCAGTGCTAGTCTGCTGCAGATGTGGATATTGGGTCACTCATGGTCAAAATACCGGCTGAACACTGGAGCTACAGTGTAAGACAGAATACCTGCGACTGTCTGCAGCAGGACCTTTCACTCCGCATCGGATAGCCTACTCGTGGTGGGGCCGTGGAGCTCAGGGCGCTGACCGTCTCGTTCTGTTCGTTGTCTGCTGCGTATACCGACTAGTCCAGGGAACACCTCTGACACTGTATCTGTCCACACCAACAGGCTATCTTAGCATGAGTTAAAAGAAGGATAATCTGTCAAGTATCAATAGCAGGTGCTGAAGATGCCCTACTGGTGAACAATATCGAAGAGTACAGATAGTGGTTAATTCAAAACCACTCAACTGATTTGGCCTAAGAACCCGTTGCAATACACTTATGATTCATTTTTTTTTATCAAAGAGAGTGTGCAGTAAAGGGGCAAAAAATAAAGCTTCAACTGGTGGGGGCCCCTAAGTGGTGGGGGCCCTGGGCTGGAACCCCCTGTAGCCCATGCTTGAATCCGGCCCTGGTGCAATTTATTTGTGTTTTGGTCTGCAGGAACTGTTGTAACACCTTGCCAAAAACCTTTATATCCGTGACTAGGGTTGCCATGCAGCCTTGAGTGAATTACCGGACTATGCTTATATATATATATATATATATATATCTCTCATGTAATGCCGTGGCAGCTGTCCAGCTTCATTTGGCCACGGACATGTAGATAAAAAAGTGTCGTCGGTGATTTCGCTTATGGGAGGTCCGTAGGCCTATCTCAGGGAGGGATTGAATATAGGAGCCCTTGTCTATCTAGAATGCAAAAGCTAGAAATCTGATATACTGCAACCCTGCATGTCGTCATGCATGAAAAGCTGATTGTGCGTGGGAGATAAATAGTCTGATGACAGATGCCACCCTTGTGATGTTGGGACAAGTCTTGGGAAGGTGGGAGCGGTCAGAGCAGTTGGCGATGGGCCAAGATTAGTGGAGTGGTGCCCGATATGCAGACCTGTGCGGGGAGGACTAAGCAGCCAAGTACAGAAAAAATGGAGGGATGTACCACAATATGCAGGGTAGAACTAATTTGAGGTATAAATCATGTATATGAAGAATTCTGGAGCAGTGAGTCAGTGACATTCATCATGTTGGTAGACCTATTATCGGATGACTTGTAGGCCCACAGTTGAATGGCTGGTTTGGCAATTGTCTCCAGTTATAGACTTATGTAGCCAGCCAAAGTAAGCAACAGCATTTCATCTATCTGTCTCACTGTGTACAGTGTACACCTACCACGTATCTCAGGCTGACTGCACTTGAAGAGGCAGAAATCACAAACAAAATTATTCTTTTTATGGACCCAAGAATTAAACTACCTCCAACACTTTTTCCGGTAATGCATGAAATTTCTAACCGGACGGATTGTGCAAATACCGGACTGTCCGGTTCATTACCGGACGCCTGGCAACCCTATCCGTGACAGTGGTTACTTTCAACTGACCAAATGGGCATGTGGGACATCTAATAAACAGCTCAAACATACATCATATGAAACCTAGAAGATTAACCTTTCTAATGATATGAAACTCCTGTTGGTAATCTGAGGATAAGGTCATAAAATCACTTGTTAAAAATTCGTGATTTTGCTCTTAGCTTTGGTGTATAAACAAACAACAGATTTGGGCACTTGTTAATTCATCATATCAAAGAGAGCAAATGTTGCTGACACACAAAATTTGCAGACGCAAATTTGCATTAAAAAATTACAAACTCAACCAATAATTTAAAAGACTTAACTGACGATTACCATCAGGAAATTAGTATCAATAGAAGGGTTTCTCTTCAAGCTTTCCAACATTGTATGTTTGACTTGTTTACAAGGTGTTCCTCATGTCCATTTGGTCAGTTAAAAATGACCACTCTCATTGATGAAGGGTTTTTACCAAAGTGCTACAGCAGTTCCTGTAGACTAAAACACAAATGAATTGCACATTTACAACTGCACCAGTATATGATTGAAACCACAGAAAAAATTATTCCTTTCTTGCATGTGTTGCCAGTGTATTGCGTCTGCAAACATGAAAAAAATGGACTTGGCAAGAAATATTTGGACATTTTTCAAAAATTCTTATTAATTACTCAAATCAAAGAGATGAAATGTTACTTGACCATACAAATCTATGCAATACTCGGATCTGAAAAATGAAAACCAAATGTGTGTAGGTGGTTTAGATCAAAAGTTATTGAAGTCTGAAAATGAGAAAAAATTTGCAGATGCAAATTCGCGTTCAAAAATCATGACTTTTCAAAAAAAAGTTATGAATTAACTGAAGAACACCCATCAGGAAATTAGTATCAATAGAAAGGTTTTCCTTCAAGCTTTCCAATGATGTATGTTTGACTTGTTTATAAAGTGTCCCACGTGCCCATTTGGTCAGTTGAAAGTGACGACTGTCACAAAGATGTTTGGTTTTTGGGTAAATGCTACAGCATTTCCCTTTAACTAAGACACAAATAAATTGCACATCTGAGACTCAACCAATAGCTGAATAAAACCATGCAAGAAATATTTTAACACTTTTCAAAAATAATTAATTACTCACATCAAAGACAGCAAATGCTACTTGACTATGCAAATCTATGCTATGCACAGAGCTGAAAACCAAATGTGCCTAGCTGCTCTATATCCAAAGTTATTGGCGTCTGAAAATGAAAAAAATTTTGCAGTTGCAAATTCGCGTTCAATTTTCGGCCTACCCCCGCCAACTTCAGTACCCCATAACTCTGTCAGTTTTCACTGTAGACACAGTTCTTCATACCAGATGATAATTGTTTTTTGGTGAAAAATTTGAGTCAGAGTGTGGGAAAAAGTTGGAAATGTGGTTCTTTTTGCACGGAATGACCCATATACCAGTTATCTTGGAACAGCATTTTTGAGAATCAACACACAATAAATGTAAATAAACGTAAAATGTCTAGTTCTAATTGAACAAAGGTGTCTATAAATAGAATTTAGCCTTGCAGAAGACAATCCTGTTACAATGCATCAAACTGATTAGGCGTGCAAGAAATACAAGGAAAAAGGTTACAATGCATCAAACTGATTAGGCGTGCAAGAAATACAAGGAAAAAGAAGTGAACTGAACTTATAATATTTGTGCGAACTTGCAACTCGGCAGAGAGCGGTTTAAGGTTCAAATGCACTACAACACAAATTTCTGACTTGGCTGTAAAATAGCTACACTGCCTAAACACTGTGTTCAAGTGCCTTGATGGAGGGCTGAAACTTCCTTGATAGATGTAGTGGTGTGTGATGTTCTAGTGGTCAGTGTGCCCGGTTGTCAATCCAGGGGACTGGAAACTCCTGTTGACACAGAGACGTGCACTTATTTTAAGGAACATATAGTGCACTCCAAGTCTACAGGCCTACCTTGAAAAAGTGCAGATAGTGCCAGTAGCTTTCCCTTAATGTTAGATCAACTTAAGAGAGTACCAATAACTGACAATGCTTTCTGTATACACAGGGCTGAAAGTGGTTTGGAAAAGTTGCCAGGTCTGACTTTTTGCTGGAAAGCGCTGAAGTTGCGAGTGCAGCACGAAGCCTATGCCGACTAGGGATTCCGGGGGTGCGTCTTAAGCTCCCCCAGCGGGGTCTGGGGCGGAGCTGCATTATTAGCATGTTAGGCTGTCATTATAGCGAAAATGCTCGTCATTTCAGTGCTGATAGTCGTGGTTTACGGCTTAAAAGTGTGTTCTCCTATTGTTTAAATCTGTCAAATTTCCTAACTGTAATGGTATTATTTTAGGCTGTCGTCTCAGCAAAATTTCTCATAATTTCACTGCTGAAAGACTTGATTTAAGAGTTCAACAAATATCCCCTCCCCAATAATCAAATTTGATGAATTTCCACATTGCAGTAGTTGCATTTCAGGCTGTCATTTTAATGAAACTGCTCATTTCAGTGCCGAAAGTCGCGGTTTATGACTTCAAAAGTGAACCCTTAAATTTTAAAACTGTTTTTACATAGCCTACTTAGCCACACTGCAGTGGCATCATTTTAAGCTGTAATCTCAACAAATTTCTCATAATTATTTCATTGCTGAACAAAAATTTAATGGCTTAAGTGTTCAATGAATGTCTCCCACGTCGTAGGCCTATAAATTTTTTAATTTCCACACTGCAGAGGTATAATTTTTTCCTGTCGTAACAAAACTGCTCATTATGGATAAACAGTGGTTAACACTCTAGAAATTTATGGAGTCTAATGAAATATTTCTGAAATATTGGGGATATCAGCATCTCCATCCCCAGCCACAAATTTCGGGATCCGCCCTATGGCCCTCTAAGTCTCTGCCTATGAATGCTGTTGCTAATTTAACACCCCATTTCCTAATGTAGTTGTAGAGGACTACCGGCGCAGCCCCTCCCAGGAAGCCAGCCCAGTAAGGTTATGGTACACATAACCTCATCACGGGTCGGCGGCATGTTTAACACATCTGCGGTGTATTCATTGGCATAAGCATCTACGCTACTCATTTGCCAAAAATGTTTTTAAAATCCTACTGTTTTAACCTAGTTTTTGGCGAATGACGACCTTTTTTTAGTCATTCGCAACTGATTTTTGGTAAACAAGCGACCCGGCTGAGACTCGGCAACAGCAGGTCTTGAAAATCGATGCCGGGTTGAGACCCGAACCGACCCGGCTGACTTTCAGTCCTGTGTATGCATCAAAGCAAGTGACAATTGGCTTTGAAGAGGGTAACTACAAGAGTTCATCTCTACAAGCAGAAGTTCATAGAATCCAAAGAAGTGCAGAAAATTATGTAAAAAAGATATTGAATTTCACAATACAAAGTGCAAGTAAAGAAAATTGATCTAAGAAGTCAGAATAAGTAAGTAGGTATATTCTTTATTGTACCAGTTGCATATCAAGACTGGTGTACATTCATCTAAATTGATGCCTCGAACCCAAAGCCTCGAAATACAAGTCCAGCAACAAGTTCTGAAAATTTTGGTGCCAAAGTTGGCAGGCTGCCAATAATGACAAGCTTATTATATATATATATATATATATATATATATATATATATATATATATATTGTTGGGTTCGTCTAGGGGTATGACTAAAAAGAGTTAAGTCCCATGATGAAATAACGTATGATTTATTCCAGGGTGGAGATGATTTAAATCGGTCGATTTAAATCATTGATTTAAATCACGATTTAAATCGAATAGTGAAAATTAATTTCAATCAATGCGTTTGTGCCACACAACTTGCAGGTTTGTTTCCTTTCACTTAGCTGCAGCAGTGCAGCTGCCAGTTAGTGCATTCAGCATGCCCAGCAGGCTGACTCATCTGGCTGCACAGTGTAATGCTAAAACCTAAAACACCTGCTGATGTCACTACTGGAAACTGGGTTAATTACTGCTGCTGTGCTGCATGCAGCCTCCTTGTGAACTGACTCGGCTGAGATGTCTTTTGTCACAAATATGGCACAGTTGCATAAAATAGATAGTCTGTAGCATTCAAGCTAACTATTGCAGGACAGTACTTTGCAAAATGTAAACTTTCTTATAGTTCTCAGTTAGCACAAGTTTAGAACACTGAAAGTTGTAAATAATTGCATCAATTGGACTGTTAACTGAGCTTGATACCAGTAGCAATATAACTAGTAAGAATTAAGATGTTGAATGCAGGCAGAAAACGAGATCCAATATGGAATTTTTACTGTGAAGTTCCTCACGCTCCTGGCAAATATGGCAGTAGAGGAATGTGGAACTGCAATGCAAGGTCTTGTGGCACGCATGAAGGATCACCAAAAGAAATGCAGCTCTAGGTTCTGTGGACAGCGAAAGGAGGAGGATTGGAGCATGGATGACAGTGTGCAGCAACCTGGGCAATCAAGCCAATCAATTCCGGTTCCTTCTACCTCTACTTCAGTTGAACTCGAAGCAGGACCAGTTAATGTCGCATCACCATCTAGCAGCAACTGTAGCAGTTAGCAACCTCGTGCAAGATCAAGGCAGGAACCGAGTGCTAAGGTACGTCGTCTGGATAGTTTCATCACAAAGACAACAAAGTCAGAAAAAGAACTAATTGACGAGCAGATTGCCAGATTCATTTTTGCCACCAATTCGCCTTTCAGAATCATCATCATCATCATGAAGCATGCCCTCCTGGGGCGTTGCATGATGCGGCAACAAACTTGAATATTGTTGCTACATCATTTTCGTAGGCTGAGAGTTCCTCGGTTGAGTCGCCACTCCAACGCGAGTAGACCAGATCCAGGCAGGCTGATCATCCCGGCGGATGATGATGGCAGAATGGTTGAGCATAATGAGTTCATAAAAGCTGTTCAACTTCTGCGTCCTGGATACACTCCTCCCACCAGATTTGATCTAGCTGGAAAACTGCTTGATTCGGTTTATGCAAAGTGTCTGAAGACTGTGTATGAGTCTTGATGGCTGGAGCAATGTCCACAATGAACCAGTTGTCTGTGCTACAGTTACTACTGCTGATTCGGACATTTATCTGGCTGATACGATCGACGCGTCAGGAAAACCACACACTGCAGAGTATCTTGTCGAAGTTGCTCTAAATGCTATTCGGAAATGTGAACAGACATTTGGCTGTCATGTGTGCAGCTTTGTTACCGATAACGCAGCAAATGTTTCTAAGATGAGGCAGGACTTAGAACAGTGGGAAGATCTTGATCTAATAACTTATTGCTGTTCTGCACATCTGCTTAATCTTCTGGCTAAAGACTTGGAAATAGGTAACATCAAAGAACATGTTGTGCAGGTGGTCAAATATTTTCGGAATAATCATTTCGCAGCTGCAGCGTACAAGTCGGCAGGTGGATTACGTCTCATAATGCCTCAGGATGTACGCTGGAACACAATGGCTGACTGTCTCGAGGCATACGTCACTCAGTGGCCCAAACTGATGGCAATATGTGAGAAAAATAGGAATGACATTGACAAAGACATTGCAAACATCGTGACGAACATTGGCGTTAAGAGGAGTACTGAAGAGTTGCTGTAGCGATTGAAACCGATAGCTGTGGCGTTGGATTCGGTCCAAAGAGACAGCTGTACAATTGCAGATGCAGTTGAAATCTGGAAGAAACTTAAAGCAGATCTGGCACTAGTGAATCGAGAATCAAAGAAAAATTTTCAGAAACGATATGACCAGGCTCTGTCCCCTCCTCATTTCTTGGCTAATATTATTCATCCAAAATACAGAGGAAAGAATCTGACTGATGATGAGTATGGAACTGGAATGGATTTGGCTGGAAAGCAACATGCAACCGTGGTTCCGGATTTAGTAAACTTCAAAGCAGAAGCATCACCTTTTCAATTGTTCATGTTTCAGCAAAATGTCTTGGAAAATGTGTAGCCATTGGATTGGTGGAAATCTCATGCAGACCGCTTGAACCAAGAAACTCTAACTGTTGTCTATCAACTGTTGACTGCAACAGCTTCATCGGCTGGCATTGAGAGTCTTTTCTTCATTCTGCCTCGTACATTCAAAACTCCGAAATCGACTTGGAATTGAAAAAGCTGGTGTTTCTTTTCAAACTTATGAACAAGAAGCCATTAGCAGGAGAAGATGAACACTTGTATTGTGACTAAAATATTTTACATCTGAATGACAACAGTTACTGGTGACTAGCACTAGCAGTGACGTAATAATATTAGTACCGTAGTGTTCTAGTTTGCAAGGTGTGACTGACTCAGTAACTTAACCACTTACATAGCGATCTGATTTCACAGTTTCACAGAACATTGACTTCTTCATTGGATTTAACTGATTGTTCATCGATCGCACTATTAATATTAAGTATATATACCACTTTAAAGGTGTTAATTTGTATTGTATAACTGCAAAACTAAAGAAGGTAATAATTGTTACCGAATTTCAAATATCAGTTACAATAATGCATCGACTGAATGACGTAACAGCAGTCGATGGATTTTATCTCTCTTAATTTTATAGTGTTTACACGTAACGCGAGCTCGTCAGAACAAGTTTGTTAAACCGTTGTCTTTCTCTCGATGTCAAGATCAGGAACATCTTTATTTCTTCTGGCGTTAATTCGGAATTTTTAAAGCTTTTCAGTTTTAATGCGTGGATTATTGTGCATCTGAAACTAGAACAAATTTCATAATCTACAACGGTAAACATCTTAACATCCCACGACGTCACAATGCGTTGCCTATAGCAACGCTGCAAAGACGCTCGTTGATTTACATTTTAAACAACTTTCTCGACCAGTCTCATTCCTCTCACTCCTGGGTATGACGTTAAACTACAGCTGGGTGTGGTTTTCCCTCAAAACCTAGATCCGCAGGCAGCAGCATGGCTCTTGTCGGTCGCCGAGCGTATGATTAGGCGCATATTAGGTTCAACCTGATGCAACAGCTAATCAACTGCGGGACCGGCAAGAGAGTGGGTCATGAATTCCCTCTTAAACACAAATGGATAGAAGCAATGAAACAGATGTAATACTGGCTCGGACGACGCCCAGGATAAAAAGGTCCGCGATGTTCATTGGGAGAGACAGGGTGAACACCGAAAAGTGTGCTACTGACTCGACAACAACGAAAACAACAGTTGCTGCGGCAACAGTGGTGAGACACTTAAACAGCAGACGACGTGTAAAGATAGGTCAATGGAATGTACGAGGACTTAACGCATTAGGCAAGTTATCGATGATTGGTAGAGAAATGGAGAGGCTAGATGTCAACATATGCGGCTTGTCAGAAACCAAATGGGCGGGATCTGGACATTTTAAGACATTTGATGGACATACGATAGTATACGCAGGAGGAACAGAAAGAGAACATCATGGAGTAGCCATCTGGATTCATAAGAATATTTCATCATGCCTGGCATCATATGACGCGATAAATCATAGAATAATCATGGCCACATTCGAATCACAACCAAGAAGTATAACAATAATACAGTGCTATGCGCCAACTGCAGATAAAGATGAAGAAGAAGCAGAACAATTCTACACAGACTTGGACCATGCGATCAGAGAGGTTCCCAGGCGCAACATATTAGTGATCACAGGTGACTTTAATGCCAGAGTGGGAGAAAACGCGACGGAAAGGGACGTGCTAGGCAGATATGGACACGGAGAGAGAAACGAGAGGAGACAAATGCTGGTGGAGTTCTGCCCGGAACACAACCTGTTCATCACTAATACGCTATCACGACTACACAGACACCGATACACGTGGAAAAGTCCAGATGGACATACTAGGGCACAACTGGATTATATTCTAATTGGCAAACAATGGAAACAAACGATCAATAACGCACGGATATATCTAAGGGGGGGACTGTAACTCTGATCATAATCTAGTGATATTAACAATGCAGTTAAGATTCAAGAGAAAGAAAAGAGAAAGACCGCTGCTTCTGGACTTCGAGGGGCTTAGAGATTTACAGGTCGCAGAGCAATATCAAGTAGAAATCTCAAACAGGTTCGAAGCACTGGAGAGCATAGAAGAACCACGCACACCAGATGGATTATGGCAGCAACTGAAGGAAGTTGCGCAGGGAGCAGCAAACTTGACAATAAGGGAAGGGAACCAACACAGAAAAAAGAACTGGATCTCAGAATATACATGGAAACTGATCGAGAAGGAAAGGGAGATAAAGTCAAAATCGGATACAGAATACAAGAAGCTGCGAGCTGAGGTACAAGCAGGACTCCGGAGGGACAAACAAGAAGAACTTGATTCACTCTGCAATTATTAAAGTTTGGAGGAGAAATGACAATAAGCAAGTTGCACGAGATATGCGTAGAGATCTGGAATACAGGAATATGGCCAGAGGAATGGACACAATCAACGTTCATACCGCTTCCAAAGAAAGGAGACCCGCTTCAATGCGGAAATTATAGAACAATCGCATTAATCTCCCACGCAAGCAAGATCTTGTGTGTAATACTGGAAAGAATGCAAAACAGACTAGCGGAAGAAATCGCTCCATAACAGGCAGGATTTAGACCAAAACGAGGCACAAGAGATCAAATAGTGAACATAAGGATCATCTTGGAGAAGGCAAGAGAGAGGAAACAACCGTTGTACCTCTGCTTCATAGACTTCTCCAAGGCTTTCGACACGGTTAGGCACGACCAGCTGTGGCTGGCCATGCTTGACACGGGATTCCCACCGCAGCTGGTAGAACTAATCAGAAATTTATACAGACAACAACACGCTAACGTGAGAACGAACGACCTCACATCAGCATGGTTCAGGGTAAAGGGAGGGGTCAGACAAGAGTGCAACCTCTCACCATGCTTATTTAATATTCTATCGGAGCAGGTGATGCGGATAGCATTGGAAGGCTTTGGGGGAGGCCTTAGAATCGGAGGGAGGATTATAAACAACCTCAGATATGCTGATGATATTGTTCTGATTGCTACATCTCCGGAAGAACTTCAAGAAATAGTGAACCGAGTAGAGAAGGCAGCAGAACAGTTCAACCTGAAGATAAATGTAGGGAAGACGAAGGTCATGACAACCACTGATGAGATTTTGACAACAGAAGTGAGCACAGGACAGCTGGATCAAGTGGATTCATTTGTTTATTTGGGATGCCGGGTTACAAAGGATGCAAATTGCACTGGAGAAGTAAAATCAAGACTTGCGATGGGAATGACGAGTCTGGTAAATATGACGAAGATTTGGAAAAATAAAGCTGTCAGCAACAGAACAATGACGAGACTACTGAAGGCATTGGTGTTTCCAGTGGCGACATACGGGTGTGAGGCATGGACTTTAAAGAAAGAGGAGGAAAGACGCATACAAGCATTCGAGAACAAATGTCTTAGAAAAATATTAAGAGTCCCATGGACCAAAAAATTGACCAACGAACAGGTGTACTTCATAGCAGGAACAAAGCAAGAACTGTTGACCCACGTAAAAACAAGAAAGTTACGATACTTCGGACACGTGATGAGACAGCAAAAGGAAAGCATAGAAAACAGCCTGATGACGGGACTGATGGAGGGAGAAAGGGGAAGAGGAAGACCAAGAATGGCATGGATAGACAACATCTTGAAATGGACTGGACTTTCGGGGAGGAGGTTAATGAACATGGCAGGAGATAGACAACTGTGGAAAATGCTCATCCATTCGTGCAGACAACCGTCGCAGAGCGACGATGGCGGAATGACATGTTAACTCGCCATGTTAACATAAATGAACGGCATAATTGCAATTTGGGAGGCCCGGTAGAGTAGTGGTTAACACGCTGGCCAAGAGTGCGAGAGGTAGTGAGTTCGAGCCCCCGTTGGGCGGATTTGCTTTGTAGGCTGCCATTGGCGCCGTGTAATTACAAAGCTGTCTGTTAAGTTGGTAGTTAAGTTTAATTAAGATTACTGCATAACTTGTAAATGTAAAGCGCAGTGCGTCTTGCAGGCGTTTAATTAAAGAAAAGATATTATATTTACATGACATGACATAATGCATAGTGGCTTGATACCCACTTGGAGGCAGTAAATCCAAACTTGGAACTAGTAGAAAGAAATCGGATTTAAATTTTACAAATTGGATTTTTTATTTTTGGTTAAAAAATCATGATTTTTATCCACCCTGTATTGTATAGCTGTAGAAGCTTTGGTGTCTCTGGTACTGCTTTAAACTGGTTAGCGTCTTATCTGGGTAACAGGAATCAGCAGGTGGGCATCGGTACCGCTCGGTCTGATCCCACTGTTTGCACTGCTGGAGTTCCACAGGGATCTGTCCTTGGTCCTCTATTATTCACAGTCTTTACCTCCCCAATTAATCGCATAGCTAATCATTTTGGTGTCCAATTACAGCAGTACGCGGACGACACTCAGCTCTATATTGCTCTGTCACACACTGATCAGTCCGGTAAACTTAAACTTGAGGAGTGCCTGTCATCTTTATATGCCTGGTTCTGTTTTAATGGTTTGGCTATAAACCCTAACAAGTCTGAGGCAATTTTGTTCGGGTCACGACAACGCTTGCGTTCTTTTCCTTCACTTTCCAGCATCGACCTCGCAGGCTCCGCAGTACCGTTATCAGATTCTGTTAAAACTCTTGGGGTTACCCTGGACAGTATGCTTACTTTTCGGATGCACGTAACTAACCTTTGTAGATCTTGCTTTTATCACATCAGGGCAATACGCCACATTAGGTCGGCTCTGACTAAGGATATGTCGAAGACTTTAGCTTGCGCCCTTGTCTCCTCTCGCCTTGATTATGCTAATGCGATTTTTGTTGGCATTTCAGACTGAGCTACATAGGCTGCAACGCATCCAAAATTCTTTAGCTCGCGTTGTGCTGCGTGTCCCACTACGATCAAGTTCCTCAGTTTTACTTCATCAGCTGCATTGGCTTCCTGTTGAGTTTAGGATTAAATTTAAATTGGCCTGTTTAACCTACAAATCCCTCTCTACCGGTACACCTCCCTACCTTCAGTCACTGCTTACTCCTTATATTCCTCCTCGTTGCCTGCGATCATCAAACATGGGTCTTTTAGTTGAGCCTCGATGCAGAACTGTTATGGGCTCGCGTGCATTCCATGCCTCTGCTCCCAAAGAATGGAATCTTCTTCTACTCTCTCTTCGTTGCTCAAATTCACTCCCTGCCTTCAAAAAACGGCTTAAAACTCACTATTTCTCTTTGGCTTTCAAGCACATGGACCCTTAACTGCGTCTTCCTCTGGCGGCTAACTATCCGCGCCTCAGATTCATACTTTGGTGTGACCTTGCGCGCGTAATAAATTTATGTAATAATAATAATAATAATAATTAAAGGTAATAACTGTTACCTGATGAAGCATGTGACTTGATACCCAAAAAAGGCACTACATACAAAATACGAACTATAAGAAAGAAATACGATATAAATCAAAGAAATCCGATTTAAATTAAAAAAATCCGATTTTTGGATTTTTATTAAAAAAATCACGATTTTTATCCACCCTGATTTATTCACAAGAGCAGTATATACAGCAAAAATACAGAGATACCTTCATTATGAAGCGAGCCAGCAGAGCAGAGCACCAAGCAGAACACTCCAGAACGTCGGCCAGTCTAACAGAGACTCCTTGTAGCCGCACGTCAAACGTCGTCAAACGAAATTCACCAACCAGGCGAACAAAACAGTGAAGAAAAGACTCGAAGGTCAAAACTCGCATAACAGCGAGAGAACATTGGCAAAAGTGTAAGACGCTCAACCACCAAACGGACAATACGTCCAAAGCAAAACCGCAACTGTCTTACATCTCTAACTACGCATTGCATTTTATACACACGCCACTAGAATCGTGCCTGGCCCATCCCTGCTAGCCAAGTTAACAAAGCAGGTGCTAGAGTCATGTCTGGTTATCGCAGCAAAACGTGGCCTAGACACAAGCTGTCTAACAATATATATATATATATATATATATATATATATATATATATTAGGGTGCCACTCAAACATTTTTATTTTTACCTTCCCACCCTCCAAATATGTTTCCATTGTTGAAATAATAAGGTTCACAAAATTAGGAAGCATTCTAAAAATATTTACTGGTAGCTCCACATGGTTAAAGTTTTTAGCATTGAACAATGTTACTTTTCATGCTGTTTCAATGGCTTAGATACATTACTATGAAGGGTATTGACTGTTGCTAAGTTAGTGATGAGCAATTGAGCACAGCACTACTGGTGAGCAACAGTAGACTCCTTAGTAACTAGAAATGTCTTGCAGTGCCTCTCAGCAACTTATTGCAGAAAATGATTGTTTTTCATAGTGACCAAGGACACCATTGAATGAATCAGCGGCATTGTTGACCACCATCAGACTCTCTGCTCATATTGGAGCACTAGCATACTCAGAAATGCTCTCTCAAGTGCTAGGGTGAAGGTCTTAAGGACAAGAGGTCATGTGATATTCCAATTGCCACAAGAAGCTGCTAAGTATGTTGTGACAACCATCACTGCATTGGTATAGTAGGCTAACAGTGCCATGCAGCACAACGTGTCAAGGAGTTTGTCCATGAGTTTCTTTACTTAGGGCTGTGACCATTGATTCCTTCTAGAGGAACCATTGTATCAAAGAAAGCAAGACCATTTAAGATTTCACCTAGATGCTACAAATGACTACAGAGGGACTTGATTGCTGAATCGGCAACAGTTTGGTTGTTTGTCTGTATGCATCAAACTCATGCGGAAGATTCAAGTCGTTGCGAGGATCATGCATGTGTGCACAGACACTTAATGTACAACTTCACAACTGCTTTGATCTCTTGGAGAGCTGACAACTCACGTTTGGTGACGTTTATTGAGAGTGAAATAAGTAGCTCTTAAAACTGTATGTGACCTTGCCATCCATCTATAGGCTAACTAGCTCTATGGGATGTATGGGCTCCAGAGGCATGGATACGCACATATTCCCCACTTTCCACTCCTAAAAATATCAGTGCCAGGGGAAGGAGCTCATAGTGGTCCTAACAGTCTTGGCTGAATATCATTGAGCTGGATGAGCTCGATAAACTCACTTTGCATCAGATTCAAACCAGTGCAATTGTTATCACCTTTATACCGTTTTCATACCGGATCTGCTTCAAATATGTATAGGTGAGTCTCTAAATCTGTTAAATTATATCTTGATGTTATGCCACTGGAGTTCCCATCTGGTGTTGAACGCTTTGGCATCAACTAATTCCATGATTTTGGTCTACAAACCAAGCTCATACGCTTTTGTACAGACAAAACACAGGCACCATCATGAAGGCATGTAGTGCTAGTTGTATGAAATGACATAGACAGTCTTTATTTAGCCTTTTTTGGTTTATCCATGCTATTATAACAACAACCAAGAATTGGGAAAGATTAAAAATTACAAGAAACATTATTATTCTTAGTCAGTATGAACAATGAGTCACAGCACAGCCTGTTCTCTGTAGATATAAGTTATTTCTATACGCGATTTCGAAGAAATGATGTGATACGCTACTATAAACTACTAACGTACGGAGCTACCTCTAAATATTCTCCAATCTGAATATAATTTGTAACACATGAGTTTCCTGTCGTAGAAAACATTTTGAGGGGGTGGGCAACAGGATTAGTCAAAAATATTTTTTGGCCATGCATTTGGTTGGCACCCTAATATATATATATATATATATATATATGGTGCCACTCATAGCAAAGACCATTCAGCAGCGAATTCGAGTGCAAATACCCCGAGAGAAGAAATAGGTTTTTGAGGAGAGACATAGATGTGGGCACAGATATAGAAAAAATGGCGACACGTAAAGAGGACAGGCCCAATGGTGTCAAGTGACCTAGTATGGGTGGAAGCAGTCCTTGATATAACCTGTTTAACCTATAGTATTATAATGAGAAATTCATGCTCTAAGGAAACAGTAATACAGAGCATATAGAACAAATATCACTGCTCATAGTTTTTGTGGGGTGTAGTGGTGGGTGCGGTGCTTTGGAGTCGGAGGCTTTCAGATTCGAATCCTCAAGCTGCTGCGTAGGAACCTTGAGCAAGTCCTTCACTCCCTATTGGCTGGGTGCTTCGGCATGAAACTCCGGTGCAGTGTATGCACTGTAGTCGGAGTGCCTGGAGTGCCTCTGAGTGAAAAGCTTGAAGGGGCGCTATAGCAAAATGCTAGAAATAAGTAGTCCTGCAATCAAGGGCACAACTATAAGCATGGACTTCAACTCAGAAAACTGTGTAAAGACAACCAGCTATATGAATACAGATCAAAAAGTTGAATTAGGCAGCTAACGCGAACTGCTCTTTTGTTATGAAGTTCTGTGTTTAAAAATGGACTACATGATAAAGTTCATAATAACAATACCAAGCTGTGTGACCTCCAATCAATGGTTGATATTTGCTTTGTCGAGTTAAAAGGTATTGATATGAAGCTTAATGTAGCCAAATGTCAAGTTATAAGGATTGGAACACGGTTCCATAACACATGTGTCAATGGAGGAGAGATCAGTTTTGTTGACAAGTTAAAATATTTGGGCTGTTTTCTGACTGCAGCCAAGTCATTTAACACGTTCGCCGCCCAGTACCAGTTGACTCGTACCGTAGAATACGGCGAACAAAGCATGGGGTTGGGCTGAGCTTTGAGGGCTAAAACCGAAATCTACCCAAGATAATGGGGTCTGGGTTTATCTGGGATGGGTGAAGGAGGATGGGGTCTTATAGGGGATGGGGTGGGGCGGGGTGGGGTGCAGGGTGGAGCTATGGTTGGACGACAGAGTAGGGCGAAAACTAAAATTTACCATGGAGTGCGGGAGTTGGCAGGGACGGGTTGAGGATGGAGTTAGGTTGTGCATGGTGGGGAGTGGTAGGGGTGGGGTGGGGAGATGATGTGGGTGGGTTGGGGAGGGGGCGGGGCGGGTCAGAGCCAGGGTTGGACGGTGGAGCAGAGTGAAAAACCGATATTTACTCCAGTGTGGTGGAGTTCTCGTGGGGCGTGGTGGAGCAGGGTGGGGGAAGTGGTTGGGTTTGGTGGGGTGGGGTATGGGGTGGAACAGGTATGGGGCAAGTGCGAGGTAACATTTGGCTGTGGGTGGGACGAAAATGCAAAATTTACCCCAGAGGTTGGGTGATGTGGAACAAAAAAACCCAATATTTCAGTGGTCGGAGTGGTCCTGTATTTCCTGTAATGTCCTTTTTTTGCTTGTCCTGTAAAATCCTGTATTTTTGCATAAGTGTCCTGTATTTCCTGTAATTTTGCAAAAAGTGAGATTTCACGCTTTTTTTGTCGCGAATTATTATTGCCATGATTATTTATAACTTTTATTATATTTTTTCTGATATAATTCAGAGTGGTAAGTGATAAAAGTTGGCAATTATAAATAGACTGATTTGATACTAATAAATAATAAATGTTCAGCATTGTATCATATAGAACTTTAGATGAATACAAAGAAGTTGCATGATATTCCATGAATTATCATTCAGTTGCACTTCATTGGAGATGTTGCTCATATTTTTGGTGATTTCCTTCAGTTATTTCAAGTGGAGGGTCCACTGGTTCATGTCATATGTTATACATTGGGTGTACATTTTGTTTGAAAGCTTCTCTTAGGACTTAGGATATATGAAGATGCAGTGGCGTAGCCAGGAATTTTTCATGGGGGGGGTTTTATGGCCGGAAACCCTGTTTTTTGCTATTTTTTCTTACTTAAATGAAAAAATAACCTTAAAAAATCTTTTTCCGGAGCCAATGGGGGGGGTTTTAACCCCCGAAACCCCCCCCTTGCCTACGCCACTGTGAAGATGGCTGTTGTTGGGTGCAATACAAGTCATAAGCTGAAAGTGCTGAATGATTGCGAATTTCTAATCATAATCTCAACTTCTATAATACTGTTCATCATTTGAAGTACCACGATGGCAATGGTAGTCATGACTTGCTTGTCGCTGTGGCATGGTAATGCAGTTACAGAAAGAAGTTTGTCAGCAAATATGCAAATAGTTACACAGGACCAAAACAGTATTAAGCCAGTAAGTCTTAAACATGATGCAGAACTTTAGATTATTCAAAGATGCTTTGCATTGCCATGGATGGAGTTCTATAGGTGTCAATATTGTTCCTGCCTTGCTATGTGGTGCCAAATTAGTGCATGTCAAGTACAAACAGCATTTAGAAGAGGGGAACAAGGCATGATAAAAAAAGATCAGAGAAGATAGAGCTGCAATGCACAGAAAAGCAGAAGTGCAGGAGAAAATTGAAGAAGGTAGGCAAAAGAGTTGAGTAGAAACAGTGTTGAAAGGCTGAAAAAGCTGTTGAAATCTATCTGCACAACATTTTAAAGTAAGTGGAAAAGAAGCTTTCAGGTGCATGGATATGATTTTAATTTGCAATGGTTTGTTTGATGTGACACTCCTATAGACACTGCTACTGAACAACTGTCCATTTTTTGCGGGAAATCAACAAATCTGTATGGGAGAAAGGAATAATCATGAGTTTTACGTTGAAGAGCTTCACTTCAAAGCTTCTAAAGTAGATAGTGGTAGCCAGAATCGTAGCTTTAGCTATCAATTGGCTAACTTTAGTGAGCATTGCACACTCTAAATTGAATGATTTGGTGAGTGGGTTATCATTAAATTTTTGCTTGAATATTTACAAGTTTTTGTTCTTACATGACTCATTATTATTATTATTATTATTATTATTACATAAATTTATTACGCGCGCAAGGTCACACCAAAGTGTGAATCTGAGGCGCGGATAGTTAGCCGCCAGAGGAAGATGCAGTTAAAGGTCCATGTGTTCAGGGCAGGCACATAGTTGAAATTGAAATTGCTTTTTTAATTGTTTTCCAGTTAAATATTTGCTGTACTGACAGTAAATGTTTTTTAAAAATTTTCTTCTTCCTCAGCCGTCCTCGTGACTAGTGTTGGCCGCATCATGAATAATCTTCTTCCACTCTCTTCGATCTTCCGTGCTTCTTGTGATCTGTTCCAACGTCATTCCAGTCCAGGTTCGAATGTTATCCATCCATGTCGTGCAAGGTCTTCCTCTTCCTCTTCCCCCGGTGTTGTACCCTGTATCAGGTCTTTTTCCATGTTGTCATCTTCCTTCCTGATTATATGACCATAGTACCTCATCTTCCTTTCTTTTGTATTTGCTAGTAGGTTCTATCTGTTCCAGCCTTCTCCAGCACCCATTCATTAGTTCTTTTTTCTGTCCATGCAATGCGTAGTACTCTTCTCAAACATTTCATTTCGAATGCGTTTATTCTGTCCTCATCAGCTTTCTTCAGTGTCCAACTTTCGCATCCATATGTGGCCACGGGCCACACTAATGCCTTTATGAGTCTTAATTTTGTGGACATGCGTATCCCATGATTCTGCCATATCTTGTAGAGACCCAGACAGACATTATATCCCTTTGCTAGTCTCGCTCGGATTTCTTTGGAGCAATCCGCATCTTCTGTAATCAACGATCCCAGATACGGGAACGTGTCTACTTTTTAAATTACTGACCCTAATTTGAAGAATTTTCTAGATGTCCTGTGATAGGCACTGTTGCAAACTACTGGGTATATTATCATATATAGTCTTTGTTTGATATTTGTGAAAGATGTATTTAATATTGTTCTTAATTATTGCAAATAAATTAACATCTTCAGATGATTAGTTACAACTGACAACAGTTGTTAAACTAGAAAAATGTTATGGCATTCTAGTAATAGTTTCCAAATGTTGTATATGCATTGCAAAAATTTTTTTTTTTGAATGTTCATTGTGCACCCCTGCCATATTGTTACTATTACTTAAACATAATTGCCTGCAAATTTTCAGGTCTGTAGGCCATGTTTTGACCCCCGCCCACCTAAAAAGTAGTTTTATGTTCAAAATGGACATCGACAACATGGCAGCAAATTGTAAAATTTTTGCTTTACCTTCTAGAGGCTGTACCCATGGTAGCAAGGAGTGAATATATGAAAAAAAGAACCACCTCAGGAAGTAGTTCCTCCAATTTCATCCACACCAAACCGCCCATTACTTAGAAAGGATGATAGAGAACTTAGAAGTGCCTGAAGCGTGGCTTATAGGTGGCTTGTTGGCATCACATATTTTAAAGAAACTTGAGTTCAGTTCACAAAGACTTGTTTGGTGCAACATCAGGCCCTGACAACACCAATTTCATTAAGAGATTCTATTTGGCCAACAATTAACACAGAAGCTGGTTTTAAAACCCTGGAAATCAAAGACAGGTCTTTGAAACGCACTAGGAAATCCTATACAGTCACTGAAGAGAATACTTTCTACTTCAAATAAATAGAACTTGCTACCTCACGCTGACTATCGGGAATGTGCTGAATTAATGTTGATACTTCTGGGTGAGACACCTGAAAGAGGAATACACTGGCTGAAGCCAGGAGCAGCGCGTTATGCTCGATGGAAGCTATCCATTTTGTATCCTGCAAAGATGTTGGCTTTCAGTGCTCAAGCAGGATATGACAAGGACATGATCAGCCAATTGGAAGCACTATGTAAATTTAATGCGCTATTCTACGTTGAAAACTGGCTCTCTTCATCAATTGGGACCGATGCAGCTTATAATGATCTCAAGCTATGGCATGACTTGAACAAGTATTGCAAGCATGATTCACAAGTTGCCAATGCAGCCATGAAAGCCTTGGAAAGGCACTTCTGGTACTTAACAGAAGAATGTGCTGTGTTCTCTCTCTTTTCAAACAGGCTTTCCACTTCAGAAAGACAGCAGATTGCTCGAACACTGCTCCGAATTCCTAGACCAAGAGTCTGAAAGGGGCCATCCAGCGTTTCCTATTCTGAGCCACAATACAAAGCTATCATCCCTTATTGGACCCAGATCCTGGTTCTTGTTTCACAGCATGGGAATTGGTGCCAACTGGCTAGGGAAACCTGTTAGTGAATTTCATAATGATCCCAATTATTAAGAAGCTGATACATATGTGCGGCATGTCAAAGTGGTGAATGATCTGTCGGAACGGACTTCTCAACTAGTGTTACCAATGATGAAACACAAAAACAGTTTTTATTGCAAATGGTCGAATATCAACGCAAAGAAATTCCCAACTTTCAAAAAGAGACATTAAAGAAATTAACCTTCTCCTCCACAAAAACCTTAAATTCAGTAAAGTGATTTGACATGATATCATTGTGTAATGTGTATACACTAGTTAGTTTCTATATATGTAATTCGTGGCAGGATTCTTGTAGGAAATTCACCTGCATCTTTTCGCTGCTTGAAGACTTTTCTTTTTTCATGGGCCTGTCACGCTGAGAGCGCTTCTGAATAGCTCTGCTGTGAGAAGCGCTTTACAAATGCTTTATTAGATTAGATTAGATGTAGCTTGTGTTCTTTGTATAGTAAACTATCTTATGTTACAAACATTTTGTCATGCAGGAAAACAATGATTTATTAACTAAATCAGTTGATCGTGTTGGGCGGGGGTCAAAACACCACGAAATGACCTAAAATTTGGTGAACATTCACATTTTGCCATTAGAAACAATATAGGAGGGGTGCACCATAGAATTTTTTTTAAATATTTTCCCCATACATAAATGAAATGGCCTATTGCAGACTGCAGAATAATGATTAATTCAATTCAATTCATTTATTGCAACCATCAACCATAAACAATAGACATAGTATAACATGCTTCACATAATCGGATGGCAACAAGGAAGGCCCTAAGGGATGAATATCCCGCTAACAGGGACACCTAATTACATGTGCAATTTTAACAGATGTCTAGACGGTTGACATCATGAATTGAACAATAGGCTAAAAGAACAGCATGTAGACCTGGGAGTCGACCCCAATAAGTCGACCCCAGTCGACTTGGCCATCCCAAGTCGGGTCGGGTCGTTTCTGCTCACCGCAACTGACCCCAAGTCGAATTTTGTAGATAGAAGTCACTTGAAGTTGTTTTTACCTCAAGTCGACTTAAACCGACTTGAGACACAAACATAGTGAAATTTGTCAATTCAAACCAATGATTGTGACAACATTTAAGCAGCTTTTGTTGCCTGTAGTGTGTTTACAAGAATGAATGAGGCCTTTGCTAAACAGAGCTTTAGGCTAGGCTACTGATTATTTTGCCGGTAGGCTATCGTGCAGAGTGCCGTCTGCCGATCTAATAATAATTATCTAATAATTTTTAATTTTTAATTATGCTTAAACGTAACGCTTAGGCATGCGGTTAATTAAAATGGTGAAACAAAATGTTACTATTTATATTAGCACGTGTGCTTATCAAGACATGATCGAACATGAGCAAATCAGTGAACTTTTAGTGGTCAGTGAATTCGGCGCCAAGAAAGATGGATCTAAGGCCTATGATAAATTGATAGTTTGGCGCTACATCTGCAGTTTTCTGCAGACGGAAAACTATTGTAGGGCCAATATTATTGGACAATGAAAGACTTTACTGTCAGTGAGTAGGCCTAGTAGCTGTAGTAGCTACTGCAGGATGATGCGCTTGCAATGCTATAGAGATCTATGCTAAGTTGCGAAATGATGTTAGGCCTAGTGGCCAAATATTTTTGAAAGCAGAATTACAAATTAGGCTTATAATAACACGCCATTCGGTGCAACCATGCAGTCCGTGGTCCGCTATTTATCTTAGACCCTGCGCATTTTACAAATTTATTTAATATTAATATTAGAAAATAATAATAATGAGTGTAATCTGAATAATCACGGACAACGGACAAGCTAAAATTCATAGACCTAATAATTTGTTGTCGCATTGTCTAGGTTACTAGATGGCCCAAAGCATCACAAAACTATTCAAACTGAAACACAAATAGCTTGAAAAGGGCTTAATAGCACTTTAACAAATTCATGCATCAATTAAGTGTTGAGGCCTCATTACTCATTGGTAGGCCTAAATGAGATTAATGCTTGCAGGAAAATTGGCTTGACTTCTTGCATTAGTAAACGTACGTAGACCTATAGGCTAATGGTAAGTACTATGTCAGAAGTCGACTTCAAGTCGGAAGTCGGTTGTTTTTCTGCCAAGTCGGGTCAAGTCGTTTTGACGCCGAGAAGTCGACTTCAAGTCGACCTCAAGTCACTTTGGGGTCAAGTGGGGTCAGATTAGCTGACCAAATTCACTCCCAGGTCTAACAGCATGAGATGACAATTAATGTAGTAAACTTAACTAAAGAACGCAAAACAAACACCAAAAATTAAAAAATTAAAATCAGTGCCTACAAGGTTAAATATCTTTGCAGTCATTAATAAAGTAGTTGTGCAGTAGTGTTTTTGCCCTTTGTAAACTGTAAGCTTGCTGAATATGATTAGGAAACGAGTTCCATATACCTGGCCCAGTATATTTATACAATACAATACAATTTATTATTTCTAACGCGCTTTAACAAGACACGTCTTGCACAAAAGCGCACGGCCTATGATGTTAACAGTCGCTACAGCAAACAAAGTCATCTGACAGTAATAACGCAGCCAAAAAACAACAACACGAGTCACAATCGAATGAACTCCGATGAAGACATAAGAGTCCAGCCGGAAAGTTTCTCGTACGATGTTAAGTTGAGTTTAGGATCGGAATATTTGAGTCTCTGCTTGGTGGTCGAAGCAAAGAACAGCAACGAGCAGAACTATCGCAAACACGTAGCACCGCAACGGTACAATCCTCGCTGAAAGACAGTAAATGAAGCATAAAATTCTTCTCTCGTTTCATCGTCTCATTCGTGTAATATGCAAGTCCGGTAATTGAATCGCAGGCTGGCGGATATGATGGTATGATCAAACCTGGCATCCCTTGCGGAGGACGAAATAGATCCGTCCACTGGTGAACGCCTTAGGTCCGCACATCAAGAAATTGCTGGCGGATATGATGGTATTCTGACCAACCTGGCATCCCCTGCGGAAGACGAAGTAGACCCGTCCAATGGCGAACGCCCGTTGCTTAGGTCCACACGAACTTGCGATACAAAATCCCGTCCAAACATTATGAAAACGGAGACGACAAAGTCAGAGAAGCAATCACGACTTCAAAAGACTAACAAATATTCACAAATTTCTCGGCGACTTTCACTACAGACACCATAATCTGCCGTAACGACTCAGAGGCCAAATCGTCGGCCATTTTTCCAACGACCAACATATTTAACCCTTTGAACCCTGGGTTCCTCATGTAAAAACACCCTGACCCTGGGTTCCTGAGTAATTTTCGACTTTCAGAAAACAGTTATAATTGGACAATTTATTACTGCCTATGACTTGACTACATCTAAACAACTGAGAAAGAGCATTTTATAAACAATATGGTTACTAAGTATAGCTGTACATTGTCATAGCACTAACACTCAGTAGGTGTCAAAATCAACTATTTGGATCACACGGAAGTCCACACAAACTGTTTTGGAAGACTGGTTTTATGCAATGTGACTTCAACGCCAAAACTCAGCAAGTGTATGATACAATTTGAAGCAGTTATTTGAACCAGCAGACACACAGAGGAAGACTTCACAGGAACTGCACCAGAATACAGTCTTCGATCGCTTTGGCAGATCAATGTCTTTTGCGTGCGGATGTTGCTTCTTGGCTCTGTTGTACTTCTCTGTGCAAACAACACAACGCTGGTTACGTGTTGCGTGAACTGGGTGTTCAACAAGATGCTGGACACTGCCACCTGCATTGATCAGTCGTGCATCATTGAGGCTTGATATGCGACGACCTATCGAAAAGCGACGATATCCTCCTATCAGTTCGTGACAAAGACGATCTAGAAACATATGGAATGATACTGTTCTCTTTCGTGGCTGACTGTGTGGTCTCTGATAATCTTGAAGAATGTAACTGTTGTAGGCTGCCCACATGAAAAATTTCAGAACTACCTAGTCTGCGAGGCCACTTGTAATGACGGCGGAGACGATGAAGCTTTGTCATCTGGTCATTACGATCTGTTCCACCCATGTACTGATTATACTGCTTTGCTACACTTGGACACGGAACAGGAACACGCCTGTGTTGTTCAGCAGAGTATCTCAGAACAGTTTCCTGCCCAGCATCGACATATTTTGACATCACAAAGTAGATGGGTCTCTTGTCACACCAACTTGCAGCACCAACTTTCCCATTGTAAACAATCTCAGAAGAACCTCTGACCATTTTTTTCTTTATTATTTCACATGGGAAATTCTTTCTGTTAGTAAGTGCCGTTCCAACAAGTCTGGTTTCACAGTTTTTCGTTTATTTACTTCCACAGCATAGGAATATATTCATAGAGGTCTATTTTGGTCATTAGAGGTGTGCGCAAATGGAGGTCGCTAAAAGTACCTGCAGGGTTATATTAAAGTAGCCTGAGGCCGCTATAGAGGCCATTCGGGTCATTATCGGATATCGTCTGGCCGCTATAGTGGCCATTAGGGTTCAAAGGGTTCATATGGAATCTTCTTGAATTTAATCGAGCGGATATGGCTCGATAATGAGAGGAGTTTCTAGTGGAATAGTAGTGTATTTCAGATCCTTTTTGGAAGTACCCTGCAAAGCTAAGAGGTAGAAGATCATGGGTGAACCGATAATAAAAAGATGTGCCCCCAAAATGAATTGCAACTGTCTATCAATGATACCTCCATAACACTGGTTAGCTCCACTAAATTTCTTGGTGTGTACATTGATCAACACCTTACATGGAATGATCATATTAAATATATCTCTGCCAAGGTTGCCAAAAGTGTTGGTGTCCTTCGTCGAACCTCTCATAAAGACCCCTATCTGGAAAGTCATTATTTGGTGAAACTTTAATGAGTTAAATGATTGAAATAAAGGACTTGAGTGAAAGTAGGCTTAACTTCAGCTATGATACGTATTGCACTTTTTGGAGAAGTACTAATTTATTGAGTCTGGTTTTATATGTAGATGCCCAAACTATATTACAGTATGAGAGATTAGGATATATTAATGAGTAGTACAATTTAACGCGGATAGTGGGAGGGAGTATATGAGAGGTTCGACGAAGGACACCAACACTTTTGGCAACCTTGGCAGAGATATATTTAATATGATCATTCCATGTAAGGTGTTGATCAATGTACACACCAAGAAATTTAGTGGAGCTAACCAGTGTTATGGAGGTATCATTGATAGACAGTTGCAATTCATTTTGGGGGCACATCTTTTTATTAGTTCGAAAGAGCATAAAGTTAGTTTTATCTATGTTTAAGGAGAGCCTATTAGCAGAGAACCACTCGGCTATGAAGACAAGCTCATTGTTTACTGTTTGTATTAGACTCTGGTAGGATATATGAGAGTGGAAGACATTTGTATCGTCAGCAAACAAGATGAATGAAAGAGTAGGAGATATATTGGGCAAATCATTAATGTATAAAAGAAAAAGCAAGGGTCCGAGATTAGAACCTTGGGGCACTCCATATCTAACAACTCTAAAGTCTGAGAAAGCTCCATTGCAGGAAACGCAATGTAGACATCTTTCAAGATAATTGGCAACCCATACTAACTGGGTAACGGCCCGCTATTCCGAGGGTACACTATTCCGAAGGTCCACTATTCCGAATATCCGCTATATTTTGTTCGTTATCCTTGGTGGTTATGGTTGGGGTGGGTTAGGGTTATGGTTGGGGTAAGGTGGGTTGGGGTTGGGTGGGTTAGGGTCAAGTTTAGGGTTATGGCTAGGATTGGGGAGGGTTAGGGTTAAGGTTATGGTTGGGATGGGTTAGGGTTAGGTTGAGGGTTATGGTTGGGGTGAGTTGAGGTTAGGTTGAGGGTTATGGTTAGGGTTGGGGTGAGTTAGGGTTAGAGTTATAGTTAGGTTCAGAGCTAGGGTTAGGGTTCGGAATAGTGGACCTTCGGAATAGTGGACCCTCGGAATAGTGGACCCAAACCAACTAACTGGATGCCTCTGATGCCATAATTAGCTAATTTTTTTAATAGGATCACATGATTCACGATATCGAAGGCCTTTGCTAATCGAAGAAGATACCAATAGAATATTCGTTGTTTTCAAAGGCATTAGAAATTTTATCATACATATCAATTAGAGGCATAAAAGTAGATCGACCAGATTGAAAGCCATATTGGTATGGAAAAATAATATGAGATTTTTCTACATATTTATTGAGCCTATCATGCATTATTTTTTCAAAATACTTGGCAAAAAAAGGAAGAGTGGATATGGGCCTATAGTTAGAAGGGTTCTCTTTGTCACCCTTTTTTAAAACAGGGACTATTTTTGCAATTTTTATAGCATCAGGTACAACTCCTGTATTAAGGGAGCAATTAATTATTTCAGCTAGTTGGGTTGCGATTAGAGAAATGTAGGAGTTAGCAATATGGGGATCGATATCATCAACACCATGGCTATGACTGTCGTGGATCAAGTGGATCAAATTTTTAATTTTTCTTGAGTAAAGTAGAAACCAAGCCAAAAGAATAAGGTAGTGGCGGGTCAAGGTACTTGTTGAAAGGAGATTTAGGAGCGGGAATTTGTTTCGCAAGAGTATGAGCGATGTCGGAGAAGAGATTATTAAAAGTATTAGCCATCACTTTAGGGTCATCATTTCTTATTCCATTGATTTTAAGTGCTTCAATTTTAAACAACCCCTGGACTTTTCAAATCTAGCAAGAAAAAAGCTGAACTTCATTTAAAATATGTAAAGGTCCCTACCCTTCCAATAAAAATAAGTTTGTTTCATACAGGAATAAATTTTAAACAATTAGAATGAAGGCTGAAACGCATTACTATGCCGTCGAATTTACCAACAATTTTAATAATTTAAAGAAAACTTGGACCCTCATTCGAAGTATAATTAAAATGGATGAACAACATATTAGGCATGGGCTTTCCTTTATTTATATTAGTTTTTATTGGAAATGCTTATCAGTTTCTTTTATATCTATATCTATAAGAAAGGATGTGCCTATATTTGGCCCCGATGCACGCTCACAGTTTTGCAGCTACTGACCTGAAACATTGCATTTAGATAAACGTTCACCAAAACCACCCAAGTACGCTATTTCCAGCTATTTAGTCACTTGAACTTTAAAAATACAGACATTTTAAATTTTGCCTTGTTAATGTATGCACTAGCGGCTAGCCTATCGCGTCGCCTTATTTCAATCGTTTTTCAGTAACGGCCTGTTGCCGTTGACGTCATATTTTGACGTCATTTTTCGCCAAGCTTAGCAGGAAAAGCATACGCTGTCGTACAACCCTGGGAAAAGATACATGCCTTCGGCCAAGAAGTATATACAAAAAGGAGCCTCAAATATATTTTTATAAATGCTTGGTATATTTTTATAAATGCTTGGTATGATCAGATTATTTATAAAGAAACAGAGTACCAGCGTGACTGCACGTTGCCATGCATATTTTAACACTTATATCTGAAACGTTACAACTAGACATGTTTACACGGGCCACCTCGCCTCCACACACCGAGGTGTATGGAGTGCGTGGGGGGGGGGTGGTGGGTGGTGAGAAAATTTTCCCAAAAACTCAAATTTCACGGGTGGCGTACAAGTGGAGGTCGGAGTGTTGTGGGGTGCAGTCGTGGAGTGGTGGGGTAGTGGCCGGGAGCGGGTCAAATCCTAAATTTCCCGGGCAACGCCGAGTATCCCAGCTAGTTCTTTTAAAAACAAGTCATAGGCTTTGTTAGCATCTTTCAAGCGACACTGCGACAGGTTTCAAAAATAGGAGTCCAGTCTGCTTCAGAAAGATAATTGCTAAAATTGGCCCTTCCTTCTTCATTAATAACTCGGGATTCCTCAAATGAGGAGTTCCTAAAGCTAGGCGTTTCAAAATCAAAGGAGGTTAAGACAGGCAAATGATGGTCAGAGATATCAGATACAATCTTAGATTCAATAATATTAGACCAGGCGTTTGTGAAAATGTTGTCAATTAGCGTTGACGAATGTGAAAATGTTGTCAAATGTTAGCGTTGATGAATGAGTTGTAATTCTTGTGGGTCTGGTTATGGTCGTTAGAAGATTATAGGAGGACATGCTATCCAAAAATTAACTAGTGCCAAAGTGATCCTCAACTTTAAGCAGGTCAATGTTAAAGTCACCCATAGTTATCACGTGGTTCTCCTTATTTGTAATTTTGGACAATAACTGATCAAGTTTAAGAGTGAACTCCTCCAAACCATTTTCTGGGGTTTATATATAGTTCCAATTAGACAATTACCCTTGCTCATTCGCACACGAATAAATATTCCCTCGAATGTTTTGGGGGTAATATTAAAAATTGATAGATCACAGCAGCTTGTAAGTAATACCCTCCCTTATGAGAAATCCCACTCCACCTCCTTCCTGAAGCTCGAGATTTGTGAACAATTTGATAACCTGCTATATTAATTGTATCAACCGAGTCTGCATCTAGCCATGTTTCTGTTAAAGCCAGAATAGGAACAGGGAGAGTGTTTAATAAATCAGTTATATCCATTATTTTGTACTGCATACTCCGACAATTCAGGTGCATAGTAGTGAACAAGCGAGGAGTATTGAATAGGGTGGTGAGAGAATCAGATGTAGAGTAGTGGGTGTCCCATGACAGATTTGAAAAGAGGTTAATATCCGGGTCAATATCATTGCTGTTTAAAGAGGAGTGGTTTTCAGTGTCACTAGGAAATACTTCAAGTTTCGGGGCTCTATCAAGCGCACTAATATCCGTTTGTAGTTTAACTTTGCTATCACAAATAGAGCTAATAAAATTTTCATTATTTTCAATCCTGTTAAAAGGAAAAATGCTAGTCAAGCATGGAGAGCATATCCAAGATTCCACAGGCGCACACGATAAACATGAATCAGCATAACAATCATGATGACACTGACTTATACATACTACACAGGCAACAACCCTAGGCACTGCATCAAAATTAAGTAAACACAAACAGCAAAGCAAAGGACTTAACTTGTCCTCAGACATAAGATAACTAGAGCAGATGGCACAAACAGTTAGCATGTACCATTGATAGCAACATTCTATGCATATAACAGTCTTAACTAGGTCGCAGCATACAGTGATCAGAAGTAAACATATGTCGGTAAGCGCTACAGCAACAAAACAGTCGAAGGTGGTCTCAGATCAAAAATGCATTAAAAAAATCAGATTGTAGCTAACATCAATCCACAGTTAATTCGTAAAGAATAAGTTGGACAGTTCAACGCAGATGGATTTGTGGCGGACACGCTACAAATGGCAATGCATGTAAAGGGTAATTTTCCGGTAACTCGCGGGAGTAACCCTGACTTTGGTTAGGTAGCCATTTGGCTTGGGTGAAAAGAATCTGAAACCGGTTTCGTTTGGATTTAGGTTTCAGTAGTTCTATACGGAAGACCGATTGGGGCTTTCAAGCCAAAGCATAGAGTGTTGCCGGTGGAATAAATCCTGCCACACGGTGCGCTGGTTATAACGTGGAGTAGTTGCCGACTACTCCATACGTACTGTGACTGGTTCGTGGTGATTTCGGTTGTGTTCGACTGTCTCGACAGCGTTGGCATTGGCCATTCGAATACGATTTTGGCGATCCTGATTGTACGCGGTTGTGAGAGCTTTTGTAGTGATCTGTCAGGGTTTTCTTCCTTGGCATCAAACTCACAGGGTTCAATCTTCCGCTTCAGGGGTACGAGATAATACGGTCAGAGACGCCGCAGCTTCGTTGGTCTGCGGAAGTGACGCATTTGAGTAAAGGGTGAAATCCCATGTTGAAGTGTACGAAGGTTACAGTTGGGTTACACGAGTCGTTGGTGGTGATTCTGCAGGACTGGGTTGGGCTCCTACCTGCCAGGGAAGCGACGTGTTGTATTCACGATCCTGCCTTCTGGCTGATCGTTGTGAGTCCGTTGAGCGTAACGTGAAGGTTACGGGGTTTTCTGGGTGGAGAGTTGCGACTCCACGGCTGCTGTGTAATGTGAAATCAGGGGCACCAAGTTCTTCGGGTTGATCAGGTTTTTCAGAGGATATTTTGTTACTCTCCTCGGGTAGAGGATCGTTTAGGACTTCGGGTCTTAGCAAACTAGGAGCGTGGGAAGCCGAGTAAAACTTGAGAGTAAGACCAAGTTTTGGCAGGGTTTTTACGTTGAGGTCCGTAACTGTTGAGAATAAGGGCGTACAGCGCCGGTAAAATACATTACAAGTAATAAGTCTCTTCGGAGACGGGGTTACCCGTTACTTGTTCCCCAAGATCGCCAGGTCTTTTATTTTTTTCCCGTTTTCAGGGAAACAGACCAACACCTACCACCCCGCTCTTCCGAGCGCCCGAGGAGACCAAGTCTCGGGGAAGTGCCGGTTGTTTAGTAGAGCGGACTGGAACCAAAATGTGAAGGAATTGTTCACTTTGTGATACAAGCATGAAATTTGGTACACACTACGAAAATGTCATAAGAAAAAGATTTGGCTATACGGCCATCGCAGATTTGACCCCTGGCCCCAGTGGCAGCCATTTTTCAAAATGGCCGACCAGTTTACATATTTTAAATTATCTCAGCTTCCAGTGCACTTAGAATCGTCATCTTGGTGTCTAAACATACATAGTTAGAGGCAAGCATTCCCCCAGAGCCATTGTAGATGTTCCCCACGGCTTCAATGTCGGCCATTTTCCAAAATGGCCGACCAAAAACGAATATTTCAATATCTAAGCTTCCAGTACACTTAGAATCGTCATCTTGGTGTCTAAACATATATAGTTAGGGGCAAGCATTCCATCAGAGCCATTGCAAATGTTCCCCACGGCTTCAATGGCGGCCATTTTCCAAAATGGCCGACCTAAAAAGGATATTTCGATATCTCAGCTTTCAGTGCACTTAGAATCGTCATCTTTGTGTCTAAACATATATAGTGAGGGGCAAGCATTCCATCAGAGCCATTGCAGCTGTTCCCCACGGCTTCAATGTCGGCCATTTTCCAAAATGGCCGACCAAAAACGAATATTTCAATATCTAAGCTTCCAGTACACTTAGAATCGTCATCTTGGTGTCTAAACATATATAGTTAGGGGCAAGCATTTCATCAGAGCCATTGCAGCTGTTCCCCACGGCCTCAATGGGGGCATTTTCCAAAATGGCGGACCTAAAAAATGACATTTCAATATCTCTGCCATCGGCAGACACCGGACTGTGACGATTTCACCCTCGTTGTAGAACACCTCCGCTCCATCACATCCATCTGGTTTGTGCCCTGGTTCTTCTCACTTGACCATACGCATTATGCTAGATGGATACCAATCCACCTCCGTGACATGATCGTCTTAGCAGAGAAGCATCCTGCTGTATTCCAGGAATTTCTGCGAGGTAACTTTACAGTCAAGAAGACGGGTCGCGCATTCTCCAATATTGCAATCGACCAGGCTCACGAGCAGAACAACGCCTATGTAAAGGATGACGGAGGTGCAATAGGCCTCACGCAGAACCCGTAAGCCCTACGTCGATGGATGGTGTCTGGACCAGAGATGGCCCGACTCATTGAAGAGTTCCAGGGATTGATAAGGAAACCTGATGCGCAGTCAAAAGTTCGCCATCATGAGCAGACAAAAAGCACACAGGTAAAGTTCTTCAACCAAGTTAAGGCTCTCAGCAGCGTTATCGAGGAGATGGGAAACCCATTTATTGACGACAGCAACGACCTACTTGTGCTGGATACAAGAGATCTGGCCGATCAAGCAGTGATAAACACCATGTGCATCATTGAGAAAACTGGGCGAGAGCAGTACGAAACCTTTGTCAAGGAACGTCTCATTAATAAAACGCGACCTGTCAATGACCCAATAAAGAGAAATAACTTCCCCCTCTTCAGTCGTCCACCTGCACGGGACAAGTCAAGAGCAAAGGAACATTTGTCATCTGTGAAGAAGGACTGCTCACTCTTCTCTAGGTTGTACATTTCCTGTCAGACACGTGAAGGAGACCTGGATGAATTTTTTGCACACGAAAACCAGGCATGCCCACCATCACTCTCAAATATGGGCAAATTACGGCTAAGAACTAAGTCAGACATTGTGAATTGCCTAGAAGAACTGATTCCTACTTCAACAAATGAAGCCACGGCAGATATCCAACCCGGCCATTCACTGGGAGTTCCAATTGTTGACGCTCTTATACTGGATGGAGCCGTCATAGTCAACATGCTGAAGCCTGGCACTGCATGCACCTTTTCAGATTATGCATCCCATATATTCTTGCCCTACATCACAAGACAGTTAGAGCATGTCAATCGAGTAGATGTTGTATGGGATGAATACGTGCGTGGCAGCTTGAAGACATACACACGCAGTGTGAGGGGTAAGGGATGTCGAAGGCGCGTCGAATCTTCTAGTGCTCTACCCAGAAACTGGCAGGAATTCCTGAGGAACGACGAAAACAAATCAGAGTTGTTTTCTTTCTTGAGTCTGCAAATAGCAAAATTACAAATAGAAACAGGAAGACAGATCATAGCCACTTACCACAAGGATGTGCTCTGTACACGGCAAAGAGACACAACTGGACTTGCTCCGTGTACTCAGGAGGAAGCTGATACAAGGATTTTTCTGCATGTCGCTGATGCCACTAAACATGGTTACCGTAAGGTGATGATACGCACAGTTGACTCTGACGTGTTAGTGTTGGCCATAGCAGCAGTTCAGCAGCTGAACATTGATGAACTGTGGGTTGGTTTTGCTTCAGGCAAAAGCTTCAGATACCTACCTGTAAGCCCCAGCCACCTCAGTGACTGCTTACAGCTCCACGAGTCACCACTCCAACAAAGATTAGAGTCTGACTGATTTTATTATTTACATTTTCAGACATATATACACAGACAAATAATCTAAACTCCTCCTATTATACAATTTGATTGGCTAATTGCTAATGTTCTAGTGTCCAATCATTACCTAGTCTATGACATGATATATATCTAATATAAGTTAATCAAACATATATATAATGAACGACACGCCCCTATCAGTTCATGAGTATACATATGACACTACCAACCCATGAGATGGCGCGTGCCCTCGGTCCAGAAAAGTGCGTAGCCTTGCCCTTCCTACACGCATTCAGCGGATGTGACACAGTGTCATCCTTTGCTGGCCGCGGAAAAAGGACTGTATGGGACATTTGGAAGACATTCAGCGACGTCACCCCAGCATTCTGCACCTTAGCATCAACTCCCAGCTCAGTTTATGATCAGCTCAACGTAATTGAGCGCTTTGTGGTTCTTCTGTATGACCGTGCTAGTGGTGAGGAGAAGGTGAATGAGGCAAGAAAGCAACTGTTCGCACAGAAAGACAGACCTATGGATGGCCTTCCACCAACTCAAGCTGCTCTGGTGGAACATACAAAGAGAGCTGCCTACCAAGCAGGTCATGTTTGGGCACAGATGTTCATAGCTGCTCCTAAACTACCATGTCCTGGTCAATGGGGGTGGCTGAAAACGGTTGAAGGTGGCTGGGAAGTGAAGTGGACAACACTTCCCGAAACGTCTCGTGCCTGTCGTGAACTGCTGCGATGTGGATATGAGAAGGGATGTAGAGGACAATGCAAATGCGTGAAAGCTTCTCTACAGTGTACTGGTCTCTGTCTCTGTAGAGGCCTTTGCGACCGTGAATGACGTAGATGATGTTGTATAATTCTGTGGTCAGTACTTTGTCTGGGTAAAGGTCTTCAAATGTGGACTCAAATATGTCACGATACACATTTACAGAGCACCAATAAAATCTTGAATTGCATATATTCCAACATTTGTTTTATTGCGATGACGATTCTAAGTGTACTGGAAGCTGAGATATTGAAATATCCGTTTTTGGTCGGCCATTTTGGAAAATGGCCGACATTGAAGCCGTGGGGAACATTTACAATGACTCTGATGGAATGCTTGCCCCTAACTATGTATGTTTAGACACCAAGATGACGATTCTAAGTGCACTCGAAGCTGAGATATTGAAATGTCCTTTTTAGGTCGGCCATTTTGGAAAATTGCCGCCATTGAAGCCGTGGGGAACATTTGCAATGGCTCTGATGGAATGCTTGCCCCTAACTATATATGTTTAGACACCAAGATGACGATTCTAAGTGTACTGGAAGCTTAGATATTGAAATATTCGTTTTTGGTCGGCCATTTTGGAAAATGGCCGACATTGAAGCCGTGGGGAACATCTACAATGGCTCTGGGGGAATGCTTGCCCCTAACTATGTATGTTTAGACACCAAGATGACGATTCTAAGTGCACTGGAAGCTGAGATAATTTAAAATATGTAAACTGGTCGGCCATTTTGAAAAATGGCTGCCATTGGGGCCAGGGGTCAAATCTGCGATGGCCGTATAGCCAAATCTTTTTCTTATGACATTTTCGTAGTGTGTACCAAATTTCATGCTTGTATCACAAAGTGAACAATTTTTGACCAATCCGCTCTACTATTGCCGCTGACAGTGAGACGGGTGAGGCGAGCACCCAAGGCGCCCGCCGCGTAGTTGAACAAGGCGGTGGCGCGTGTTCCGTTGAGGGAATCAAGTCGACAGGTTGTTGGTGACAGTTGGACAGGTGAGCCGAGCACTCAGGCCGCGCACCGCGTACTTCGTACACGGCGGTGGCGCGTGTGCCGTTGAGAAATACATTGTGGCCGCTGCCGGTCTCGATCGCTCCCGGGCTTCAGCTTGACTCTGCCCGGTAGTGTGTTTGCAGCGTGGGTCATCTCTCCGGGCAATTCATCGGTGACGAGATGGGAAAAGGTTCGTGGCGCAAGCTCGGGTTAGGCCCGTTGGAATGGCTTTGGTTCAGGGCGCTTTGGTCGCCGGTAATTGGAACGTGCTCAGTAGTCCCCGTTGGTGGCGAGGGTTCGGTGACTGCCAAGTGCAGCGTGGTGCGCAAGGGCACAGAAAAGACGGGCAATAAGACGAAAGCCGCGGTGGCGTTCGGCGGGCCGCTCTGCCGTTGGGACAATGGACCCTGTGTTGAGAGTCAGCCATCCTCTTACTCAGGACGTTGCCTATTCGGTGACCGTGGACGGGGCAGAGAGTGGGTCTGACGATACCGAGCTGCACACCCGGTTGCAGGCGTCGGAGTCGGCGTCTTCTTCGATCGTCGACGACAGCAGTGAAGGCGCGCACGCCGCACACAGTGATTCAGGAGACTCGGGCAATCCTGGTAAGATAGAGGGCCTCCCGGGTCCTGGGCAGCCGAAGGCTCTTGGTGGTGCAGGGGCCACCGAGAGAGAACGACCCGGTCTGACAGGCGCTTGCAGGGGAGATCCGAAGGGAAGTGTCGCAAGCGTTGTCTGGGGACGAGGGTCTGACGCCGCAGATTTAGTGGACCTTCAGTGTAATGCAATTAACCCCGAAGCAGAAGTATGCTACAGCGTTTATATTATACCAGTGTCGCAAAATAGAGTATCACTGTAATGTATGTATTTTCGTTTAATTCGATAAACAACAGACAGAACACTGTAGGTTTACATTAGCAAAATTAACAGTATGGCTGCTTAAAGCTTATGGTCAAAATAGTTAGTACATGTTTTTGAATAACATTCTTGGGATAAAGTTTAGTGAGTCTTTATTGGGGAGGATGAAATTGTGAGCCCTTTCTCTAAAGTTATATAATGGATCACGTTGTACTGGAAAGAGGTTACGGAGGACATGAAGTTCATTTCCCTGAACAGCTTTGAAAAGCACATTATCAGCATCTTGCGCTAAAGTTTCTGCTGTAAGTGTATCAGGATGTAAGTAGCCAGCTCGTCTAAGTTTGTTCATGAGGCCCTCAAGACGGGATTTGTCCAATCCACTAGCAAGACCCCACCATGCAGGAGAGGCATACATAACTCTGGATATGATAGTAGCTCTAGTAATAGTTTGTAGCTCTTGTATGGATGCCCCATGAGCCTTGAGGGTTCTGATGGTATAGAGTGAGGCAGTACCAGAGCAGATAATCTTGTTGATGTGGTCTGTAACTGTTAATTTCTCTCCAATAAGAACTCCCAATGCCTTGATGGATTTTGTACGGGAAACTCCAGAAATTGATGAACGTGTTGATAGTGAGCTCTTGTTGCGTCTGATAATAGCAATTTCACGTGTTTTGTCAGAATTGATCCGCAAGTTCTTTCCTTTAGACCAGTTGGCGATGTGTTGGAGTTCATCTGTTGCAGTAGATAAGAGATTGGAGCCATTAAAGAGATAGGAATCGTCAGCATATTTAGAGAGTCGGTTCTGGGAATGAAGAGGGTGGAGGTCAGATGTACCTACTATGAAGTCAGCAGGGCCTATGACATAATAAATGTTGCATGGAGAGCATATCCAAGATTCCCAAGGCGCACACGATAAACATGAATCAGCATAACATTCATAATGACACTGACTTATACATACTACACAGGCAACAACCCTAGGCACTGCATTAAAATTAAGTAAACACAAACAGCAAGGACCACTAATAATATCAAATCTTATTGATAATTTCTTCTCCAATAGAACCTCAAAAATTGTGGACTCATTTATTATTGCAACTGACATATCTGATCATCTTCCAATCCTTGTAAGACTTAAACTTATCCCGGCCAAAGAAGCAACTATTTTCTACCAAACTACTCGTAATGTCAATCCAGCATCTTGTGAGCATTTTAGAACTTTATTATCTAACATTGATAGGTCTGAAGTTAGTCATTCCTGCGCTTGCAATGATCCTGATGGCTCCTTTGAGCTATTCTTATCTTTAATTAAAATTGCCTACAACATAGCATTTCCTCTCAAACTTAGACTGATCAAACCACATAAGAAACTAAATCAACCATGGATGACTCCTAGCCTATTTAAGTCATGTAAATATAAGTCTAAACTACACCTAAAATTTGTCAAGAACCCTTCACCTGAAAATAAAACTAAATTCACTTCATATAGAAATAAATTTAAAACGATTCGAATCAAAGCTGAAAAGTGTATTATGAATCTGAATTTCTAAAATATAATCATGATCTAAAAAAGACTAAGTCCTGGGCATGACGTTAAACTGCATCCATCCTCCGCCACAGGGAACCAACAACGTCCCTGCGCCGGTCCTAAGCCCGGACAAAAGGAGGAAGGTTTGCCATATGGGTGGCGATACGCTGGCAGTAAAAGACCAAGACGAGTGAAATCCGCAAAAACCACTACACAAGTGACATAGCGACCCAGATGCTTCAAGGTGTCATGATGTGGAGCAGACATGCACAGGTCAGTCAGGACAGACTGATGGAGAGAGTCGGAGAAGAGAGCATGGGACACATACGGGCATTGACCCAGTTGTCCTTCATGCCTCTCTCCCATATTCCCTTCAATCAGATAAGGTGGTCCAGCTGCTTCAAGATGGTAATGGTATGGGGCAGACCTGCTGACCGGACCTGTTGAAGCTGGGTAACATGACGCGAGACAAACTCAGACAGAAAGTGGCGTCGGACTCCTACGGGCACTGTGCCTATGGATATTGATATTGATATAAAAAAGACTTGGCAAATAATAAGAAATATTATAAACACAAAGGACAAGAATATTGGCATTACAAATCTTTGCATTAGTGGTGAGAGTGTGACAGATGCTAGTATCATATCTGAGAAATTTAATAACTATTTTGCCAATGTTGCTCAAGATCTTGTCAATAAGATACCTGATTCCACGAATACGATCCGTACATATCCCAATCCACCAATTCCAACATCTTCTGCCATCTATCCTACTTCCTCTACTGAACTATTATCAATTAATCATAGTCTTCTCATTCTTCAGGTCTTGATGAGATAGACCCAACTATTATGAGCCCTTTATTAGAACTTGTTGCTGACCCTTTGGCTGAAACCATCAATTGCGCTCTGTCTACGAGCATTGTTCCATCTGCTCTAAAAATAGCCAAGGTTATACCCATATATAAACAAGGTAATAAGGAAGAGCTTGTGAATTATAGGCCAGAGGTCAGTCTGCCGTCTGAGCTAAATCCTATAGCCTGTTGGATATACGATACACAGGGTCACAGACGGATGTCTGGCTGCTCTGGCATTGTAATTAGAGACGACTTGGGCTGCTTGGAGATATCTTGGGAAGAGGTCAGAGGAGCTGGCGATGAACTGGGACGAGTGGAGGAGATGCGTTGCCAATTGAGCAGACCTGCACGGGAAGGGCTGTACTAAGGCACTGTGTGCCTAGTTAAGCAATGACCTGTCACCTCTGGATTATTAATACTCAAGAGACGTACAGGCTATTTTCACCCTCTCAGTATGATATTTATATATATAATGCACAAGTCAGTATAGTTTAAAGTTATATACATATATAAATGTATGTATAATATGTATACATAGAAGATGCTGGTCAAAGATTACACCTAGGTTTCGGACAGGAGAATTTGCGGAGAAAGTGTGGTTGGAAGAAGAGTCATTGTTGAAGGAAATAGAGGGATCAGGAATTTTCTTGAGTTGTTCTCTGAGGCCAATTAGTATAAATTCTGTCTTAGAGGGGTTAAGGCAGAGGAGATTTGAGGTCATCCAAGAGGTGATTTGGGTGACCACGGAGAGAAGATTATCTATGGAGTCAGAGAAGCTGCTTGGAGAGAAAGAGATGAATAATTGGGTGTCGTCAGCATATAGATGATGGTCGACTGTGGATGCTTTTATGAGGGAACTGAGTGGAGTGGTGTAGAGGATGAACAAGAGGGGCCCAAGGACAGAACCTTGCGGAACACCACAGGTGAGAGGGCATGATTGAGATGACGTTTCAAGTGTTTTGACTGAGAAAGAGCGTGATGAGAGAGATAAGACTGAATCCAAAGGAGAGCAGTGTCGGTAAAGCCAAAGCAGGAAGACAGTCTTTGGAGTAGTATGTTATGGTCGATGGTGTCAAAGGCTGCAGAGACATCAAGGAGGCAAAGGCAGGAGACTTGTTGATGAGAGATGGCAGAGACAAGTTTATTGTAGAGCGAAGTGAGAAGTGTTTCGGTGGAGTGCTTTTTAGTAAAGCCGGACTGGTTTGGGTTAAGGAGTGAATTTGAAGTCAAGTAGTCATTGATGCGAGAGAGTACAACACGTTCTGTTAGTTTAGAGATGAATGAGAGGTTGGAAACAGGTCGATAATTAGAATGGATTTCCTTATCAAGTGATGGTTTTTTTAGAAGTGGAGTTACCAAAGAATGTTTGAAGAGGAGGGGAAAGTTGCCAGTGGATAAGGAGAGGTTGATTATTTTTGTGATGATGGGGACAATGATAGATGCGCACTCTTTCAGTAGGGAGGTAGGTATAGGGTCGAGTTCGCACTGCTTGTTTGGGAGAGATTGTAATAAATTGGACACTTCAGACTCTGATGTTGGGTTAAAAGCAGATAGTGATGATTGAGGTGGGGAAGACGGAAGGTCGTGGGTGGAGGAGGGTGTATCTGCAGGTGAATCGATGGTAGATTTTGAGAGGAGTGATTGCAGAGAGAGACGGATAGTAGTTACTTTGCCAGAGAAGAACGAACAAAATGAGTCAGCGATTGAAGAAGATGGTAGAGAGTTTGGAAGTGGGCTAGAGGAGTTTCGATGTAGGAGTTGGTTTACCGTTTTCCAGAGAAGACGAGGGTTACAAGATCGGGATTGAACTAGTGAGGAGTAAAACCTCTTCTTGGCCATTGCCAGAAGGTGATGGTATTTGTTTGTAGCAGCTTTTAGAGCAGAGAGGAGTTGAGGGTCATGGGTTCGTTTGTAAGTACGCTCAAGGCGTCGACGGAAAGATTTGAAGGCCTGGAGGTAGGAGTTATACCAAGGGTTGTAGGCTACCCCAACCACCGTCTGACATGGAACAGAGCGCATAAAGTACAGGCCCAGTGGAATCGTTTGTCTTTCCCCCAACACCGACGACCTGTGAGGGCGAATAAGGTCACACATGTTGGGAGAAGATGAGAGAAATTCTTAATGGAGAGAGGTGAAAGATGGGAAACACAGGACTGACTGCAACGGATAAGGGGAGGGCAATAAAATTGGGTCACAGAAGAGCGGACATTAGCAGTGGCTTCTATTTCTATGAGCTACAGGGCGACCGCAACTTGAGCCAAGTGAAAAATGGGGGGAGGGGCAGAAATAAGCCAAACTCACTTCGGAGGGAAGGTCGGCCTGAGAGATGAAGACCAGCTCATCAGGGTGAGGGGAGGAGTGGGATCGAGTCCGATTGTTTCGAGAGATATTAGCCTCTCATATGATAAATTATGATGACTAGAGTTCCTTCAGAGCTGGCTGCTGGAGAGTGGATGATGTAAGAGAAAAGATGACCGAGGACATGGAGTCCAGTTCATAGCCGGTCGGAAATCGGAATGTTATTCGTTACGAGGTCCGCATGATCTGACGACAGCGGAGCAGTATAGGCCCACTCGAAATGACACACCGAGTTTACAGACAATATCTTGATCTGCCATTAATGCACTGCAGAATGCTACGCCAGTCGGCGTGCCCTCCAACCGCACACCACTCCGCCACTGTCCCAGGTAGGCCAGAACTAAATTATTGAACTGGAATTCACACTTAGTAATTATTTTTTTAATGTAATGATTGGGCAGATGTTACTTGCTGGACATGCATGTCCTAAACTATGACCAATTTCTTTTATTTGAACATGGTTCCTTCCTGGTGGATATGGGTTCACCCATCATTATCTGCTTGCCTTTTCCAGCTCAAGCCCTTTCTGCTTAATATGGTTAAATACGGGCCAGATAGGTTGCATATCGACCCTATGATTTCAGTTGAATCTTCATAATTCAAATTCAGTCTCTGAAAAAAGTGATGGCGCACAGTGACAATAGACAATTGGTTGACAAAAGTTCCATTTTGTAGCATAACAGTTTACAAATATTGCTTGGCAGACTGTGTACTATGCATATATGTATATTGTATATATATAATATATATAGGTATGATTATTTAACTATATGGTTAAGTCTACATGTATGTTACGGATTATGCTATGCCTGGCATAGTTAGGGACCATATAACTAGGGGATTTCAACATAAATAATAATAATAGCCAAATAATAATTATTTCACGCCTAGTGCATGAAGCATGAAATGTTGCTCTATTAGCTGTTATTAATGACAGATGAAAGGTTTTTAATATTTTAGTATTAAAATAGTACAGAGTACACAATAGGCCTAGTCAAAAAGAGTTGGAGGTTAAAAGTATAAATAGGCTTACAGACCACAGTCAATCTATGTATCATAAATTTATACAAGTATCTATAGGCTTACAAAATACTGTGAAAGCATTTAAAATAGTATTTTAAACACTGTAGTGTTTAAAATATTTCCCATAACTGAATCAAACATAGTAAGAAATAAATGAAAACAAGAAGAAAACATGTTTGATCGTTAACCGCAGTTTCTTGCACATGTAGAAATTTTTGTTTAACAAGATAGCCAATTTTTGCCTCCTGAAAAATTTCTGTGCCTGGGAAAAACGAAATGACGTCCTTTAAGCCATGTTAGTGTTATACCTTTTTACAATGAATGTGTACATGAATAATATAATAATTTTTGTTTCATTGCAAAAGACTCGTAAATAGTAGAAGGTCTACGCTATATTGAGACAATAATGTGATTGTGTGAGTTGCTTAGTCTTTAATGACATATTTTATATCTTAACTCTACTGGTCATGACTGACCCCCCCTGCAAAAAATCCTGCGGGCGCCCATGTTCTTATTGGTGTCTCACTAGTGTGGTCCACAGATACATGGTAAAAAATAAAGTTCAAGCTAAAAACCAAGGCGCCCTCCCAGTTTGTTAGACTTATCAATAGTATTATTGAGAAAAAATTTCAGCTTCCTATTCCAACTGGAAGGCGGTGCTCAACGACTGTCTTAATTTGCATGGGCCAATGAAAAGACGTTAATTGTAGAAATAAATTTGTTGAGTGTATATTCCAATACAATTGTGCTTTATTTCAAGATAGATCATACATTACTGTGGCATGACAATATGTGTGACATTTAAACAATTGTTGAGCCTGAAATATAAAATTTCAGTAGGTTTTAAATATGGAAAATGACAAAAAATGTCAAAAACATCGTTAAATCCACGAATGTCTATTGTTCTCGTTTTATGACTCCAAACATGCGATGACGTCTACACTGTAGAAGTTTTTGGAAGCACAGTGTCCACAGCATATTTCTTTGTTGATTGAGTGGGGACAGCTTTTTTTTTGCCTCAACCACTTGGAGAAAATACTGCTTTCTTCTTCATCAGTGATGAGTCAGTTTAATTCCTTGAACAACTTCACACTTCTCTTAGCCATGTCGTTTACCACTCTCAATTGCTAACTTCAGCCTCTATCCTGCTGATAATCATCATCGTCAGGCTATTGCACTGGTGTAAGTATAAATAAGAATCACCAAATTTCAGGCGTGGCAGTAGTGTCAGTGTTCACTGGGTTGCAAACTCGCCCAGGCAATCCCCCTCCTTCTGTATCGCAGCACTACCGTCAACATCCTGTAGCGGTAGAATGCTTCTTATCAAACAAACCTATTAAATGATGCATTGTATAAGTATTAAATAGGTAAGAATTAAGCTAGACAATATGTGGCGTATTGTAGATTATAATTAATATTACTTGTGGCATTAAGTTAGATAATAATAATAGCGCTATAACAATTCTTGAATACGCGCTACAACAATTCTCGATATACAACGGAGGGCAAAAAGCAGCGTCAAACCTGAGCAGACGGCAACAACGGCAGACGATAAATGTGAGACAGCGAAAAGATGGCGAAGGAAGAAGACGTAGATTTCTGAGCGAGAACGGCCATTAGTCAAACGTGGCGTTCTCGTCGGTAATTCAGAAGATCTGACGGTGAATTGGGTGTGGAAGGCGACACACTGTCGGCCTGTCCCACTGGTGAGACTATAAGTCCTTGGGAACAGAGATACCAGGGCGTGTCGAACGAAACTTTGCGAAGTTTGATGTGACACTTGCGTGTGAACTGCGATTCGACATCGGGAGAAGGTCGATTCGGAACTGCAATTGCGATTGGAGTTCGACGGCAGAAGAAAGGGGCGAAACGACTACAAGACGAGCAAGCGACGAGAAGCTACCGTTGCTTGTGAAGAAACAACGAGGTGGACGAAACTACAGAGTGCTGTGCCAGCTACAGCATTCTCCGTCTACGCAGCTACAGAAGAGAATTGGAAACGACGGCAAGCAAGAAGAAGGTGACCTTCCTTCCTCTTCGAACCTTCATTCCAATCCATACGAACTGAAGAACTTCTACATCTACGCTGGAAAAGTCCGACGTGGAAGATAAGAAACAAGCTATAATATTATTAGATAATACGCCACAAATAAGTAGATAGGATTATTGATTGTATTTTACTGTTTGATATTGTTTTATTATAATATAATCTTTAAACGAATCTCAGCTACATTTGTTTTAGGTCCTAGCTCATTCTAATATTGATCACCCAAAGGCCTCTGAGCATAAAGTTCCCTATTAAAACTAGTATTAAAACCCTAGATTTGATAGTCAGTGACAAGAGTGGGTGCCCATGCCCGGGATTTAAGTCAGTAAAGATAAAAGTCAGTAAAGATTTAAGTCAGTAAAGATTTAAGTCAGTAAAGATTTAAGTCAGTAAAGATTTGAGTCAGTGAAAAACTGTCTTTTGAACAGTATTAGAAAAGCTTTGAACAATTATAGCTAGGAGATTGTTAGAGACTAAATCTGAAATTGTAGATTGAAGATACTGCAGTAGGTTGTATGAACTACTAATCTCTAATAGTTTAATAGATTAGTTGTTGTTGTGGAACTGAATTGACACTTTGCAGAGTTGAACAATTTCTATTTGTTAGAAATTTAAATAGCGCACATTGTTGCCAATATTTTGTCATAAGTTGCTAGTCAGCAAGTAAGACAGTAAGCATGTCTGTCAGTGATTTTGAAGCCTGGGTTGAGGTAGCGAAACAATTGAACATGGAAGGTGTTGAACTTAATACATTCGTCAGAAAGAGACTGGCTGAATGGAGACAAGATAGAGCAGTTGACAAAAAGATTGCAAAAGAGGCGAAGCTAGCTGAAATAGAAGCAGCAGCAGAAGTAAAAAGACTTGAATGGGCAGTTGTACAAAAACGAGCTCAGATAGTTGAGGCTGAGACAAGGAAAGCAGAGGTAGAGGCTGAAACAGCTGCAGCATTAAGACGAGTTGAAGAAGTAGAAGCAAGAGAAATTCGCTTAGCTACAGAGGAAAAGGAGATTCGTGAAGCTGCGGATTTAAAGAAACAGATCCGTGAGTTGCAGTTAGAACTGAAGAAAATGGAGACAAAAGTGAGAATGCGTGAGGACGAATTCAGCGGAGAACAGATTCGAGACAGTGGAAGCACATTTACAATGGCCGGTGACAACCCACTGCAAGTGGATCGAAATGGGAATAATAAAGTGATGAAGGACATCAAATTTCCCATCTTCAATGAGAATAAGGATTGTTTGGATGATTATCTGTTGAGATTTGAGCGAACCTGTGTTGCATATGAAGTCAAAAGAGAAGTTTGGTCGTTGACGCTAGCGAGACATTTGGAAGGTAAAGCACTTGAAGTGTACCAAAGGTTGTCTGCAGAGGAAGTGCAGGATTATGAGTGTTTGAAAACTCAGCTGTTGAAAAGATTTCAACTGACTGAAGGTGGTTACCGAAACCGATTCAAGACTAGTAAAATGGAGTCAGGTGAAACACCTTCTAATTTTGTACATCGATTGAGGAGGTACATGCAGCAGTGGTTAGCACAAGCGGGATTTGAAAGAACTTACGAAGGAGTGGAAGATCTTTTGTTGAAAGATCAGTTTTACCTGACATGCAGTACTGAACTTCGTATGTTCATAAAAGAGAAAGGTAAGATGAGTTTGAAGGATATGTTGGTTTGTGCGGAATCACACATTGAAGCGCACGGTTATAAATACAGCGAGCAGTCTGCAAAACCAGATGTGAAATTCCATAGCGACAGGTTGAACGGTAGACCGTTTGAACACAGACCCAAGGAACAGTCTGGGTACAATCTGAACAGGAGTAGAAGTGATGTGAAGATAAATCAGAGTGCACATCAAAACCGAGGGTTCAGTAGGGAAAGAGAAGTTGCAACTGGACATAAGATTACTTGTTTTTTCTGTGGAGAATATAATCACAAGGCAGTTTCCTGTCCACATAAAAACAGAGGTGTTGTTAAACACACTGCAGCAGCAGTGCAAATATTTGAGAATCGAGCACACCGGAGTATGCAAGAAAGTGAAATGCAGAGAATAGGTGATGTTGTTGGAAAAGAACAAGGTGAACACACCAGAATGCCACCTACACATATGCACATGGCAGCCAGTGTCATGATGACAAGAGCCGGTGATGAGTGTATCAGTCTAGAGGATGAAAGTGAGCATCAAGTAACAGTTAATGGGATCAACAATGTAAAATGCATGTACGACACAGGCGCAACCTGTTGTATTGTGAAGCGATCATTGATAAATGACGAAGCATTAACTGGAGAGGAAACATATTGTATGTTAGGGGATGGAAGCGTGAAACGCTTTCCCTTAGCCAAAATACATTTAGAGAGTGAACATTTTAATGGCGAAGTGCAAGCCATGGTAATGGAGCAACCGGTGAAACCAGTGATAATCGGGAAGATCAAAGGTTTGAAATACATGGTTAAAAATGAAAGAACCGAAAATGTAATCAATGATGAACCGAAAGAAATCTGTGAGAATAATGCTGAAGTGAAAAGCAAAGGAATATTAACTAGAAGAACAGAACATGAGGAGAAACCATGTGTGAAGAAACCAGTAAGGTTCACTGATGATGTAACAAAGGATAAAGATGATACAGATAACAGGAAGCCAAGTTTTAATAAAACGATGAAGAAGAACTTCAGAAATAAACCATTGAGGTTGGTAGAGACGCATAATAAATATTTAATCACAGGTGGAAGAAGTGAATTGAATAATAGTCGTGTTAAACAGGATAAATGTTGGAAGCAAAAAGTAGACTGGCGAAATGGTGAGAATAGAGATAAGTTTAATGAGATTCAGTCTAGAAGATCCAATGAGTGGATGTATGGAAGATACAAAGAGAATCCAAATGTGGATAGGAGAAATACAAGGTGGAACTTGGATGACACAAATAGGTGTAACTGGAAAAACTATAGACATGTGATGAGAGAGTCTAGTAGTGATTATGGAGTTAGGTATGAGAAACCTAGTGATTTAAATTGGAGATTTAGAAGTAGAAGAGATGAGAATAGAAGTCGGGGAAACCATTGGAACAATAGACCATGGTACAGAAGAGAACAAGGCGATAATTCTGGAAGAGGACAGAATGAGAATTGTAGAGGATACAATTATACGAGTAAATGGAAAAGTAGGTTATGGAATGACAGAGAACGGTCATGTCCTAACAGTAATGTAGAAAAGTGGAAAAGTAGTGAAGACTACAAAAGAGAATGTGGAGAAATGCAAGATGTCGAGACAGTGGCATGCATTTCAGCAGTTGTACACGATGGAAAAGTAGGATACAATGAGGAAGAAGAGATACTGGACTCGTATGTCAGTAAACAAAGTGAAACAGAAGATGTTAAGTGGAAATCTGATGTTGAAGCAGATGCATTGAGTGTTGAAGAGGAACACACAGATGAACTAGAAACAAGAAAGGGCATTACGTTGAATTTGTACAAGAAGGTGAAAAGAGATACCGGTAGATTAATAGAGGTGGAAAGGAGGAACTATCAAAGCAGGAGAAAAGATGCTGTAGATAGAAGCTGACAGAAGCTTGTGGAGAATATATAATCAAGAGTGAGTGTAAATAGAATACAGTATGAGACAAGTGAAGTTGAGTTGCTTATTTTAAGTAGTTCAGTGAGTTATGTTAAGTGGTAAGGTGAATTTTAGGATCAAGTGAGGTAGTAGTAAAATTATTGTAGTTGTGTAGTAGTTAAGGACTAGGATGAGATTAATTTGACCATAGTATCTGAGTGTAATGGTGAGTCACTTAGATAAATAGAAAAACAGTTGAGTGATGCAAAGTAGTTAAGAGGAAATACTATATTCAGTGAGCTAAGTACTGTGGGTATTACATAGTTAAGATAATGAGATGTTCGTGAAATGACAAAGGTCATTCATTGTGAGAAATAGGATAGGTGAATGCCATGTGTTGAGAAGGTAACACATATATAATAAGTAGAACTAAGTTAATAATAATAGTGAGTTAAGTGAGTCGAGGCAATGTGGAGCACCTTTGGATTGATTAATAGTGCGTCAAGTTACAACCGATTAATTAGGAAGATTCTTCATGGTACAGAAAATCTTGAAAGTTATGTCGACGACATTCTAGCGCATAATAAAGGATGGAGAGAACATTTGAAGACATTAGAGATATTTTTCGAAAGAGTGAGACAAGCGAATTTGACATTGAAGCCGAAGAAGTGTTCAATAGGATATGAAAAGATTGACTTTTTGGGACATACGTTGAACAAGGATGACATAAGTCCAAAGGAGAAATCAGTGGATAAAATAGTAGACATGCCACGTCCAAAGACAAAGAAACAAGTCAGGAGTTTTCTTGGAGCGATAAACTGTTATCGGAAATTCATACCACACTGTGCGGAAATCATGGCACCGTTAAGTGACTTAACGAAGAAGATAGCACCTGGAATGGTAGAATGGAATGAAGAGCTGGAAGATAGTTTTACAAAGTTGAAGAACGAATTGGCGAAAGAACCAATTCTGAGACTTCCAAATTTAGAGAAGGATTTCATCCTACAAACTGATGCAAGTGGGAGTGGAATCGGATGTGTGATAATGCAGCAGTACGAGGGGACGAATCATCCCATAGCGTATGCGAGCAGGAAGCTGTTAGAGCGAGAGAGAAGATATTCTGTGGAAGAGAGAGAGTGCTTAGCAATCATGTGGGGTATAAGCAGGTTCGACCGATATCTTTGTGGAAAGACATTTACAATTGAGACAGACCATTGCGGATTGCAATATATGAAAGAGGGTCGAATGAAAAATGCAAGGGTGATGAGATGGAGTTTGGCACTCCAAAACTATTCCTTTAACATTAGATATATTAAAGGGTCCGAAAATGTTATGTCCGACTATTTAAGTAGAGGGATTGTGTAGTATAAGTTGAGATAAAGTAAATGAAGAAGTGTAAGCCAGTGAGTAAAGTGTATTAATTGTCATGTCGTGTATAGTAAGTGAATTAGTTTACTAGGTTAGTTTGTTAAGTAGGTGAGTTTGTTAAAGCCTGTAAACAGTCTTTTGAAGGAGGGGCATTTGTAGCGGTAGAATGCTTCTTATCAAACAAACCTATTAAATGATGCATTGTATAAGTATTAAATAGGTAAGAATTAAGCTAGACAATATGTGGCGTATTGTAGATTATAATTAATATTACTTGTGGCATTAAGTTAGATAATAATAATAGCGCTATAACAATTCTTGAATACGCGCTACAACAATTCTCGATATACAACGGAGGGCAAAAAGCAGCGTCAAACCTGAGCAGACGGCAACAACGGCAGACGATAAATGTGAGACAGCGAAAAGATGGCGAAGGAAGAAGACGTAGATTTCTGAGCGAGAACGGCCATTAGTCAAACGTGGCGTTCTCGTCGGTAATTCAGAAGATCTGACGGTGAATTGGGTGTGGAAGGCGACACACTGTCGGCCTGTCCCACTGGTGAGACTATAAGTCCTTGGGAACAGAGATACCAGGGCGTGTCGAACGAAACTTTGCGAAGTTTGATGTGACACTTGCGTGTGAACTGCGATTCGACATCGGGAGAAGGTCGATTCGGAACTGCAATTGCGATTGGAGTTCGACGGCAGAAGAAAGGGGCGAAACGACTACAAGACGAGCAAGCGACGAGAAGCTACCGTTGCTTGTGAAGAAACAACGAGGCGGACGAAACTACAGAGTGCTGTGCCAGCTACAGCATTCTCCGTCTACGCAGCTACAGAAGAGAATTGGAAACGACGGCAAGCAAGAAGAAGGTGACCTTCCTTCCTCTTCGAACCTTCATTCCAATCCATACGAACTGAAGAACTTCTACATCTACGCTGGAAAAGTCCAACGTGGAAGATAAGAAACAAGCTATAATATTATTAGATAATACGCCACAAATAAGTAGATAGGATTATTGATTGTATTTTACTGTTTGATATTGTTTTATTATAATATAATCTTTAAACGAATCTCAGCTACATTTGTTTTAGGTCCTAGCTCATTCTAATATTGATCACCCAAAGGCCTCTGAGCATAAAGTTCCCTATTAAAACTAGTATTAAAACCCTAGATTTGATAGTCAGTGACAATCCTTTCACTAGGATTTGCAGTCATTCCGTAAAAAATCTTCCCCTTATCTGAACCATATCAGGCAGATGGCAGCATAATAGTGTCAGACATTCAGCCTCATCTGAAAGGCGCTAAGTATTGATAATTTTCTAGAACATTCATGGCAGCGACGTTGAGCTCCTACAAATAATAGTCACCTGAATCAAAAGTCCTATATCAATCAAAATTGACAGAGTTTGTCCTGGAGTTTCAGCAGCAAGAGGATGCCTTTGAGTGAAGGAGGGCACCCAATCACACAAATGGATGAATCTGAGTTTTTCTTTTCCCTTAGATTGAATACTTCACGTTGATTGCTAAATCGTACAATTATTTTGATGATATGCAGTAACCTGGCCATTCAACGTACATGGTAAATTGGGCTCTCCAGTTTCTTATTGATGGCTGACTTCCAAGGACAACCATTGACACCTCAATGACTTCCTGGTAGTCGTCTCTGAAATTGACTTTAATTTCAGCTGTCTACTTGATGAAACTGATCGCTCTCTCATGGGAGGCTTCAGTAGTGGATACGACTTCCAGTACTCGCATGTTGTCACGGTCGTGTCAAACCATCCCACACAGCTTTAAATCTCTTTAAGATTGGATTCTATTTTGGATTAGATGGACTACAACACAAGATGAAGATTTTGGCATCAACTCCATCACAATGACGACAGCAGGCCAACCACAGGAACATTTTACATATCCTGTTTTCCAGAAAAACCTACACTTCACTAAAACGTCCAGTGTTGTGTCAAAGATCAAGTCTTAGCCATTATCAACGAGTCTCAATAACTTCAGAAGATGATGAATGACCTTGGATTTAAATTATATCCTGTCATAGAGGGACATTTGGGCATACCAAAGAGTTTAGCGACACCATCACCTGAAACTAGCACTCACAGGCGGTCAACATTTCCAGTGTACTGCAAGTGGTTAATTTGGTGCAAATTCAGATATTACAGCTTCAGCATGCTCCATCTTGGCTTCTTAAGCACTCCATATGAATGGTTTTCCGTGAAAATGGCAGGACAAAGGATCGCACATAAGCGCTGCAGTAATTGTGACCAACAATCTCAATGCTTCATGATCAGATCACCTGAAGTGTTATTGCTATCAAAATGCACTTGTCACTTGATGGCTAAACAGCTGTCAAGTAGCTAGCACTGAATGTAATAAGCATGATAGTACAACATAATCTATTTCAATTTCATCTACATGACAAAGGTTGAGGTTTTTGATCAAGCTAAAAGACATCAAGATTTATTGCTAATACAACTACATGGTAATATTTCGATGTCGTTGAGCACCGCCTTCCAGTTGGACTGGGAAGCGGAAATTTGGTCTCAATAATACTATTGACAGGTCTAACAAACTGAGAGGGCGCCTTGGCATCTAGCTTGAATTTAATTTTTTTGGACCACCCTAGTGTCTCACGCATCGTTTATTTGTGCGTCCATCGACAGCTTCAGTGCGTCCATGGACGCATCACCTTTATTTTTGTGCGTCCGGCGTCAAAATTTGTGCGTCCGGGACGCACTGACGCACGTTAACGGAATCACTGCATACTAACATTTTTGACTCCCATAAATCTTATGAATTGCTTTTTCAATTGATGAATCATGAGCTCTTACACGTTGTTTGCGCTGTCTCCTGTTAAAACTACTGATCACAATCTATGTTACTACTTGTATTCTTTTATTCTTAGCGACTTTTCTAAATTGACTCACTCAGCATCACCTTCATACTTTTCCAAGGATGTAGTTAACTAGTTAAGATAATAATTAATCTTTAATACCTTGGTACTCTATAATTTGCATAACCTGTTGCTGTTTATTCGAACTTGTATTTGGGAAACCCTGTCAGTGGGACACTAGTCCCTTAGGGGTTCTCTCCTTTTGCTTTTTGTTAGTTTCTATATCCGTTATTATGTAATAAAGCTGTTTTGTCAATTGTCACTGAGCAATAAAAACTGTGGTTATGGTTATCTCCCCAGATGATGAGTTGTTGAAAAATGTAACTTCCGCGTGTGTTAATTTTTGCAAATTGACTTCCATTTGCTTGGTTTTGAACATTGTCACTAACGGGTATGTTTATTTCTACTAGATAATTTTGGTGGCTTTGGTTCAGAGTTCAGACTGACTCTTGTTCTGTAGAAGAGAGGTTTATGGTTACTAGCTGGTATGGCTGACAGTCTGGTAACTAATTTCTGGCATTGATGAGGCATATTTGATGTCTATCTAAGGTTTTCTATGCCATTTATTGCAGAGTAACTTGAATTTCTAGATCTATACCAAGTAGTTATTTTACTATGCAGGTGTTTGAGACTCACAGACATAATATATTAGTCTATCCAGTGGGGTTGTGTATGGCCTGCATAAGTTGAGTCTGTTCATCACTCTTGTTGTCAACTTGGTCAGTCAGTTCTGACTATTATTGCATGCTAGCTGGGTATTCATTCATTATATGCATTTATATAGCGCCTATTTAAAGGGGCTACTCAGAGCCACTCCCAACCTCAGCGCTGCCAAAAAAATTGTCTTAAGATGAGAGAGGAAAGCCTGAGAAGGATTTTTACAAAGAGAGCGGAGGTTCAGCGGAAGACCATTCCAGGTAGAGGGTCCTACCACCGAGAAAGCACGGTTTTGCATAGTGGAAGCACGAGCAAAAGGGACTGAGAGCAGACTTAGTTCAGTCGAACGAAAGGAGCGGAAATAGTGAGAACTAAGAGTAGGGCTACAGAGCTCACAAAGGTAGGCAGGAGCAAGGCCTAGCATGCAGTGCCAGACTAGAGTAGATGTCCTATACTCCATTCGCTTCTTGAGTTGTAGCCAGTGAAAAGTCACACATATAGCTGAAGATGTGGCTGAATTTGGGTACGCAGCCAATAAGGCGGGCTGCAGAGCGCAGGACGCGATCAAGACAACTCGGATGGGCAATTGGTAGGCCAGCATAGAGAGAGCTGCAGTAGTCAAGTCTGGTGGTAATAAAAGAATGGACAAGGGTTGCAGCAGCAGTAGGAGTAAGCGAGCGAGCAACAGTGTGTAATTGGCGCAGTTGATAATAACAGGCACGACTGAGTGAGTGAATGTGTGGAGCAAAAGTGAGCTCTTGGTCCAGAGTAACACCAAGATGTTATCCATTGTTGTACGGGAAATTTGGGATTCGCCCCACTCCTTGGCCAATTCCTTCCCCACCCTCACTGCTGGCTCCCCAACCTAGCCTCACCTCACCCCTACACAGTAGTGAAGGTTTGGAGTGAAAAGCTAAAAATTCTGCAATGTATGCCAGTGAAAAAGCAAACATTGGGGTTTTCGCCTTCCCCTCCCTGGCCCCCATGGTCGTAGAGATTCGCCAACTTGCCCACCGGGTGTGCCATGCTGAAACCAACACAGTGGTGAAGATTTGGAGTGAAAAGCTAAAAAATGTGGAAATGCATCCCGGTGAAAAAGGGAAAATGAGGGTTTTAGCCCCCCATCTCGACCCCCATGGTGGGAGAGATTCATCAACTCCACTGGGTGGTTCTGATGGCCCTCTGTCAAGGTTGAAAGTTTCAGATCAATAGTTGCGTTTTACTGAAAAAATTTTCTCCTCCCCAACAATATCCAACCCGGCCCCTGCGGGGCAAGGTGTGTTTGGGTGGGGGCGAAGTGACCCCGTTAGCACTCTTTCTAGCTGCAACGTTTCAGGTGAATAGCTGCGAAACTATGGCGACGGAATGGATATTGCAAAAGTTTGGTTTTTCACAACCACCCTGGCCTCCATGGTCGGAGAGATTCGCCAACCACTCCACTGGGCCGCTCCAATGGCCCTCTGTATAGGTAGAAAGTTTCAGATCAATGGCTACATTTTACATGGAAAAAATTAGGGGTTTCGCTCCCATCTGACCCCATGGTGGGGGAGATTCGCCAACCCCCTCCAAAGGGTGTCTCATGCCCACACCGACAGAGTATTGAAGGTTTCGAGTGAAAAGCTCAAAAACTGTTGAAATGCATCCCGGCCAAACAGACAGACAGACAGAAAGAATATTCTCTTTATTATTATTATTATTATTTATCAAGCTGAAATTACAGTATATGAGGTAATAATGGTAGTTATCGAGGAAAAAACATGAATTGTCTAGTACTTATTTATAATCACTTAACCGTGATCAACTTGTGGCTTTTACTGTACTTCTGCAAATTTGTCTGAAAACAGACTGCAATGCAAAGTGCCTTCATTTTTAGGTAGCATGTGTCTGTAGCCTCACTAAGGCTTATTTAAGCAATACATTACTCGATTTTGTCATGTTTGTGGTCCATTAGTCCCTGGTCATGGGGGTTTTACTTCCAGTGGTTTTACGACCAACGACTGCTAAATATAGTATGCATAATTGAGAAGTCAGTGAATGAAACCAGATTCTGCATTTTTAATTTTTCTCTTAAGCATAAGAATTCTTGATGTTGCATGTTCAATAAGATATTTTCACATGCTGAAGCAGTATAGAGTTTATATTTTTCTTAATATGAAATAGTCGTTCTTAATTCTGGCGTTGTTGTAGCCAGAGCCGTATATTTCCAAGAGTCTGGCCAACTGCAGCTAATGAGCGGTTCCGGTCACTCCCGGTTCTTAGTTGTGGATCACGTGGTTACTGGCCTCCATTTTGTGGCCTTGCAACTGGGTGAGCTGTGTTTAGTGTTTACGCTAAATTTTGTGTGTGGAATATTTGAAATAATGCCTTGTTGCGCTGCCGTTAACTGTTCGAATCGACATGAAAAGGGGTTTCGGTTGTTTCGTTTTCCGAACAACATGCGTCGTGATTTGTGGATCGCGAAATTGAAGAGAGACAACTGGAAGCCGACATCGTGTTCAACTCTATGCGAGGTAAGCAGCATTTACTCTTGGCCTTCCCAGTTAACTTCATAATTGTATAATAGTCATATCGTAAACAATCGGAATTTCTACAGCGTCCACAAAAGCCAAGTCGCAGGAACCATGGCGATCATGAAGCGTACGCTTGACACGGCCTGATACTGGCGGGATTTGCCTTAAGTACCTACCGCCATGGCCGTCTTAAGGTCTTCGTTAGTCCTAGGCACTCTTGTAATCTTGAAAACGAAATTACTATGGGAAACAACATTTGAAGACTTTATGTGATTCTGCTATTGCAAATAGCCACAACGTTCAGATAATGTTTACTAGCACAGTAGCACTGCTTAACTTAAACTGATACAGTACAAAATATATGAAATATTTTGCTTTTTCCATTTTCCCGGCCAGTGTTTCAATGCATATCTGATTTTCAGATTACAGACTTGGTGGGCCCTAGACACAGTGTAGTACTATATGGATGCGAGTCCTGGACAATAACGAAGGAGATAGAACAAAGGTTATTGACTTTTGAAAGAAAGTGCTACCGAAAGATTCTGGGAATAGACTGGACACAGAAAGTAATGAACGCAGAGCTTTACAAACGAATACGCCAAAAGGAGAACATCATGCAGAAGCTGATCGGAAGAAAGCTGAGGCTTTTTGGGCACATCTGCAGAATGAAGGACGATAGGAAAATAAAAACGCTGATGTTTGGCAGGATGGAGGGGACAAATCGAAGAGGGAGACCGCATGATTGCAGAGAAATGAAGAGCTAGATAATTTATTGAAATAGAGAATTCAGAAATGTGCCGTTTATGAAAGGAGATCGATTCAATGTCAATATTACTGTACTATTTTCACTGAGAAGAACCAATGGTTCAAAATATCCGGATTTGAACCCGATGACTTTATCAGCTGTGGAGAGCTATTGCTCGAGAAATACCTCAATCTGCAGCCAAAACCAAGGACGATAAGAGAATGAAAATCGTTGGTCGCATTGGAGCTGATTGGGAATATTTACCTCTGGAACACATCACCAAGTCCATTTAAAAACTGTGCAAAAGACTCAAGACAAGTGTGGGCATTGTTGGTTGACACATTGAACACAAGATGTGGTGTACTATCACGGCCATTTGATAGCAATAATACTATTATTTGGGATGAGACTTATTAAAAATCGTTTGTTGTTACTTTTTGCTGAAATATGTTTTTGAATCGTCAAAAAGTCGGTTGTCTCACTAAAAGTCATAGGCCTATAACTCTTGTTCTATTTGAAATATTGCGATGAAAATTAATCTGGCCACTCTGCGTAAATAATTTTGAATTGTCTTTAAGTCTGTAAAATTTGATTTTTTTAAACTTCTGGCTAAGATAATTATTGGCAAAAACCTTAGGGGTCTTTTTTATGGCCCACCCTGTATAAGGATTCTAGGATTTACTTTTCAAATGTCAAAGCGTTCGGTTTCATGGCTTCGCTCATTTGAACCTCTGACCAGAGAACCCTAATAGTGTAGGGTGGGTGATTTATGGCATGCACGGTAACGCAAAATTATAGGCCTATGTGAGCCCGCACTGCCGAACACGCGACTCGCCCTCTGCCCTGGTTACTTGTGTGACTGCCCTGGCTATGCCCTGGCTACAAAAAGTGTCTGGCGCCGCCACTGTTCAGAGTGGTGTTATACTGTCTACGCTGTCGGTTTTGCAGTTACAGGACAGGCTGCTCAATACTGAGAATTTTCATTTCTTGTTGACTGCACGACTGACTCAGGACTGTTTAGAAAACTTGTTTTCATGTGTACGCAGCAAAAATGCTGTCCCAACATCACTGGAGTTCAAGAATAACTTGAGATTGCTAACAGTATCCCAGTACGCTGACAGTGGAAGCTATGAGTTGGCTGACGGTGGTCTTGCAGCTGATTTCCTCGCAGTGCAAGTGAAATGTAAAGTTGACGACCCTGTTAACGATACACTCTTTGCTGCATGCCAGCCACTCTTGGGTTATGGTAACATGTGTTCTGTGGAACTTGACTCTACAGAGTTGTGCTGCTTATATTACTTTGGTGGCTACATTCTCTCTCGTGTTAACAATAATGATGTCACATGTTCGTCATGTATTGCCTCTGTTAAAGCTCAAGATTATACTCAGGAGCTTGGAACAGAAATAACACGTTTACTTACTCTTAAAGAATATAAGCCGGGTTGTCTAACACCGTGTAATGAGACCGCCTTCAGTATATTATTGTCTGCAGAAGTTGCTTTCCGACAGTGTGAACAATCTTTTCTATCCTCATCTGATGATAGGCCTATACGTGATCAGCTTTTGCGAGAAATCATGTCCCGAACTTCCGAGGTTAATTTACCGGAATGTCACGGGATTAAGCGTAAGCTCATACGCCGGTTTATTAGAGCTAGGCTACAGTTCTTTGCTATGAAGCAAAGATCTCTGAGAAAAGAGAAAGTTGCTAAGAAATCATGCCACGAAATGTCCAGTAAGAGCATGCAGATGCGCAAAAGTGTTAGCAAAATCAAGTAGTAACCCTTGTTATTGCTATATTTGGTGTTATTGAATGCATTCTAAGTTCCTTAATTTTGTAGGCCTACTAGTTAGGCATTACGGGCATCATAGACACATTAATACATTGTTTCAAGGATCTTTCCTTCAATATGAATCATTAAACTTTTCTAGGACAAGCTATGTTTATGTTTCCCTTAATTTCTTCTTTGGGGTTTGTCAATACTTGCATATAGGTCTACATTAGGCCCTACATAATAACATTTAGAGTGTAATATGATACGTTACATAGCCTTATATTTGCTATATTCATGCAATTTATTCCATTTGTATTTCATCAGCGCTCATGAATAAGCTCAGCGCTCATGAATAAGCTTGTGCCCTGCACTTGGCTTTCGAGTGGCACTCAAGAAATTTGGAGATTACGATTGTAATTCTGCTGTGCATAGTTCTTGCACAGATTAGGAAATAACCTTGTCAATATTACTGGCACACCAAGATGCCAATATGCAGATATAAGCTTAGATCTCTTTCGGGTTTTTCCTTTTTTCTATTATGTAAACGTTTTAATATCCTGTTACTATCAAACTTGCAATATCGACTTTAATCACATGTCATTCCACTATTTGAAGTTGATACTGCTAATATTCAACATGATTGGACTGAATACTGATTTCTTATATATTAGACTTACTGCTATGATCCTGTTTGTCGTGTTTGATTGCATTGCTTGTTACGATTGAATAAAATTTAAGATTTCGTTCCATTTGATAGTGTTGTGTAAAAAGGAGTAGAAGCCTCAGTGAGTCAGTTATAATATAGTCTTCCCAGTCGGTCTGTTGGATTCCTTGCACCAATGACAGTATTATTTATTTATTTAAATTACAAGCGGTTTTAACGTGCACAGTCACACAGAAATGGAGTCTAGCATCACTATATTAGCATGGCCGGTGAGCATATTAAACCGTTAGTTTATGTTGCTAAGTTATTTATAAAACAGGAACAGGGAACATCATTGGGAATATCATAGAACATGAAACACAATTTTTTATTGTACATAGAACAGAGCACATGGAACATAAAAACAGGAACAGAGAACATCATTGGGAATAACATGGAACACAATATTTTTTATTGTACATAGAACAGAGCACATGGAACATAAAAAAACAGGAACAGGGAACATCATTGGGAATATCATGGAACACAATTTTTTATTGTACATAGAAGAGAGCACATGGAACATAAAAAACAGGAACAGGGAATAACATGGAACACAATTTTTTTATTTTACATAGAACAGAGCACATGGAACATAAAAGACAGGAACAGGGAACATCATTGGGAATATCATGGAACACAATTTTTTATTGTACATAGAACAGAGCACATGGAACATAAAAAACAGGAACAGTGAACATCATTGGGAATATCATGGAACATGGAACACAATTTTTATTGCACATAGAACAGAGCACATGGAACATAAAAACAGGAACAGGGAACATCATTGGGAATATCATGGAACATGGAACACAATTTTTTATTCTACATAGAACAGAGCACATGGAACATACAAAAACAGGAACACGGAACATAATTGGAAATATTATGGAACATAATTTTTTATTGAACACAGGACAGAGAACATGGGAACAAGGAACACGGAACATCATTGAGCATCATAGGGAACATAATGGAACAGAGACTTAGGGCGCTGAGAAGAAGGAACATCACAGAGAGCAGAGGTTAGGAGATGTTCTATTGAGTGCACGGTGGGAAGACTGCCTTGTCAACGTATTTGCAGATCGCCGCCTGGTCTCAAAATGGCGTCCAGCAACCACGTGACTTGGCCAACATCCGGCACACAAGTTGGCCAGACTCTTGGAAATATACGGCTCTGGTTGTAGCTAATTATATAATATTGTAATGGAATAATGATATTTGTTATTGCAACTGTTTTATGATTTTCATTTCATCTACCGGTAGGTATCTCGACCCAATTGCAATGTTGCGTCTGCGTTCTAGGGTCCGGCAACGGTTGCGACCTGTGGTGGATGGTCTGTATGCCAGGAGAAAATGCTCGACTTGTTGGACACTTCTGTCCTGTTTGAGACAGAACAGTTCATCTGCTGCAGAATCAAAGGGAGCTGCTATTCCAGAGTACAAGCCATTCAAGAAGTTGTTAGTGGCCAACAGAGGTAAAAATCTTAATAAATAAGCATGGTGTTTTTGCATTGGTTTGATTTTCTACTAAATTAATTTATTACTGTTTTGCTCAAACTTGTTGTCACAAATGCAGGAAGGTAGTTATCAATTTTTAATGACGAAGCATTAGTCAGTGGCACGGAACAGTTTTGAGTGAGGACTTGATCAAGGTCTTTATTTATAAAGCACTTTATTGCAATTATTTATAAACTATTTATAAAGTGCTGCGTGTCCCACTACGATCAAGTTCCTCAGTTTTACTTCATCAGCTGCATTGGCTTCCTGTCGAGTTTAGGATTAAATTTAAATTGGCCTGTTTAACCTACAAATCCCTCTCTACCGGAACACCTCCCTACCTTCAGTCACTGCTTACTCCTTATATTCCTCCTCGTTGCCTGCGATCATCAAACATGGGTCTTTTAGTTGAGCCTCGATGCAGAACTGTTATGGGCTCGCGTGCATTCCATGCCTCTGCTCCCAAGGAATGGAATCTTCTTCCACTCTCTCTTCGTTGCTCAAATTCACTCCCTACCTTCAAAAAACGGCTTAAAACTCACTATTTTTCTTTGGCTTTCAAGCACATGGACCTTTAACTGCATCTTCCTCTGGCGGCTAACTATCCGCGCCTCAGATTCATACTTTGGTGTGACCTTGCGCGCGTAATAAATTTATGTAATAATAATAATAATAATAATTTATTCGATTCCCATCTAAGACCAGGTTCCTGCACTCTACATGTAATGTGTAATGTAATTAGTAATTTCTACAGTGCCGCTCACAGCTGTGGCCACCTGGCAGCGCTCTTAGTACAGAATACAAAGAAAAAATGTCTTAAGAACTAAGAAGAGAGAGAGATGTAGATAGCGATCCAGAAAGAGGAGTCTCACGCGAAGGGAAGGGAATTCCATATGGCGGTACAACAAGGCTAAAGGATCGAGTTTGAGCAATAGTGGTCCTTGCTCGTGGGACAAACATGTTATATGTTATAAGGTGAGAGCTAATTATTGTTATTCAACTTTAATCCATTAATTGATTAAAAATTATATGGGGACAATTATGGTAATTGCAGTGACGGTCATTTTGTGCTGTAGGCGAGATAACCATTCGAGTGTTTCGTGCCTGCACTGAGATGGGAATCCGAACGGTGTCCATCTACTCTGAGCAGGATCCTGAAGGCAGACGAGTCGTACCTGGTTGGCAAGGGTCTGCCTCCTGTTGCTGCCTACCTCAACATAACAGACATTATTCGTATTGCAACAGTGAGTTATCTCTTTCTGTCAGCAATGTCTAACCCCTCTCCCACCTGGAATGGAAGAGCTTATAATTCAGTCACTCTGAACTCAGTCATTCTTTAGGATGGTCGACCTCTGTTACATGTGATGCCGAATTGTCCTTTCATGGCTTTGCTGCAGATATCATTTGTTTACTGTCAGTGTGCATACAGCAAAATATGCATGCCCGATGATTGCCCTTTGATGATGTAACTCTTGGCCGATCTTGGAATAGGTCAGACTGAGTAATCAAGGAGTTATTGGTGTCATCAGTGGTTCTGATCACTGCATCTTCGTTGCCTGTGTAGTGCATAGGTTCAGTGGCGGCGCCAGACACTTTTTGTAGCCAGGGCATAGCCAGGGCAGTCACATAAGTAACCAGGGCAGAAGATGAGTAGCGTGCTTGGTAGTACGGGCTTACATAAGCCTATAATTTTGCGCTACCGTGCATGCCATAAATCACCCACCCTACACTATTAGGGTTGGCTGGTCAGAGGATCAAATGGGCGAAGCCATAAACCCGAACACTTTGACATTTGAAAAGGACATCTTGGAAACCTTATACAGGGTGGGTCATAAAAAAGACCCCCCCCCCCTAAAGTGTTTGCCAATACCTTGGCCAGAAGTAAAAAAATTAATTTTACAGCTTAAAGACAATTCATATACACGCAGAATGGCCAGATTTCACCGCAATATTTCAAACAGAAAAAACTAATACAATTTTACAGCTTAAAGACAATTCATATTTACGCAGAGTGGCCAGATTTCATCGCAATATTTCAAACAGAACAGTTATATCATTATTAGTGAGACAACCAACTTTTTGACGAATCAAAAACATAATGCAACAAAAAGTATCAACAAAGCGATTTTCTATGTCTCATCTCAAATAATAATATAGTTGTCATCAAATTAACGTGATAGTACATCACATCCTGTGTTCAATATGTCCACCACCAATGCCCACACTTGTTTTGAGTCTTTTGTCCAGTTTTGATGGACTTGGTGATGTGTTCCAGAGAGAAATCTTCCCAATCAACTCCAATGCGACCATCAATTTTCAGTCTCTTATCGCTCTTGGTTTTGGCTGCAGATTGCGGTATTTCTTGAGCAATATACTATAGCTCTCTACAGTTGATAAAATCATCGGGTTCAAATCCGGATATTTTGAACCATTGGGTCTTCTCAATGAAACCGTTGTTATTGACAGAAAATCTTTATTATTATTTAGAAAAAAGGTACCAGCATAGCTGCACGTCGCTGTGACGCAGGCTCCTCTATCCATCACACCTCGGGCCCTTCACTCGAAACTAAAGACACTCCTTTTCAAGAACTCTTATCCTGTTTCATCTTATCCCCACCCTCCAATTCCCGGCTCAGACGACACCCATCTTAGTAGCTGTTCCACCCCTCTGATCCTATGGTAACTCGACCCGGACCACCACGGACTACTCTCACGGACAACCCTTTTGACTCAGCGCATTTGATCCTGATTCTATGGTAACTCGACCCGGACCACCACTGACTACTCTCACGGACAACCCTTGTAACTCAACGCAGCGCTCGTGAATAAGCCGGTGCACCGCGCTTGGCTTTCGAGTGGCGCTTTAGAAATTAGGAGATTACGATTACGATTCTCAATGAAACCAGCACAGTAATATTGACGTTGAGCCGATCTCCTTTCATCAGCGGTACATTTCTTAATTCTCTATTTCAATTTAGCTCTTCATTTCTCTGCAATAACTGTTTATCAGATTAAGCGCCGATTATAGCTTTATCTGCAAGGCCTTGCTCATGAAGTGTATGAATACAAATTTTGCGTGCCACCGACACCTTGGGAATTTTAATTTGATAGAAATCGATTCTATTATTTTAACAACAAAATTACTAATCAGAAAAATTCTTTGTCAACTTAACAGTCGATCATCATGCTAAATGATGTCACAGCGACGTGCAGCTATGCTGGTACTTTTTTTCTAAATAATAATAGAGATTTTCTGTCAATAACAAGTTTTATTTGAACCAATTAGCCTATTTGAGATGTTACTTAATAAATTCGTTTTTTGTTACTTTTTGCTGCGTCATGTTTTTGAGACGTCATAATTTATAACAGTGATCGAGTGGTCTCACTAAAAGTGATATAGGCTAACCTTTATTTGTTCTGTCTGAATATTTTAATGAAATCTGGCCATCATGTGTAAATATGAATTGTCGTTAATTAAGCCTGTAAAATTTCATTTAAAATAACCAAAGGCTACCTCTGGCCAAGGTTATGAGCAAAAAACTTTAGGGTCATTTTATGGCCCAATCTGTAGACCATTCTCTGTGACTTAGTGAAGCATTGCAAAACTTCTTTCGAGTAGCATTTCGAAAGCAAAGCGTTCAGCAAATAAAGTAACGGTCCTAAAGGAGTCAGGTATACATGTAATCATAGGCGCAACCACCCTATGGGACCCACGGGACGCGTCCCCCCAACTTTTGAGTAGTCCCATTGACTTTATCATTATGGTCCCCCCCAACTTTTAGGGCGTGATTCATTTGGCCCCCCAACTTTTAGGACGTGATTGCACCTATGCATGTAATATAATATAGGCTAGGTCTATTGTCTACGCAAATGCGTACGCTTCATTTGAAAACAATAAAGTGACAGTTGAGCATACGCTGTTAGTTGTATACGGCAATGTGCATAAACAGCAACAGAATTTTTCCCTGCAAGAACTTTTGCCCCACCAGAATTTTTGCTCTGCCAGAATTTTTCCCTATCAGAACGTTTGAATGCCAAAATGTTACGGTCTTTACCCTGCCAGAACCTTGGCCCTGCCAGAAAATTGCTCTGCCAGATTTTTTTCTCTTCATGAACTTTTGCCCTGTCAGAATTTTGCCCTGCCAGAACTTTTGCCCTGCCAGAGAGCGGACGGAGTGAACAGGAAGAAGCAATATCCCATGCAGAACAAATTAGGCAAGCTGTCGATGCTTGGAAACGAAATGGAGAGACAAGGCATCAGTATTTGTGGACTATCAGAAACCAAGTGGTCGGGTAATGGACATTTTAAGACGTTGGATGGTCACACCGTGCTCTACTCAGGTAGACCTACATCTGGACGGGAACATCATGGAGTGGCAATCTGGATAAACAAGAACACCGCCTCATGCTTGGCATCATACAACACAATAAGCAACAGAGTAATATTGTCCACATTTGCATCAAAACAGAGAGACATGACAATAATCCAGTGTTACGCGCCAACTGCTGACAAACAAGACGAAGAAATCGAACAATTCTACCGAGACCTGGATCGCGCAATCTCAGAGGTTCCCAAGCGAAACATACTTCTGATCACAGGAGATTTCAACGCCAGAGTAGGAGAAGACGCAACTGAGACCGACGTCCTTGGGAAATATGGACACGGGAATAGAAACGATAGAAAACAGATTTTGGTGGATTTCTGCACGGAACACGGACTAGTTATCACCAATACTCTCTTCCTTCTGCACAACAGACACAGATATACATGGAAGAGTCCAAATGGATTCACTAGAACACAAATAGACTACATACTGATCAGCAAACAGTGGAAACAATCGGTCAACAATGCACGCGTATGCCTCAACGCAGATTGCGATTCCGACCACAACCTGGTGATTCTGACGATGAAACTGAGATTTAATTAAAAAGAAGCGAGCGAATAAACCGTTACTCTTGGATCTTGAGAAACTCAAAAATAGCCAGGTTGGGCAACAATACCAACTGGAAGTGACGAACAGATTCGAAGTATTGGAAGGAGTGGACGAATCGAGAACACCAGATGAATTATGGCGACAATTGAAGGAAGTCACCTTGGGTGCTGCAAAGGTGACAGTACTAAAGGATCACCATAAACACAAGAACTGGATTTCCAGCGACACTTTTGAATGGATTGGAAAGAATCACGAGGCCAAAACAAAATCCCCCGCAGAATACAAAAAACTAAGAAGTGAGGTACAGAAAAGACTGCGGTGGGATAAACAGGAAGAACTTGAGACATTGTGTAGCGAATTAGAGGAAAACGCAAAAAAGGGTAATAGTAGACCAGTCTTTCAAACAGTGAAGCAGCTTACGGGGTCGTTCGTCCCTCGCACCACGGCCATCAGGGATGCCTTCGGCAAGAAAATTGTCGAACCAGAGAGAGTGAATCAAAGATGGAAAGAATACTGCGAGGAACTATACATCGAAGAAGACGAGCATGTAGAGATTGACATCCAAGAAAGGGAACCACCACCGCTGAAGGAAGAGATCAGACGTGCAGTAATGAAGTCGGCGTCACGAAAGGCACCAGGTCCGGATGACGTGGCAGCTGAATTACTGAGGTTTGGAGGAGAGATGACAGTGACCAAACTACATGAGATATGTGCGGAGGTGTGGAAGACCGGAGTATGGCCGGAAGAATGGACTCAATCAACATTCATCCCACTTCCCAAGAAGGGTGACTCGCTCCAGTGTGACAATTACAGAACCATCGCACTGGTCTCGCACGCAAGCAAAATTTTGCAGCGCGTTATGCTAGACCGCATGCAAAACAAGCTCGAAATGGAGATTGCCCAGGAACAAGCGGGCTTTAGACCAAGAAGAGGTACAAGAGACCAGATTGTGAACTTCAGGATCATAATAGAGAAAGCAAGAGAAAGAAATCAACCACTCTACTTTTGTTTCATTGACTTTACTAAGGCCTTTGATAGGGTCCGACACGATCAGCTATGGCTGACCATGCTCGAAATGGGTTTTCCACCTCATCTAGTCCAGCTGCTAAGAAATTTGTACAGACAACAACGGGCAAATGTCAGAACAGACGACCACACTTCGGCATGGTTCAAGGTTAAAAAAGGTGTTCGACAGGGCTGCAACCTCTCCCCATGTCTGTTTAACATTTTAGCAGAACAAATTATGCGAAAGGCACTAGCAGGTTTCACCGGTGGATTCAGGATTGGCGGAAGAACCATCAACAATCTGAGATATGCAGACGATATCGTCCTACTGGCCACAACACCAGAAGAACTGCAAGAACTAGTGAAACAAATCGCAAGTGCTGCAGAAGAATATGGCATGTCGATCAACGTAACAAAGACGAAAGTTATGACGAATACTGAGGAGGTGCTCGAAACGGTGGTGGGCACGGAAAAACTAGAACAAGTGAGCTCCTTTGTATATTTAGGGAGCAGGATAGCAAAAGATGGGAATTGTGTGAATGAAGTTAAATCAAGGCTAGCCATGGGGATGACTGTCATGACCAAATTGACGAAGATTTGGAAGAACAAATCAATCAGCATTGACACCAAATTGCGGTTGATGAAGGCTTTGGTGTGGCCAGTAGCGACGTATGGATGTGAAGCATGGACTCTGAAGAAGGATGAAGAAAAGCGAATTCAAGCATTTGAGAACAAGTGTATCAGAAAGCTGATGAGAATTCCATGGACAAAAATGATGACCAACGAACAAGTGTATATGTCAGCGGGAGCCAGAAGAGGACTATTGGCCCACACCAAAATTCGAAAACTTCGATATTTTGGTCATAGCATGAGACAGCAAAATGATAGCATCGAAAGCAGCATCATGACGGGTTTTGTGGAGGGGAACCGAGGACGAGGAAGGCCAAGGTTATCTTGGATCGACAACGTTCTGAACTGGACAGGACTTGTAGGCTCTGACTTAATGAACGCGACAAGGGACAGAAGACTCTGGGCATTAAAGATCCATTCATGTAGCCAACCGGCGCGATGCGACGATGGCGACATGACATGACATGAACAAATTCTCCCAGGGTAAAATTTCTGGCAGGGCAACGGCCAGGGCAAGAGCCAGGGCAAAGGCTTTTTTGCCAGGGCATTTGCCCTGCCATGCCCTGGCGTAGCGCCGCCACTGCATAGGTTGCATTGGTCAGTCTCTTCTAATTTATTAATCAGTGTTTATATTGTATTAAAGTTTATGCATGTATGTATGTGCACTTGTTATAGCGCCCCTTCAAGCTCTCTCACTACTCAGAGGCGCTCCCGACTGCAGAATGGACACTGCAGCGGAGTTCACGCCGAAGCGCTGAGCAATTGCGAGTGAAAGACTTGCCCAAAGTCCCTAAGCGGCGACGTGAGGTGGATTTGAACCTCAAACCTTCCGGCTTCAAGGCAACGATGCCACCACTACACCACCGCACCCGACAAGGGTAGCAGGCACAGTACACAAAATGATATGATAGAACCTTTGCATTCATTTAAATGGAGTTTGATGTAACACACAATCAGTAACAATGATGAAAGATTTATTGTGAACAGGTGACTGCTGCCATCTCAATGTGACTTGCTCTCCAATGGTTGTAATTGCAATTGTAATTCAGATAATTTATATAGCATCGTCAGTAGCAAGCCACTTCTAGGATGCTTTACACGTGTAATTATTGTCAATTGTTAGAGTAAATGTCATGAGCTTGAGAGGCAGCTTCAATTGTTTTTTAAAGTTGATTCAGTTGATTCAGGTTGTTTGGTAATGATGCTTTCCAGGAGAATGGCATCGATGCAATCCATAGGATACGGATTTCTGTCGGAGAGAGGTGACTTTGCACGGGCAGTGATCAATGCTGGAATTCAGTTCATCGGACCAACGCCAAAGGCGATATTCCAGTTGGGAGACAAGGTGCAGGCTCGTGAGGCAGCCATTGCAGCTGGTAAGCATGGGCACCCGCACATAGGGCAAGAGGGAGCACTTGCCCCCCTGGAAAATCAGATCCACATTTTTTAAATACTACTTTTTGGGTTTTAACAAATTTTTTCGCACTAAAGCGATAATGTTACTAATCTTGTATTATAAGTCTGAATGTTTGTCCTTCCATATGTGTGTGTGTTGACTCTTCGTTACAAAATAAGCTCGGAAATGAAACAGCGTCGGTTTAACAAAAATTTTGCAATTGATTCTTACCAAAATTATAAGGTCAACGCAACTATTTTCAGCTTTTAATTCAATTTAAAACCAGAGTTATTAGCGTTTTAAGACATATTTCATCAATAATCTCTCCGCTAACGTTTTACTAAAGAGTCTACAGTCCGCATGACGTCATACCCGCCCAGTAATAATTTTCATAGCGGGGCGGGTCACGTTTGGCTTTTTGGCAAAGCGGGGTGGGGTGGAGGGTTGGCGAAAACCTGAAATCTAGCGGTCAACGATGGGTACCACAGTGGAGTAGTGTTTAAAACCCTAAATTTCCCGGGCAACGCCGGGTAACACATCTAGTTATACATAATTGAAACTGAGAAATTGCCGTATATATATAGAAAATTCTGTGAAAAATAACGATGTTCTTAACTTTCTGCTTTGCATTTTTAAGCTCGTGCTAAAAAAATTATCGTGTCCATTGTGTTTTGCCCCCTCCTGCAAAAATTTCTGCCGACGCCCATGCTGGTAAGGTGCCTTCTCTGACCTAATACTCTACTGAAAACGAAAGACTTGTTCAGAAGCGGCTTTTCTGGTCTTGTTCTTGGTCATATCTGATGATATTTCAGTCTTACATTGTGTTTATGCTATGTTTGCATTAAGCTCTGTTCAGAAAACTTTTCAAATTATCGTGAAGTATAACTTGGTTAAATATCCATGGGTGCAACGCTTCTAAGAGGTACTTAGACGATGCTATTTTGAGCGTTTTCATACTTACATGCGTACTTAACGGGCTATGTTGTTTTGACTGATTTTGACCAGCTACGGTTAAATATGTAAGTTGTTCATTTAGCCTGCACTGCATTATCTATTGGCAGAAAAAAGTCATAAGAATTATTACTAAATATCCCTTTAATGCTCACACTAGCCCCTTATATCAACAGTTGAACGTGCTAAAAATGTCCCAAATTAAATTCATCCAAACTAGTACATTTATGTATAAATATGACAACAACCTTCTTCCACTTGCATTCTCATCCTATTTTAGACCTAACTTATATACTATAGGCATTAGAAATAATAGAATCTACATAAGTGTCTTTGCTAAAACGAACACTAGAAAGTTTTCTATTAAGTATCAGGGTCAGGGCAGTACTGAAGGGTATACGCGGGTACATGACGTATACTCACCTTTGGGAAAAAATGACAGCGTATACTCACCTCAAAAAACGAGGGTACACGCGGGTATACAGCGTATGCCCACCTCAGTAAAACCAATTGGTTACACGCAGGCAAAAATCGCGAATTACGAAGGGAAAAAATCATGAAAGTAGAGCGTTTTGCTGTTTTAAAGGTTTTCCATGCGAAATATCACGATTTTCCATAAAATTTCGACCGATGACTAAAAAAGGTCGATTTTTTCCAGCGGCAGCGTGTACTCACCTCAAAAGTTCTGAGTACAGCCCTGATCAGTGTCCTCTTTTATGGAATAACATACAGGAAAATATTCGTGCATCCAGGAGTCTCGATCGATTTAAATCCGAAATCCGTGCACACACATTAAAAAATGTAAAATGAACAACCCATTTATTCTGTGTTTTTTCCCATTCTTTTATTAAGTTGAGCAGAGGGAAGGTATCCCACTGCTGTTATTTAATTGATTCCAAAAATACTGCCATTTCTATCTGTTTCCTAATCTATTATCATTATCATTAATCATATCATAGTGAAGAATTTTTTCCTTTGGTAAATACGCCCCAATAGCGGGATCACTCCCTTCGGGTAGCCTATTGCTCCCTACATTTCACAGTAATGATTGTACACTAAGCTATACCATTCACAATTGTTGACTGCAATTGATCACTTTGTGTACTATTATGAATGCATAATTGTTAACTGCAATTAATCACTTTGTGTACTATTATGAATGCATAATTGTCTGTTTTATATTTTTGGGATCAATAAACAAGTTGAAGTTGAAGTTGTTAGACTAATAGGGTATAGTTTGTTTGTAGTTTGATGTCGCATTTCCAAAATTTAGTGTTGTCTACAATCTACGCGTATGCAAGATGCATAACAAGTTAGCCAGCTTATTTTCAGATAAGCTTTAAAGTATAATATATTTTAAGACTGCTGTTGGCAGCAGAGATATCTCGCCAGTGTTGCATCAAACGTGATACATGTATATTTTGCTACAATTGTAGAGAGTAGGTTATGCTACATGTATATGAGTAAACCTCCGAGACACACAATGACTTGACTTGTCAATAAAGCTTTGAGCTGTACTTTGGTTGCAAGACTGGAGAGAAAGCCAAGGAATGTGTGCCTCTCATTTGCTGTGGAAGATGTGCTGCAGATCTTAGAGTTTGACTCCAGGGGTCCTGCGAAAGCAATGCTGTTTGCCGTCCCGATTGTCTGGCGAGAGCAGTAAGATCATGATTGCGACGGGCTGCTAAGTTTGTCTCACTAATGTTTTTGGTTTCTCGGGCAAGAATAGGAAAGGAAACTGAGTTCCCAGATCCTCTTTCGACAATGATGCCAGCGCCGTACAATGAAAGTCTTCATATAGCGAAGCCACCAGAGAAATGGAGTTTAGACGACGAAGATGAAGATGCTGCTGCATTGATCCAGCCAGGAACGAGTATATAGCTGCTGACAGTGATCCGGATTTTGAAGTAGATATGCCTATGTCTGGCGTGCCTCATCTCATTCACATAGTCGGAATTGAACGACCTTTTAGAGACTTAGGTTTGTCGAAAGCAGAACAACTGGATTCAAGACTGGAGTTTGCTGTCCCAAGTATTGGACAGAAATCGGTCCAACAAATATTTCTGCCTTCTCTTCACTTGAAGCTGGAACTGATATATTTTTTAAAAAGCCATCCACAAGGATGCTGAAGATTTTCTTTATCTGCAACAGAAATTCCCAAGAATGAGTGATGCCAAGATCAAGGAAGGCATTTTTGTGGGTCCACAGATCAGACACATCATCAATGACAAGCAGTTTGAACATCTGTGGGAGGGACCAGAGACAATTGCCTGGAAGCACTGAAGAATGTTGTGGAGAATTTTCTTGGTAATTATAGAACTCCAAATAACATTAAACTGGGTAACAAAATCTTACAGCATACTGACATAAAATGCAACATGTCACTTAAGATTCACATCTTGCATTTCCACTTGAACTTCGTCCCAAGTTCCTCACAAATCTAGCGATGAACACCAGGAAATTGCCACAGTGGAAAAATGGTATAAGAGAAACTGGAATCCAGCAATGTTGTGTGACAATTGTTTGACACTGCAGCGAGATAAAGAATACAAACGAAAATCAGCATCAAAGCATTTTAGACCTATGGAACTTTAGCAGCATCTTGTATATACATTGTACATGTGCAACTGAACAGGGAATAACTATGAAAAATCTTTAATTTCATGTTTCTCAACATTTTTAAGTGATACAGTCATCATCAGCACCCAATATTATGAGGAAGAACTGTTATAAAGATTTGTTTTCCAATGAAATTAAATTATAGTATGTTGAAAATATATGCATTAAACAAGCATTTTAGTTAAAATCTTGCATGCCCGTTTTCTCAAAAACCTTACGTGATACAAAAATTCTGAGAACACCACCGTGTTCAGCACGTCAGCTTCTATAGAAAACAGTCAAAGTTTTTTCGGAAACAAAAAAAGTTACAATTTGTTGGCCCGTGTTTTCAGAGTAGCCTAGGTCTAAATTACTACGTTTTATTTTTATTGATATTTTGTCAGTTGAATGGATGAAACCCAACAAATAAACCGTGAATCGCCATTCAGATTTTACTAAACATACTAACTATACAGGTAAACATGAGCAGTATTTTTTAGGAACAAAGGTGACGACGCCAAGAAGGCAGAGGATTTGGGAAAGTTTCAACAGCAAGACGTGGCAGCTGTTGAAGTCAACTTCAACTGCAAACTATATACCGAATAGCAGGTTGCTCTCAGAATAGCCAGAGTCATGAAACCTTGTACAATTGCCAAAAGAGGATTTCGAATTACGAGGGTGAAAATAACAATGGACAATGGTAAAAAAATGCAGTGATATGGGTAACTCGATAAATTTTGTTGTTGGGGTCGTCGCAACTTTCTAAATATTACAATGGGTCGCTGCACTAAAAAGGTTGAGAACCGCTGGCTTATGCTGTCCAACTAGATATATTTCAAAATGTGCCACGCTCTGAAGTCTGAAATGTAATTCATCAATGTTGTTAAGCTTGACTGCATAGAATAATACCAATTAGGTAGAAAGCATCCAAAAGTCCTTTCTGACTTGGGTGTGACAGGCCATGCATGCTAAGAAGATAAAATAAAGATAAATGACAACAGTTCTGACATGGCTAATTGGCTTATAGCATTAGACAGTGAACACGTTTATAATGTATAAATATTTACGTATATGCAATCTTCTCTTTTCCTTTGCCTTCCTTTGTTCCTCATCCACTCCTTCTCTTTCTTCCTCACCTACTTCCTCTTTGTCTTGCTGTTCCCTACAGTTTGAAATATGATAGGCTGATATAAAATAACCATTCCAGACAATCATCTATTCATTGTACTATGATACAACTGAGAGATAGGCTGTTTGATGTCCACCACTGGTTCACTGCCCTAAAGGCTAACATTTTACGTATGTCTTTCATTGAAGATGTTGAAATGAAATGAATATTGAGATGTTTGGTTGAGATCTTCATGTTGATTTGAATTACCGGTATAATTTCAGTTTGTGTAGGTTCAGTTTAGTTGTACTAGTTAAGATGAGTTGTACACATTCGTCGGTGGTGTACAGGTTTAATTTATTTGGGAGTGTGATGTGTGAAGTAATGTCTGTTGATTGAATGATTTTCATTGAGCTTGAGCGAAATGTTATTCAATTCTCTGAATTTCATTGATCATTGCATTTGTTTAGACCTTGCAAAAACCAAATTCATGTGGCTGATGCTGAGCTTAGCATTGCAGCTCTCTCTGCTGAGTTCCCTAAATATTCACTCTCCACCTTGGCCTGTGACCTTGATCCTGGATCAGGGAACTTACCTGTTTACCACACCGTCATTGCCTAAGTTGCAACTGCTTCTCGCTGTCTGGTGCTGCAACTACATTTGTGCATTCTTTCATCACAGCTCACCTTGATTCCTGCCTATTGCTTTACTCTGACTTAACCATCTGCATGGTTGGCTTGCATTGATCTTATCCATGCTCTGCAGCACACTTCATCTGCTGGCTTCCTGTCCGTTGGCGTGCAGAGTACAGGATCACCTCCTTGGTGTGGCTGTGCCAGCTAGACCTTGCTTCATCCTACCTGTTGACCTATTTTCGATGTGTCGGACGCTGACGGTATCTGCTCCCGCTTCTCTTTGACACAGTTCACACACACAGTGTGCTCTCCGTCTTACTTTCCTGCATCACTTCCATGCAAAACTGTGCTTTTCGGTGATTGACCCAGCGATGTGGAATGTTCTCCCACTGGCACATTCTGTAAGTGCTTGAAAACTATTTAATTTTGTTTAGGCTGGAGTAATTCCCTTGAAGAGGTGCTGTGTAAATACCATTGGTGCAGGTAGTGCCTGGCTCTGCTGGGCCAGTTTGCACAAGAGGGTATAACTCTTACACCTGGCTTAAATATCGTCTTTGTTGGAGTAGTGGGTTAATTACGTAATACATATGCATGGGTCGAGCATAGCGAGTTATGCTAGGTATATAACGTTATTCCAACTCCGAGGTAGAAGTAAGCTGGTTATTCCCATCGTAAACAAATTGTAGCGATTTAATGCTTCTTAAACAAACGAACCTATTAACAATGCACTGTTTAATGACTAATATTAAGTAGGAGTCAAGCTAGACAATTCAGTGGTGTATTTCATAAGTAATTAATAAATGAATTGTGGCTTAAGAAAATAAGATAATATTATTAATAACGCGTATGCAAGCGCTACAACAATTTTCTCTACTGAGGTCAGGGAAGCAGCGTCATGTTGTCGCGCAGATGGTAAAGCGCGTAGCAGACGAAGACAGTCTTGTTTGAAGCGTGCAAAGAGGAGTCAAGAAGAGATTTCCGAGCGATGGCGGCCATGGACGGTTCTGGCGTTATTCGTTGGTAATTCGGAAGATCTGATGATTGGTTTTGGGTACGGAAAGCGATAAACTATCGGCTTATCCTACCGTTGAACTATAAGACCCTGGGAACTAAGTACCAGGGCGAGTTAGACGAACTTTGCGGAGTTTTGTGAATCTTGACGATTGAACAGTGAGCGATTTTGCGAATCGGGCGAACTGAAAGTTGCGATTGCGATCGGACTGACTTTGGCGACGACGGAGAAAAGTGGAGAAAACTGTGACAAGACGAGGTGGAAGAAAACGTGTAAGTTACTGTTTCGAGCTACAGTACTTGCTGAAGACGTATCTACAGTGAAGACAGGACCGACTGCTAGCCAGAAGAAAACGACCTTTCTTCTTCCTACCTTCAGCCCATTCCCTGTGAGCTGGAAAGAACATCTACATCCTTACTGGAGAAGAAAACCAATGTGGACAGATAAGCATCACAGCAATAATACTTAATTAAATAATACGCCACAAATAAGTAGATAGGATTTCTTGAATTGTATTTCATTGATTGATACTGTTATTTTATAATATATATTCAAATGAATCTCAGCAATTTCTTGTTCTAGGTCGTAGCCAACTTTAATAATGAATCACCCAACAGCCTCTGAGCCTAAAGTTAACCCTATATTCTAGATTAACAATCCTGGATACACGGGTAGTGACACAAATAGACGGCCGACTTTAGCTGGACAGCATGAACAATAGGCAGCCGTTGATATTTCCCTGTGGCCCATCTTTAGGTCTTAATCTGTTTACCCCACGCTGGCAACGACCGCATATAAATATCTTTAACCTATTGAATTGGGGAGAAGAGCCAGCGTCATGCATCGTCGGGCGCAAGGAATGTCCAGATTAACTATGACTCTCGCTATTCTATGTCCATGCATATGGCTAAATTCCAATGGCTACGTCTGGATTAGCTATGTTGGGTGTAAGGTCTACACCTAGATTACCTTATGCCTGGTCATATGCATACCGTCCCTGGTCCAGTGGATAGGGTGGAAGATGCGATAGCCTTCTGCGAGACATGTAGCCTTCCATCCATCTTCAAAGCTGCGTATGGTGGTGGTGGACGAGGAATGAGACGTGTTCAGAAGATGTCTGTAAGTGCGTCATCATTTCATAAGTTATGTTTTTGTGATGCTATTTTGTTCGATGTCACATTACTATTTGCCATGTCACCCATGATCACCTCGTCAAGCTGGTCCACTCGATGCCGAATCGTTGCAGACAAGTGTTGAAGAACAAGGGCTGGCCAACAAAATATTGGTGCATCACTGACACACAGAAACGACCTTTTTCAAGGCCTCTAAATCATAAAGAGGGCTTACGAGCACACATACCAGTTATTTCATCCCAACACATTGCACTATACACAGAACAAGCATTAGCGGGTTACAAGCCTTTATGGCCTTTCTCATGCTGGTACAGTCACGAGATGGTAAACAAACTTTCATCATGTCAAGTTTAAACAAATATGCTTAAAAACTCGACCTGCACAATAAGAAAACCTTTAATTAACACACACATGCATACTAGTACATTATTCATCTTAATACAGAAGAAATGATGCATAGAAACGCAAAATATATGGGTGATGCATATGCCATGCCCTTTTCAGAGTTCTACTATTTCCATGGCTTTTTCCGGTTTGTCTTGATCTTGGACTTGACGCCAGGCTGTTTTGAGTCCATGGACATGTAGATAAAGATCCCACGGTTACCCTAATAATTGTTACCTACTAGCATTCTAAGCAGTCAGTGAATAAATATCCATTTGTGCCATGAGCATTAAGCAGTGAATTGTTCTGTTTTATGTCTAGTGTTGACTTGGTGCACTCACAAATCCGTGTTTCTGAGGGCAAGTCCCTGCCAGAAATAGGTCTTAACCAACACAACATCTACCCCGATGGAAGCAGCATCCAGTGCCGCATGACGACAGAGGATCCGGCTAAGGACTTCCGACCTGACACCGGGAGGATCGAGGTAATCGTAGAAATGCCAATAGTTCTGAAGTGTATTGCGGTATTACTCGGTATTACTAGTTAAGAAGCTGTTTCCATTGAATGAAGAAACAAAAATACTTTACAACATAAATTGAGTATTCGCATATTACAAATATTAAGATTTTCAAATATTCACGAATATTAACGAATATTAAAACTGCCAACGAATATTATATTCGCAAAATATTGTGTTATTTCAAGAAATTCTTTATTCTTGTTCTTTCAAGAAATTCTTTATTCTTAATTCTTATTTTGTTAATTATGAAAAATGTTTAACTTTTACTGAATGAATTGCACAAAATTGAGTTAGCCTACGCATAGGTCTATAGGCCTGTATCAGTAAGTGGAAATAATTTTAATAGATTTATTATTAAAAGTTTTTGGTATCTGCTGGGTCTGGCCAATGTGGCCAAGCGGCATTCATATCACATTCGATACTTAATGACAGTTAACGTTGGTCACTTTGTCTGACTTCTGACCATCCTCCCGAACAGAAAAGAGGCAGAGCCACCGATGGCATTTGGCAAGTGGTAGCAGTATAGTAGGCTAAATTAGAAATAAACTTTGACTGCCTATAATAGTAATTGCAAATTGATAAAGTTGTTTTATATCAGTGTAGCAGGATGAGTAATTATAAATGCCAACGCAGGAAATAATAGTGCCAGATTACAAGCAAAAATTATCTCGATCTCAGCATATTATGCGCATCGCATATTTTAATTCAGCCTTGCCCTGAATGCGAGTGAATTAGGGAATGTAATAATAATAATAATAATATAATAATATCTTTTCTTTAATTAAACGCCTGCAAGACGCACTGCGCTTTACATTTACAGGTTATGCAGTAATCTTAATTAAACTTAACTACCAACTGAACAGACAGCTTTGTAATTACACGGCGCCAATGGCAGCCTACAAAGCAAATTCGCCCAACGGGGGCTCGAACCTGCAACCTCTCGCACTCTTGGCCAGCGTGTTAACCACTACTCTACCCCCCCCCCATTCTGTAATCCCGGGGCACTTGCTCACTTGCTCAATCCCGGGATTCCGGAATTATGAATGAGTCAATTCCGGGATCCCGAAACCCCGGGATTGACTTATAATGGCAATTCAAAAAATACTTAGACATAGTATAATAGTAGGCAAAATACAGTACAGCTTTCTCTTTGCTTAAGGTACTTCAACCGCAATCAATTATGACTCACGGCAAGGGCTTTAGTCATTGGTCCCTGGCAGCAGCGGGGTTTGTTTGAAACTGATAGTGATAGGCCTACGACCAGTGGCTTCTATCCCCACTAAACAAACAAGTTAGACCCCTCTCCTCCCGCCCTGGATTGCCCTTGCATGTCTTTCCTTTGACCCAGATTACCGTGAGTTGAGCTCATTTCTCTTTAACTGGGCTTAAGTTGAGATCACTCTGAATAGGGTAATTAACCTCTGCATACGACGCCCCGGAATTAGGTCAGACGATACGAGGTGACCAAACGCACGGACTGACCACAGGAACACAACAGGTAGCATGCTAACCAAGATTCACCAGTGAGTGACTGAACTTGCAGGCTAGCCTAGCTGCAGTCCTCTGATATTGCAGCCCGTCTGTATGCCGTCCAGGTCCTTCCACTCACCAATCTGCGCAATTATACGGGCTGGGGTGTCATCAACACGCGTCAATCGGAGTTAGGCGCTGTGACGCCGCCGGCCTAGTCGGTCAGCTCTGCTCTGCTAGCATCTGACATCTCGTCGCCTCAGAATTATCTTGTCGTATGTCCACTTTTGTGTTTTCCGAGAAAATCGAGTTTGAAATTTTGGAACTTTGGACGAAAATTTAAAAAAATGAGTGCAATAAAACTTTAGGCAAAGACGTCATATTAAAGCATCGGCGTTGATTAAAGGTTGTTGCATTAAAATTAAATTAAAACTTAGAATGGTTTTTGTTAAATTTTGGAAAATGTTGTAAAAATGGATATACGGTAGCCTACTGTAGATTCTAAATAATAAGGAACACTTTGTCGTATGTCCATTAAGCATTATGTTGTCGTATATCCAATTCCATTTGTAATTTCAATTAGTGTGCAGCATCTCCACTTTATACGAACATTTTGTTATATGTCCATGAGAATGATCAGATATTATTGTAGCGAATCTGGTCGCTACGAGCTGCCTTACTTACTTGAATAAGTGCATCTAATTCTATTGTGAATTCGTGGGTCCTAAGTTTAGCGCAGATCGATGTTGTCATCGATATTTTAGGATACTGCGCAGTTTCTATGCATTTTCTAATGGAAAATTCCACCACCTGCGACCGCTTGCTGGTTGGCATCGTAAGCGACCCGGCCGGAAACGAGCTGTGATTCGCTGCCTAGGCAAGGTTGGAGCGAAAAGCGTCAGTCGGGCTGAGGAAGTGAAGCAAGTAACACCTGCGCTGGAAGAAATCGAGAATTGTGGTAATTTGCGGCCGTTTCCGACTCCGGTTGATTTTCTTAAACATTAAAGACGAGGTTCTTCATGAATATTGGTCACCTGCGAGTGATCGTGAATATTTGTGGCATCGATTAAACGAAGAAACGATTTCTATGGTGAAATTGGGTCACTGGCAGAAGACGCGATAACTTTTAGAAGGGAAAGAAGTGGGAGCGACTGTCCAAAATATCTGTGGAAACAGGGAAGTATCGCCACGCTAATTTCCGAGTTCGAACCTGAATAAAGATAATAATCGATTAAAGATATAGCGCTACTATAATAGAAATAAAAAGTTTCTACAAAAAGTGTGTCGTCCGCTATGCATCGCAGCATGGCCTGACCGATGATCGGGATATCTGTCCCATTGGCGGCGGTCACCGTCTGGTCGGATGGCTGTATGATTTCTGGTTCTACGAAGGAGGCGGGAACGAAAGACACTGAGCTTCCTGAATCGAGCACCACGCGTGTCGGTTTTCCTTCCACAAGCAACTGTAAATACCCGATATTCCTTCCTGGAATGTAGTGGTTCCGGGCACCGGTCGCAAAACCCGTCGTCGCTTGCGGTTCTTCCTCTATCTGCTGTCGAGAAGGGCAGTCCCTTGAGATGTGGTCCATCGCCTGGCACTCGGAGCAGCGACGAGGGGGTCGAGCATCATTGCTGGTCAGACGAGTTCTCGGTCCGAACCGGTTGCTGTACGTTTCATTCGTAGGACCGGTCGTCTCCCGCGGTTCGTCGTTTACTTGATGGCGCTGCGGGCAATTTCGAGCGATATGGTCTGGAGCCTGGCATTCGAAACAGCGACGAGGATACCGAGCGCCATTTCCGGTCCACCGAGAGTCAGTTCTCGGTCCTGACCCGTTGTCGTTCGTTCTCCGCGGTTCCCTTCCAAAGTACGTCGTCGGTGCTTGAGTTCGATAACCGGAGCGCGCGGTCAACTGTGCCTGCATACTATCTATTTGCCGTTTCATTTCTTGAAGATCAATGTCCACCGTCGACTGTTCTTCTTGCACAGTCCTGACTCTTCCGTAGCGTCGTTCGTCCACTCCATCAGTGTCGTTCTTGGTTTTCTTAAGACCTTCCAAACGCATGGCGGTCTGATACGCCTTATCCAAGGAAACCGGCTTCCGTTCGCGAACCTTCATGGCCAGTTCTTCATCGATCAAAGCGTCTATAAACGCGCGTATAGCGAACGTCTCGCTATGGGGTGACACAGGTCCAGGATAAGCCATAGTCATCAGCCTACGAACGTCCTGCACTAACGAGCTAAGATCTTCTCCGTCTCGCTGTTTTCTTGTACTCAGCTGTGTCTGATACAAGGCAGCCTGGTTAGCTCCTCCGTATCGGTCTCGTAATCGTTTCACTAAATCCGACCAAGTCTCCACAGTCTGTGTACTTGCTTCCCACAGCAACTGATCGGCTGGTTCTGTCAAGGCACACTGTAGATGATTCTGCCGTTCCTCATCAGTCCATTCATTGTTCTTAGCGCAAATCAGGAACTTCTGTAGGAAAGCCTTCACTTCCGTTTTCCCGTTGTAGCTTCCCGCCTTAATCCATTGCTTGGGTTTCGGCCGGTTCGTCGATGAGGTCGTCTGTTCACTAACTTCTTTCACATTACGCAACGGCTTCGTCCCTTCCGTCCCTTTACCAACGTCTGCTTGCGTTGATACGATTACCCTGCTATCCGTCTGTGTAGCCACCGAAGTCGTCGGCACGAACGATAGCTTCTCGTGCGTCTTCGTGGATGGCCCTGTCTCCTCAGGTTTCAAGTCGACCGGTTTCGACCTGCTGTAGACGTCGCGTCGATACTCGTCGTAAAGCAGCGGCGGCGGCAGATTCTGATGCATGGTATACGCAGCGTTGCGATCGTAGCCAAACATCTGCGCACCGAGACCGTCACCTCGTTGCATGGCGTCGTTGTTTCTCCTCCAGTCGTCGGCGTATCCTCCAGCGTGTTCCTTCAGTACTCCAGGCGTAGACACTGCGACGGGCATCCACTGGACCGTAGACGCGATGGTCGGGTCGTAGGTTAGGACCGGGTCGTACGCAGAGAGAAGCGGAAGAGCGCGTGGTTGAGGTAGATCCAAGAATCTACTCGAAGCGGGAGGGAAGGAGCGACCATTGGGAGCGAAGACGGGGATCTGTGTACCAGGTCTCGTCGTCGTAAGACCTGTCGTAGCCTCGTATCGACTTCGCATGGCTTTCGTGTTAGCCATATTCCGTTGGTCAGCTTCGACGTGTCGGTGTTGATCAGCCACACGATGAGACGCTCGTGGTTCAGACAGTGAACGCACGACGGACGTGGTGAGTGGTCGCAAGGCCGACGTAGCGGGTGGTCGCGTGGCAGGACCAAGCGTAGCAGACGTCGTGGGCGGTCGGGCGCAAGTGCCACGGTTAACCAGGACATCCCCCTACCATGGGTGCACGTTATGGGTCGGGTTGCCTATCATTTCTTCACCCTTTCCCAAATTTGCAAATTCCAAGTTGCGACCTTCATGTCGACTGACTGACTTAATACTTTCATACAAAGTATCTACAACATTCTCTGTCGTTTCCTCATCTATCTCTAATTGAACATTATCATGATCGATCTGGTAAGCGGCTTCTGCAGCCACGCTATCTTCCAGCTCAACCCTTTCGGTGACTACTCCTATCGATGGGTTAGACCCTAACCTATACCCTACTTCTGGTACCAATTGTCGCGAAGTCTCCCTTTTCGTCCGAAAGTAACCTGTACTTCCGGCCTCAAGGGTGACTCGCGTCGCCGTAGTCCTAGGGTCTATCCCCGGAGTTAGGCCACCTTTCAACGCTGGGTCCAACATCCGTTCGGTCTCGTAAGACCGATTTCCCCTTTGATCATATTCCTGATAATTAACGTGGGGCTGTGTAGCTAATCGTTGACTCCGTCTGAGTCCGCTTATATCCGCATTCCATGGTACCAGGCTGTAGCGGATTATATTGCTTATTCAGTAAACTAATCAAATTGTATGTTTAATCGTTAATATAGGTAAGAGTTAAGATAGCCAATTTAGACGGCGTTTCTTTAGTTATGATACGTTGGCGATTAATCATTAGGAAACTATGTATCATCAACACTTAGCTTACGATGGCGACGTCATGACAATGTTGCTATGGTAGTTACGTACACTTAAGTCGCGACGCTCAACCAATAGCGTGCGTCAAATTAAACGCAACGGTGAAAAACGAAAGGAAATAAATACGTCAGAACTTGGACGAAGAAGACGTTGATTTCCTACGATATAAGTTGTAAGAGATGGTCGATTTTGCAAACGGCAAATCACCATTTCAAGTAAATACAGCTGTGGGAATGAAATTTGCGCGATACCGGTTGTAAAACGGATCGTGGCATGTGAGTGACTTGTGAGACTGTGTAGAGAGTAAAACTTACGGACTCTTGCATCAGTGTGATCGACATTTCGATTGTGAACAATTCGAGAGACATTTTGAATTGGCGTATTGACCGTTGGGGTCATTCTTCAAGAAGGAATTTCGTGTGTCGAATGACAATTTTGGTCTTGTCATTCTGGTTGACCGTTGGGGTCATTCTTCGAGAAGGAATTTCTCACCTGTTGGAGCGTTACGGAAGTATTGCATATTGACGCGGCCTTGTATTCAGTCTGGGTACAAACCGTCTTCACTATACATTATCCTACGATACTACAGAGCACTTGGTTGCAATCATCATCATCGCATAAATCTACAAGCATTCTACTGGACACTGAAAAGCTGAAGTTCATTGCAGAACGATGTCATACGAATCTCTTCTGTGAAAGAAGCTAAGCATTATTTATAGAAATAAATAAGAAACGCCAACTAGGTAGATAAGATTATATTGTGATTGTGAATATACTATGTTTATTTAATAATATTTATATCTATCAAAAGTACGAGTTGCTTTGATTCAGACTTTCATTTGACATTAATCTCTTCACACCTCATACGCGTGCATTAAAAGGTCATTCCATAATGGATGGCTACATAGGCTATGGCTCGAGTGTATAGGCGCGACAACTGTATTAGTTGTAACTACAGACCTACTGTAGTCTGGGTTCGTGGTGGACGCTACAGCGAGTTGTTCATCAAGTGTAGGGGAAGCTTCAAGTCGGTCAAGGCGACCCATAATTTCCCCTACGTGTGATCTGACATCACCTACTTGAAATCTTATTTCTCCATGAAGTGCGCCTACTTGAGATTCAATCTGTCCTTGAAGGGCGCCTACCTGTGACCTCACTTCTCCTTTGAGGGCTCCTACCTGTGATTTCACCTCTGAGAATTTATTATCTATCCGGTCCATCATCAACTCAAAAACTGAACTAACTCGGGACCTATCCTAGGCATGTGACTTTCGACCCTCGTCTTCGTTCGGGCGCTCCATAAATGCCGGAGATATAGGTCGACTAACACCCATGATCAGAATGACAACTCTGAATTAATTCTTAATTAATCAAGTTTATTCACAATTAAAGTAAGTTAAACGCTAAAGAAGTATTAATTAAACAATCGACAATCGTTCACAACTTGGAAAATTATCACAATGTCCCAAATTCACTTAATGGCGATTAATCTCTGTTTTCCCCATTTTACCTTAATTTCCACATACCTTAACTTGGGAACCGAAGCTGGGAAAGCAAGGTTTTAATCCACCGAAACGACGCAAGTATGTGTGTAATCCACGCAATGATTCGCTGACGGTGCAACTTGTACTCCATGTTTGCGCTAAGATAATTTCTCGGTAATCCAGTGAGATATGTATTCCGAATTGATATAATCCACGTTTCGCGTAGTTGCCGATATCGAATTACTCCAATTTGAATTAATATTCCACGATTCAGACCGACTTTCTTACATAAATTTCACCCACAACTGAGCTCTTGTCAAATGCGACTTATCTCTTCAACGGCCAGGACAAGACTGAATTTCAGACACGTGCTGACGCGAGATTGGCGCCTAAACCCGCGATCCAGACAAAGGCCTGCTTAAAGTATAGGGCTTGGGTTTTTCCGCTAACGTTAAGGTATACGAACCACTTTATCATTGAGCCTCGCTTTGGTCCAGAAAGCCAGACAGCCTATGTTTTAAAATGGACCACTTTATCATACAGCCTCGTTTCAATTCAGACTAGGCGGCAAATTTTACTGCTTACGTCAGCCTGTCCGGGCAGGTCTGTCGTAGCGCACGGGCCTATGTCTAAATGTCCTGCTGCGTATCGCTGCGTATCTCTGATTATTATTAGATATTACTGCGTGTTTAATGTCAACAGGTCCTTGAGTGCATTTCACGGCGAAAACATTATATTAATAATTTTAGCGCTGCGGGCCCTCCCGGTGTATTTTAATCGGTATAATCGCCATTAATATTAATATAATAATCGCAATTAAATCGTAAAATGTAACATTCGTTACACTTCAACACTTCAGTTGGATGGCGCCGCGCGATATGGCTGCCGCTTTTGTTTAGTTTTGAATTTTTTTCGATCTAATATGAATTTTATGTCTTCTTTGTTAATTGTTTTGGTAAAACTGTATTTTAGCGTATTTTATTATCTCAAAATCGATATCATGTATTTTAGCGTATTTTATTATTTAGCGTATGTATTTACACATTTCGTTGATGAAATCGTTATAACGTGACAAACAGACAAAATTGAGTGATATTGGAAGCTGGATTGATGAAAATTTATGGATGAAATAGAAGCTGAATTGATGAAAAACACTTGAGAAATGGAATGTGGATTAAGGTATCTAATGGCTGACGTAGCAGCTGGATGGACAAAAATAACGCTCGAGAAATGGAAACGGAATTGATGAAAAGATTGCTTGAGAAATAGAAGTTGGATTGATGAAAATTATTTCCCTTAAATAGAAGCGGGTTGCTGAAACGATACTTAATTAAATGAGAGCTTGATTGATGGGTAAGACTTGTTATTTAAATAGAATTTGGATTGATGAAAAAATAATTCTTGCTGCAACAGAAGCTGGATTAACGAATGATACATGCCAAGGTAGAAGTTGGATTGATGAAAATACCTGCGGAAGTTCGAAAGCGCATCCAAATAATAAAATACGCTATTTATTTTGAGCTAACCTGTCTTGAATAAAATACGCTAAAATACAGTTTTACCATTGTTTTCATACAACATTTTATTTCCTGGTGTCGATTATAACGTAGAGTGCGCATTTGCAGATATTCTTTCATTTATTACATATTCGATGCGTAAATCGTTCTCTTATTTACGCGGTGATGTAGGCTACGTGTCACTGGATGGACGCCTTTTACGACAGTTATGCACGGCTGCCGTTGTGTTTTTGAATGACATGAATTTCAGTTTAGATAAATTCATCGTGCAATTATGATCTGGATTTACCGTCGTTCATCTGGATTACCATACACATCGCATGACGCAGTTTGATTCATATAGCGCTGCTGCACAACTAACGTACAGCAGGTCGGCACTGTTGTCCTTGCGTCTACGTAGTCTGACTGGTTTTCCTGATCGTAACTTACTTACAAAATTGAATGATGCTGGCGTTCTTCGCTTCCGTGGCACCAGAGCTGGCCGACACCACAGAACGACTGCGTCTACGTGTGGGACTTCTTTTGGACATAATTTCAAGAGGTCAGATAACATTATTGGCATTCCGATCCCTGTGATTGACAATGTCCATCGCCGTGTCGGATATATCAAACGTCATCTACGACCTAGAACATTAGTTAATCTGCCGTGTGAGAACTACTCTACAACACCTGCTTTATCACCATGTTCCACTGATGAGCCTCCTATTACGCCTTTACCTTCGCTTTTCCTCCTCAACCCCACAAGTATAGCCAAACCTCACGCCATCGAACAACTAACTGCTGACCTTCTTTCCTTCGACCCTGATGTTGCGATCATTGTTGAAAGCTGGCTAAAGAAACATCACATTTACGCATCTTTTAATATCCCCAACTATATTTTGTTTCGACATGACAGGAATGGTCGTCGTGGTGGAGGGATAGCTATTTATTGTAAAGCTTGTTTTAAACCTGAGATATTCAAGCCAGTTACACCATACGTTCAGGGAATTGAGCTGCTTTGGATAAAGGTTATAACCAGCAAACGGGAATTTGTTATTGGAGGTCTCTATCATCCGCCTAAACCATCCTATGCCACAGACTGCCTCCTCTCTGCTCTTGAGGAAACTCTTGACGAGATCACTTCTCTTCCAAGTTTTCTTGTTGCTATTATTGCCGGTGACTTTAATAGCCTTCCATCTGACCAACTTCAGCGGATGGGCCTTAGTACCGAGTTTGAGGGTCCTACCCATGAAGGCCACTCGTTGGACAGAGTTTATGCCACCGAACCTCTGTATCGATTCTCAAACACCATAAGATCTGCTGTCCGAACGAAACATTTGGCTGTGGTTATGACATCTGACCACAAGATAACGTTCGATAAAACTGGCATTTCAAATGAAAGGACAATCCATGACCTGCGTCTTCGTACACCCGGGTCATTCATCATGATGCAGGACTATCTTTCAAAACAGGATTGGGATTTCATTTATAATTGCGAATCGATTGAAATAGCTTTCTCATCCTTCTATATCTTCATGAAAGCAACACTGGACTTATTTTTTCCACTGAAAAGAATTACAATTAAAGCACGTGATCCACCATTCATGACGCCTCATCTTAAACATCTGCTTAGAAGGAGAAATCATATGCATCGACACGGCCGACACGAAGCTGCAGAGTCTCTTGCCGCTCAAATCAACCATCTAATCGCAAAGAAAAACGAGACCAGTTTTGACGGCCTTGAGCGTGGTTCGCGTAACTTGTGGTCTGAAGTGAGACGGCTTCGTGGTGAGTCCAGGGATTGCTTAAGTCACGATAGCAAAATCACCGCTGACAGTCTTAATCTACACTACGGTAAAACATCTACGGACCTTCATTATGCAAAACCTACAGCAAAAGCAACAGTCACCTCTGATGAGGCCGTGGTCATTGAGGAATTCCAGGTCTTCCGTGCCCTATCGTCTATTCGTGGTGTGTCAGTTGGACCTGATGGGCTTCCGTCATGGCTCCTGTCAAGCATGGCTCATCTTTTGTCTGCTCCCATATCTTACCTGTTTAAAAGGTCTTTGTCTGAATCGTATATCCCTCCTCAATGGAAGGAGAGTAAAATTACCCCAATTCCTAAAATGTCAAGTCCTGTTTCTGAGGCTGATTTCCGCCCAATTTCTATTACACCTGTATTATGCAAAATTCTAGAGAAGTTTGTTGTGCATAAATATTAGTTATATTACTATCCAATTCTGACTAATCCTGATGAGAACTGCATATATTCTGACCAATTTGCATTCAGACCCTCTGGGTCGACTACTGCTGCACTCATAGCTTTAACTCACCATTTACTTGAGTCTGTTAAATGTGAACCATATGTTCGTTTGATTTCTTTGGATTTTTCTAAGGCTTTCGATACTGTAAGGCATGATAGCCTGGCTGCACAGTTAGCCTCTATGCCTATTCCTGACTTTGTTTATAACTGGGTTCTTGCTTTGTTACAAAACCGAGTGCATTGTACTAAGTTCTGTGGTATAACCTCCTCTTTCAAATGCATTAATGCTAGCATCATCCAAGGGTCTGGCCTTGGGCCAGTCAACTTTCTTTCATTAATTTCTGGATTAAAACTACTATTTGCAGATAATAGGCTTTTTAAATATGCCAATGACTGTTACTTGGTTATTCCTGCTTCAAATATTAATACTACTGATGCTGAACTTGGTCACATTGCAGAGTGGGCTATAGAAATTGTAACTTGCGCCTTAATCATAGCAAGTCATGTGAAGTCATCTTTAGGCGTCCCCGTTCCAAAACTTCTGATAGCCCTCCCCCATCAGAGGGATTGAGCGAGTCGATGCAGTTAAGGTTCTTGGCATCATGCTTTCATATAGATTGGGGTTTTCTGCACACATTGATAATATCATCTGTAAAGCAAAGCAATCATTTTATGCACTTCGTATCCTTGTGTCCCATGGTTTGACTGGCAGCCGACTCCATGATGTTGTACGTTCCACCACTGTCGCGCGAATGCTTTATTCTTCACCAGCATGGTGGGGTTTTGCAAATGAGGTTCAGAGAAGTCGCCTGTCCGCTATTATTAGAAAGTTGGTACGACAAGGTTTTTTGCCCTCTAACACCCCTACTTTTGACATGTTATGTTCCAAGGCAGATGTATCCCTTTTTTCTTCTATCCTCTGTGACCCCGGGCATGTCCTCCATTATCTTCTTCCACCTGAACGTGTAACTGCAGGTTACTCCCTTAGGCCCCGTTCACATAATCTTGAGATACCACGATGTGATTCATTGATTGGAAAGGGATTTATCACGAGAATGCTATATAGTTAACTTTTGACGATAATAATTTAGTAATTATATTATAATTTAACTTGTGATTTTAATTTGCATGTTTTTATTACCTATTATTACTTCTATGTTTTATAATGCATTATGTTCTGTGTCCCATTGTGCGTTTGCAAGTGGAGTAATAAAGAAAATACTTACTTACTTACTTACTTAGCATTGTTCAAGGATCTGGTCTGGGTCCTCTGAACTTTCTAAAGGCCATTGCCACCACTCCCTTTGCTTTGTCGTTATAGTTGTTGTAGTAGTAGTATATATAGAGCAGAAGAAGAAGAAGTGTTAGTAGTAGTAGTTGCTGTAGGAGTAGTAGTAGTGGTGGTGGTGGTAGTAGTAGTAGTAGTAGTAGTAGTAGTAGTAGTAGTAGTAGTAGTAGTAGTAGTAGTAGTAGTAGTAGTAGTGGTAGTGGTAGCGGTAGCGGCAGCAGCAGCAGCAGTGGCTCGCTTGTTATATGCGGCCCCGGCATGGTGGGGATTTGCGGGGCAGCAGGAACGCGGCAGACAGCAGGCCATATTGGACCGTTTGATCCGAATGCACTACCTTCCTGAGGACAATCATACATTCGAGGCTCTGTGTAGAACGGCGGACGGGAGGCTCTTTGCTGCTCTCCTACTTAATCCAGGACATGTATTAAACTCACTTCTCTCACCATTGAGGCCCCAGCCTTATTCCATGAGGCCAAGACTACATGACCGAAACATTCCTAGGGCGGACAACCTAATGAGGAAATCATTTTATCATACCTAAATTAAATGTCTTACCATATAAACCAAAGTGCAGCATAAATTGTTGGTCATTAAAAGAACTTTTTTAAATTTAAAATTCATATTGGATTTTACTTAGGATTTTATGCTATTCTAAAACATTTTGGCATTGATTGAATATAGAAATGATGTACGTTTGTTTATTATACCTTGTATGTACACCAAAATGCGGATAGCAATTGGTATATTAAAGAATATCTTATCTTTTCTTATAGTTTCATCTTTTGGAATAATTATCACAAACTTCATTTTTATCCATTCGGTTGTGATCATCGTGTGCGTTTACCCCAATAGAATCAACCGATGTAGGTTTGAATACAAGCTCTAATTTTGTCTTCCACTGAGATTTCTAATTGAAATATCCTACGGGTAGTGTGCGACTACCAACTTTTGATTTTTCAAACTTATTAGCTTTTTCTTTTCGTTGTGTACTCCAGATTTCTGTTAATATTGTAGCGAACCCAGGGTCGTCAATAATCTTCGCCCCGCTTGCTACGCCCAGCTGTGAAGTAACTGGAGCCCTCTGCCCTCTTCACTTCAATCTCTCTTTTGTGGACCAAGATGGCGGTCGGGGACTTCCTCTCGGCCCTGGTTTGCTTCTGGTCGGAGCCTCTCTATCATCTGCGGGTACCAGGATGTCCAGTCGGATCCTTCCTTTTCTCTCCTTCTGTCCGCGCTGTAGAACCTTTCCCATCGGGCATAGGATTTCACGACAACCGATTATTAGTTCAAGCATAAAGCCGACACCGAAAGTAGTTTGAATCGTCTTATTATCCGCCAACAACTTAACGTTCAACACGCACACTAAGCCTGCCAGATCTTAACTGCTTCAACACACACCCTAAGCCTGCCGAATGTTAACTGCTTCAACACTGACTCAACGTTGACTGAATCTTAACTGCTTCAACACTGACTCAACGCTGACTGAATCTTAACTAACTTACACTGAGTATAGTACCTCGGGCTTAACGACACTTTTTCATATCGAAGATGATTAGTGTCGGAGGCAGAGTACAACCTCTCACTCCACGTTTATATTGCGACCGAGCCACCAGCAGTAAAGATCCGAGAAATTAATCTCTGATAAACCGACCGACCGACCGGCAATCGAACCCGGGCCGCTGGCATATACCCGAATCCCAAGCCTTATAGCACTTCAGAGATATTTTATTTCCGTAAACTGGAAGTTGGATGAACGATGATAACATGATATTACTGCTGACGTATTGCAGTATCATTAGAAGCTGGATGAGCATGTTAATTAACAGAAGTAGAAGTTGGATGAGCAAGAAAATCATGGTTTTATGCTAAATTGCTATCGTAAAACAAGAGGCTGGATTAAGGATAAAAATATTTTTAGTTGAAGTAGAAGTTGGACGAATAACGGAACTGTGATATAGTAGAATTAGAAGCTGGATGAGCGATGCAAAAATGACTAAAACATGTTTTAAATAGTTTTACGATGCTATAAGGCTTGGGATTCGGGTATATGCGGGCCGCTGGCGTAGCGAGCGGGCTACCAACCCACTCGGCCACTCAAGATCTCTAACTTACACTGAGGAGGAGTACATGTTTAACGACACTGCCATTTCGAAGATGATTAGTGTCGCCACGCCATTTAGGTCCCCGTGGACGGACCGTGCTAGCCCGAGATTTGAATCTCTGAAATAGCCACCTTCGGGAATCGAACCGCGACCCGCAGGCTCTTTCACAGAGTGAATTGCGTGCAGACGCGCGGCCTTACCGGTGTAGCCAAGCGAGCCACCAACTTACACTGAGGCAACGGGCCTTTCACTCGAAACTAAAGACACTCCTGTTCAAGAACTCTTATCCTGTTTCACCTGATCCCCCACCCTCCAATTCCCGGCTCAGACGACACCCACCTTAGTAGCTGTTCCACACCTCTGATCATACGGTACCTCGACCCGGACCACCATGGACTACTCTTACGGACAACCCTTTTGACTCAACGCATTTGATCCTGATCCTATGGTAACTCGACCCGGACCACCACGGACTACTCTCACGGACAACCCTCCTAACTCAACGCAGCGCTCGTGAATAAGCCGGTGCCCCGCGCTTGGCTTTCCAGTGGCGCTTTAGAAATTAGGAGATTACGATTACGATTACGATATTTATATGATGGCATCAAACAGCCACACCGCAAATGCATTATAAGTACATCAAAGACGTCAAAGTAATTGGTATTTGGGCAACACGCAGACATGCAGCATACAACACACAAACCGACAGGGGAAAGGAAGCAGAGGTGCTCGGGTCATGCTAGTGCAGGACCAGTGACTTGCGTCACCTACACATACACACGCCAACACGCACACATACAGGCGGACACACAGCAGCTCAAGGCAGAGGTGTGATTACGTCACGTAGAGCGGCGGCTGCACTTGAAAGGAAAGTAAGACGTCGCTACTCAACCCCTCCGCCGGCCAGATGTGCCCAGGCGGCGATCTTAAAAGGCCAGGCGATCGTCGCACGTCAGAGACCCAGGTCGGTTACCATGCATGGTTGCCATTATCCCCGCTCGATCGACGAGAGCGTATAAGCGGCAAACTTTAAAAAGTAGCATCAGAAATGCGTTTAACTGCATGCCCTGAATTACCTTACAATATTCCATCATTACGAAAGACATTTAGATTTGTTTAGCATTTATGATTGAAATAGGACAACGCGCATAATTTAATTAACAGCAGAGCGTTCTGAGACGGAGTTAATTGCATGGGCGTGTTCTTTGGCAATAAGCCTATTTAAACTTATGGACAGTGGCTTGAAACTTTAAAAAACTGTTGTAGTTATGACTTATGTGACAGTGATAATCTATATTTTAAAAGACATTAATCGTAAACTTTGCATAGTTTGGTTGACCGTTTTTCCAAAAGAAAGTTTATCAAGTAACTTAATGCATTTTTCACAGCCTTTCACACTTAGGCTTAGCCTACGCAGCACATACCAAAGTCAATCGATCAATCGCAACTAAAGTTAATTAATTAAAATTGTTTTTATCAGCAACCAGGCCTTATAAATATGCATATCCATGTTTAAATCATTTATTTAAGAGAATTATAGCAGCCTATAGCGCCCCTTCAAGTTTATCTACCTCTGAGCGAAGACCTCTAGTTCAATCTTGGCGAGCTGCTGGTGCGTGCCAAGCCAGATAAACTGGGTCTTAGACGTGTTCAGCTGCCTGCAATTTTAGAGGACAGCCAAACCTCCATTGCCTGGTTCAGTTTCTACGAATTCAGTTAATTAACTGTGTTTTCTTAAATAGTTCTGCATAATGTTGGGAAAAGACAGATTTTAGAAGATGCGACGAAATAACAGTAGTGACCTATGCAATTATGAATGTACCAAAACCATAACAGTTTACACATCCTTAATAAACCTACAAGATTGAAGTGACGTCGTTCTGACAACTACATCCGTCGGGTCCAGAGGTAACGAACCGTGTGCACAGTGGCAAGCTTTCTCTGAACCAGTTAAATATAGCTCCCTGATGTCTACCGCTTTGGTGTGGCAGCGAATATTTTTTAGTCAAATAATAAAATGCACTAATTAATAACCAGAGAAGTCAGCGCCGTTGTCAGTACTATTCCCATCCTATCCCCACGCATGTACAACTAAAACCCAGCCATCAGGTAAGATAGATGCTTTAGGCCTATTGCATCTGGGCACATTGCATGACCTCTAGAAAGTGCAAGTTATAAGACGAATTAATGTAATTAAGATTCTCATAATATTATGTAATCGATACACGTAGAATGAATTTTCTTGCAAAGGACATACACAAATCGAGATGAGATCTCTTTAAAGTGTGAAGACTGAATCATTTTGTGGCCCTATAAACAGTTTTTAACATCTTACTGTTTCCCGATTGGTTTAGGCAGTTACTAATCAGATGTAATATCATATTGCATGGAATTAGCACATTTTATAATGTAGCCAATCAACTGACGAATATCATATTTGAATCGGACATTTTGGTATATGGATACAATTTTCAGTTCAACAGCAAACAAACAACACTGACCAACCGCGTTTCAAATTCGCATGGCTGTGACCACGCACGTTAAAAAATGTGTGTAATAATAATAATCATTGTTATTATTACGCATAAGAGGACTGGATTTTGTCTTAGACAGTCTTAGACTTGGGACGAATATTGACCGAGACAACAGTACAGGACAAATTCGCACAGGACAAATTCGCGACAAGTTACCTTTTTCAAGAATCTCGATCGGAAGCAGTCCAACGCGGAAACGCTACCTGTTTTTCTTCTACGTTGTCTTTGTAACAATAATAAGAATAAGCTTATTATTAGGATAATAATAATAACCGTACCAGTAATCATGCAGTACCAGTTCCCTCCGACAACAATATATACTATGGATATATTCACATCAGCTGAGCCTGAATGACTTGGACTTTTATTATTATTTAGGACAATATTCGCTGCTTCGCTTGTTAATTGTACTGTCTGTTACGTTGCTTTGCTGAACGTACGGTAGCAAAGAATATTACTTTATGATAATAATAATTTTGTAAAATGTACCGGGTACATTTCAAGCACATGGATCTCTGCATCTTCCTCTGTCGGCTGACTATCCGGATTGTAGGACATTATCCTCCCGGACATTAACCCCCCGGACAAAAGCTCCCCGGACATTATCCCCCTAGGGTATAGGACATTATCTCCCCCAGAGAATGAGAAGGTCCAAATTTTACATCAAAAACACAAACATCAAGACATCGTACCCATATCTGACAGGCCTTCGTCGGGGAAAACTTATCGACCATTCGCATTCTTTCAAATCGAACATAATTAGGCCTATCAATGAAAGAAATCATAGAAGGAAGAATGGAAGGAAAGAGAGGGAGAGGAAGACCGCGACAAATGATGCTCGGAGAAATGATGGTCAACGGATACAGCAAACTGAAGGAAAAGGCACAGCACAGAGAGGAGTGGCGTCATTGGAGGTTGGAACCTGCCGAAGGGCAGAGAACCTAAAGAAGAAGAAGATCAATGGAAACGACGCCATAGGAAGTCTGCGAAGCGCAGACCTACACAACGTTAAAAGGCCTTCGTCGTTCCAATATCTGACAGGCCTTCGTCATATCCATATCTGACAGGCCTTCGTCATACCCATATCTGACAGTCCTTCGTCATACCCATATCTGACAGGCCTTCGTCGTAGCCATATCTCACGCTCACAACCAGGCCTACTTACGGTATAAACGCATGACAATACTTAGTTTTCTTGTGAATAACAGTAACGGGTCTATACCGGGACAATGAACCTTCTGCAATTACAGGAAATGTACGAATTGCACAAACGACATTAAAACTTCTTATTTGTGCAGCTACATGACACTAAAAACTCCTTCCGTCTTTAAATGGCGTCTGCAGGTCTTATCGGCAATGGCATACACACGTGCAGCTTTATAAAATTCAAATTTATGAATAAACAGACTAATTGCACAGAAGGGGGAACTTGCCCGGGGATAATGTCCTAGGCAAAATCGAGGGGCTAATGTCCGGGGGATAATGTCCGGGAGGATAATGTCCGTTTCCCGACTATCCACGCCTCAGTCACATTTCGGTGTGACCTTGCGAGCGTTACAAATTTATTTTATAATAATAAATTAATAATTATAATTTTTGTTAATAATAATAATAGTAATATTATTAATAACTGATAATGATTGATAATGATAGTAATTGATAATGATAATGATGCATGATGGAACATTATAGTGTTCGCTGTTTCTGATTACAGCGATTTATTCACATAAACATTTTCATGACAACTGATGACGTCATGCGCACAATAGAGCTTTCTGTTTATTTAGTAGTAGGCCTAGAGCAGTGCTGCCCAATCCATTGATACATTCGGGCAACATCAAATAAGTAAGTAAGAAAGTATTTTCTGTATTACTCCATGTGCAAACGGACACCATTATAATACACCAAAGTATTCTACTTTCAGGATCGTTATCTACATCTCTCTCTCTTCTTAAGACCTATTTTTTCTCTAGGGGTTATCGCACTGGGAGCGCTACTGAATGGCCTTGGCTGTGAGCGGCGCTATAGAAATTACTAATTACATTACATTACATTACAAAGTATGAATCTTATATTATAATTCTGAAAGTTTGTCGCTTTCCATATATTTGTTTGTACGGATGTATTTTGACTCTTCGTAACAAAATAGGCTCGGAAATGAAACAGCGTCGGTTTACCAAAATTTTTGCAATTGATTCTTACCCAAATTATAAGGTCAACGCAACTGTTTTCAGCTTTTAATTCTCTTTAAAACCAGAGTTATTAGCGTTTTAAGACAGATTTAATCAATAATAACTCACGCTGCCGTTTTAGTAAAAAGTCCACAGTCCGCATGATGTCATACTCGCCCAATAATAATTTCCGTTGCAAGCCGGTTGAAAAACAGAAACTGGTTGCAGTTTACAATTATGCAGTTGAAACAATATTATTCACAAGATCGCAGATCGCACAAATATTAACTATACTAACAGACAGCCTGCAATAATTGTATTAGACCACAGTCAGCACACACGGGGCGGGTCACGTTTGGCTTTTTGGGGATGCGCGGTGGGGCGGAGGGTTGGCGAAAACCCGAAATTTAGCGGTCAACGATGGGTACCACAATGGAGTAATGTTTAAAACCCTAAATTTCCCGGGCAACACATCTAGTAGATAATAAAAACGTACAAATTAAAATCACAAGTTAAATATAATCTGGTTACTAAACTATTAGCGTCAAACAAGTTAAATAGGTAGCATTCTGGTCAGTGTTTAAAGGGTGTGGTGTTTGATGCAAGTTTAGATTTTGAATCTTACATGCGAGATAAACAAACGAGGATGATTAGCCGAAAACTTGGAGGAAATAATTCTGAAAGTGAAGGTTCATAGGTAACTGATTTACGACCCTTTCATAACGTTGTGTTACATCCTGATCTGTTAGAATTGAGTAAAGGTTATGCTGGGATCTTTGCTAACTCTGAGTGTATAGTTTCAGATATGGAGGATGGGGATTCGGCGCTGCCGAGGGAACTGGGACTCCCGACTTCAGATGCACATCCTGGGCACCCAACCCTCGTCCACTCTCGGACTGCCACCTTCCCACCGCCACCTTCATCGTCGCACCCTCTCGCCGTCCGAATCCCTCCTGCTCCGATTCTGACCTCATTGCTACCCGCTCCTGCCAAGGTGGAAAGAAATCCAATCGGTGGTTTCTTCGAGTCGAATCCTGAAGTGAGAAGAATCACTCCGGTCGCAGTCTCCGTGCGCAAACCGCCAGAATCCTTCGTGTCGTCGACTCAGCCAATCATGTCGGCCATGTCATCGTCGTTGAAACCACAGGTTACACAAAGTTCTGCATATATCTACCTCTGAACCCTGGTCCCTCCGCTCGTCTGCCATGCTGTCGACCGACAACCGCTCTGTGGCATCCAGCTTCCGCCTACGATGAACGATTCTGGGTAACTACACCAGCAGCTCAGAACAACCCGGAAACGGAATTCCATGTTGTGTCTACAACCGGGAACGAAAACAATCCGTTCCAGTTCGAATAGTATGCTGAACCGCCTACAGCTGAACCTCAACCAACAATCCAAGGTCGTCTTCAGCCGAGTACGACTCCAACCTCGTCGGTCACTACGCAGTCCCAACCACGCGAGAGCGGAACTGTCGATTCGAAGTTTAAACAGTATATGAAACTGGACAGGTACAACGGAAAGACATCTGTCGATGCTTTCCTGAAGAAATTTGAAATCTGTGCGAACAGTAATGGCTGGACAGATGGGGAGAAATTCGCTCAGCTAACCTGTGCCCTGACCGAACCATCCGATCAACTTCTCTACGAGGTCGACTCCGAAGCCGTAGCGACCTGGTCCGACCCGGTCGATCGACTGAGATTGAGAGACTTAGCACTAAAAATCCGTGAGAAACAGCCGAACACTCTAGACAATGCCTACAATTAAGACAGTCATGTGTCTAGACGGTTACCGCCGGGCTGGTGATGACAGCCATAATCGTGAAGAGCGTCGGCCCAGTCGTGTCAGAACTGTAACAGAAATGAATTCCACCTCGGATGAAAGTCAGAGACAGTTCCATGAAGATGTACTGTGGCATGTGGGACTTAACTGAATTCTGGTGGGGAGTCGTCGGTTCCAGGTTCACCAGAAGCGTCGCCCTGAGCAGTGTCGTCGAGTCATCGTTTCAACCGCTGCCCTGGTGTCTTCGAACCGCAAAGTAGATGAAAAGACTTCAGTGACGCGTCCGAATCCAAAAGTCGCTGGAAAATCCTGTGTTGTCCAGCTAGAATCAGTCGAAACAGAAACACTACACCCAGAGGTAGTTCCTGTTCCAGTCAGTCCTGGGGAGAAGGCCAGTCAGCCCAAGGTGGTAGCCCGGGTCCCGCCTCGTCGGGGTGTGTATCTGCTCCCCAAGTTCGCCAGCCCTATTCACGGTGGAATGTGGCCTCTTCCTACTTCCGTCGGGCCTCGTGGTGCGAACGTGCATCTTTCCTCTGGTCTCGTCGCCTATCGAGACAGGGAGAGGAAACGCACCAGATTCCCTCAGAATCGTTACTTTCTGTCGAGAGGCACCATTCCTCACCACCGCTGGCGAGATCACACGGGAATCTTTGTGCAGCCTTGTGGGTATAGAGAGTAATGTAGTGTAATGTGATGGTAACGTCGCGTAATGGCGACGAGTAGAGACTGTGGCAAGAAGCCTAGGTTTTAGTTCCTTTGGATGAATAAAATGTTTAGTTTATAACTTTGATCTAGGTTAGATCATTGGGGGTAGATAAGAATTGTTTACTTGTGTGTTCTATTGCATTGTTGTCTTTATTGCCACAGAAGAAAGGCAAAATCTGTGTTTGCATGTTGATTTTTAAAGTTTGATGTGCATGACCTTGATTGCAGATTAAATTTTGAATCTAAAATGTGCTAGATAAGGAGCAAATTGCATTTGCGCAGTGATTGAAAAGTAGTCTGCTATGATTTAGTGAATTATCCTGATGTATGCATTGGTCTGAGTAGTCGGTAAGTGAGTAAGTCGTAGACTAGTAGGCAGACTGATGTTGTTGCAGGCATTAGGGATTGCGTGCGAAGGTGAGGCTAAGGACCTGTTATTTAGTACGAGCGGTAATCCGTCCAGTCGTAGCTATTGGTTGCTCAAGTGTACTCTTTCCTGTGTGGATTTTCCTGTGTGGAAATGTGATATGGACTCTTCCTGTGTGGAAATGTGAGATGTACTTTCTCCTGTGTGGATTTTCCTGTGTAGAAATGTGATGTGTACTTTTTCCTGTGTGAAAATGTGATGTGTACCCTTTCCTGTGTGGAATTTCCTGTGTGGAAATGTGATATGGACTCTTCCTGTGTGGAAATGTGAGATGTACTTTTTCCTGTGTGGAAATAGATGTGGACTTTTCCTGTGTGGAAATGTGATGTAGAGGTCATGGTTTAGGTCATGGAGTAAATCCGTCCTAGTTATGCATTAGGTACGCTTCACTAAGCGGTAATTCCTTGTGTGAGTAGCCAGGTAGCCTCAGCCTTCATGTAATGTGTCTTGCCTGTAATAATGATTAGTGCAAATGTCTATGATTTTTATCTTGCTGAGAGAGTACTCCTGTTGACATAGGATGATAGAATCATTGAAGAGCACTACATTCAGGATTGTTGTTGATCCTTAGCTATCTGTCATGTTGAGTAGTAGTCTAAATTCTGATATAAAAGCTCGTTGTAAGGATTAAGCTTTTTGATTAAGCAGTGACTGGGAGACAGTAGTTGTAATTGATGAGGAGTCTAAGGTGTGTATCGTCCTGAGGAAGTTTTAAGTCAGCAAGTCAGTGGTAAACTTGTGGGTAGACTGAAGTTGTTGCAGGCATTAAGGGTTGCATGGAAGAGGAGGCTGGTGGTCTGTTAGTTAGATGAGCTGTAATCCGTCCAGTCGTAGTTATTGGTTGCTCGAGTGTACTTTGTCCTGTGTGGACTTCCTGTGTGGAGAGGTGATGTAGAGGTAACAGCTTAGGTCATGGAGTAAATCCGTCCTAGTTTGTTATAGGTACGCTTCACTAAGCGGTAATGCCTTATGCAGCTGGTTCAAGCCTTGATGTAACGTGTAGTGCCTGTAATGATGTGTCAGCTACTGATGTTGATGATTTGTGCTTGCTGAGAATTAACTTTGGGCTGGATACATAATGATGGAAGATGATTCATCTTCGGGTTATTTGGCTTTTGGATGGAAAACTGTTTTAAGTCAAGCTGCCTTATGTTTCGTGTTAGTATAAGTTTGTCGTTAATGTTTGTAGTTAATAACATGTTAATTGTGCTAGGATTATCTGTAGGAGTTGGAGCCGGAGCATGATTTTATGTGTTAGAGGACATTCTCTTGGTTTGTGGCTTCGAGCTGTTGATGAAATGGATTGTAGTGCATTGTTTACTGAAACTGTTCGCTGTGCATTACCTGGAACCTTGGTGGGAGGATAACCCGATAGCACCTGATAATGTATAAGAGTACGGACAATATTTCTATTGGGATTTCCAACTTCTCTTTAGCTCAGAGGCTTTGTGGTTTGTAGTTGGCTGTCCAGGTGTTAGTGGAAACAGAGACGGGTGATTAAATCTCCAATGGCCTGTGTTCCCGACAAAGATTAGGTTAAGTCAGCTGTGTGCGGCTAGAACCAATGGGCGTGGATAAGGAAACCCTAGTAAGGTAAGGGCTGGTCTCGTGGTATGCTTTCTTTGAAGAGCCTGATACCTTGACCTAATATGCCCTTGCTAAATTGTGGTCTGCGTGGATATGAAGGGAGCGAAGGTGGGTTGGGGCCCTCCAATTCAAGTAAACGTCCCTCCTTTTTTGCTGGTGATTCCGAACAGCCGGTTTCAGGGAGATTGCCAAGTAAGGATGTTACATGAGCGTAAACATTGCTCTGCAGTCGCGTTGAGAATTTAGACGACTGTGTTCTTAGGGTTTGGTTATTATCTGTAAAGCTGTGTTAGGATGCTATACTTTGTATGGCTGAACTTTTTCAGCAAGTGTTGCTATGAGTTTGATTAATTAATTTCTCGTTTCGCGAACTAGGAACCCTGTTGGTTCTTGGAGTTTAAAATGAGACTTTATGTATCTGAAGTACGTTGTGCATAGCTTCTGATGCAGGACGTTATGTTTTCTGTTTATCGTTAGGAATGATCTTGACTTAACACCTCATGTGAAACGGATTCAATACTCAGACCTCTGGTGAATTTTCCAGTAGTCTAGAAAATTCAGGCAAAGTAGTGGGAGTGTAGCGTTTGTGGAAACGCTACAAGATCTTACTTATTCTTTTATATTGCGTCTAATTCTATAACTAATTAAGGGGTGCATCAGACTGAGTTTCCAAACAATGCGCCAGACATACACGTGACCCTTTAGCTGACGTTGCCAAAGCACGGGTGCTGCCGATTGGCTAGAAGCGGCGCGTGACCCAAAACGGCGGCAGGAAACCGCCTCTGATTGGTCGTTGGGCCAGACAGCGGTAGTTGACGACGGGACGTGGACTGAGTGGGACCTGTGTGGTGAAACGAGGCAGAATGTCGGGTAGAAATTTGGCTAAAAATATGATTTTGGTATTGTAATTTCTGGTGAAACTCGTCTAAATTAGTAATTAAGGGAATAAGCAGACCGACTGTTGCCTCCGGTGAAAAGAAAGCTTTGGAAGGAGTGAACTGACGTTAAATTCAGGAAAGTACAATTTATTAGAGTAACACGTGTTGAATCCGTAATAGATTGACTGTTGAATACCGCTGTAAAATGCTAATATAGATAATATTGCATTTAATGTAGACAGCGAAGGTAAATCTGAATTTGTGTTGCAAAGTCTGAATATATTGAGGTGTTTAATAGAAACTACGAAACCTTGAAGAGGCCATTGTAGTTATAGTTTAATCAGTATAAAATACTGATGTTAATTGATTGCATTCTTTGTAATTAGTTAGTAGCGCTATACTACTCCATGTAATTAGTTAAGAGAACGGAAGCATAAAGTGTAGTCAATTTGGATGTAGAAATGGAACTGTTGGGTGTTGAATAGTGCAAATTGTGTTGTAACAATTCGCAAATACTGTTGCCTCTTAGAGATACATTGCAGTCACATTGTATTGAACTGACAGGTACCGCATAGAGAACTGTATCTGTGCGGACTACTTTGATTTACATGTTTAGTTAGGTGCTAGTTAAGAAATAATAAAGGTGTTGTACATATAGTTGAAATTGGAAGTGATACAATGAGTGAACTTGAACTATAGACTTGAATAGGGAAAGCCCCATGTCACGTGCCACCCCTTCCAGTGGGGACGCCCCGGAAGAATCGTATGATTCAGAAGGAGGGCGGTCGGTTAATAGCATTGGGACGTTTATAGAGCGCCCGACAGATAGGTCGAGATACCTACCACTGGATCTCAAGGAGTTCGCCTTCCTTTCACCCAAATCTGCCGCGGGGAGAACGAACCCAGACGAGCACCGGGAGGAGGGTGCTGTCGCCCGTCGACAAACAGCCTCAGAAATATGTCCTTTAGGCCTGGTAAAGTAACGGGTCTCTCCCCTCGCGTGAGCTTCGCAGCCTTACCGAAAGAGAAGTCCCAGGGAGCGAAAGACTGATGAATGTGAGCAGGAGTCGAAGCTTGATAATCTAGAGAGTCAGCAGGCAGTACAGCGCTTGGAACGGACCGATTCATTGAGGAGGAGTCAGATATTGGAGGAATTGCAGGTATCGTACCAGGATGCTGCCCGAGTGGTGGAAGGGACATATAGTCGACGGTTCTCGATTCGAGAACGCCCGCCACCAATGGTCGAGCTGAAGGGGCGCTATATAAATTCTTGAAATGAATGAATGAATGAAAAGAACTAGGCTAACTGCTATTTCTGTGTAGGCCTATATAGGTCCGTCGGAACAATCTGAAATTAATGCATCAAATTCAAGGGAGATGATAATTATTCATAGGCCTACGTCTGCAGTCAGGAAGGCATATAGGACTATAAGTCGGGCCACTTCATTCCAGACATGAAGAGGGTTACAGTTGACACCATGGTTGTGCTGGGTGTTACCGTATCCAACGATATCTCCGCGGGGTAGCCTATACTCAGCACATTGAGTGTCTACTTGACACTTGTTCTCCAACCGAGCCATATCCAACTCAGCACCACGCCTTTGGAATGATCTGCCTGCTGAGTTCCGATCCTTTTCAGTTCCTCCTCCATCATTACTAATCACACACCATCACCTTCCTCAGGCTCCTCTATCCATCACACCTCGGGCCTTTCACTCGAATTTCGAAACTAAAGACACTCCTGTTCAAGAACTCTTATCCTGTTTCATCTTATCCCCAACCCTCCAATTCCCGGCTCAGACGACACCCACCTTAGTAGCTGTTCCACACCTCTGATCATACGGTACCTCGACCCGGACCACCATGGACTACTCTTACGGACAACCCTTTTGACTCAACGCATTTGATCTTGATCGTATGGTAACTCGACCCGGACCACCTCGGACTACTCTCACGGACAACCCTCCTAACTCAACGCAGCGCTCGTGAATAAGCCGGTGCCCCGCGCTTGGCTTTCTAGTGGCGCTTTAGAAATTATGAGATTACGATTATGATTACGATTACTTGCACCAGCTCCCTATGGATCTATAACTATGGCCTCTGGCTCCCGAAAGAGTCTAGATCAATATACCATGGCATTCCTCGATCAGATGGCGCTTCATGGTGTATCTAGACCCGTCTCAAGGTTATAATTATTGTCACGAATTCTTTAGGCCTACGTCGTACGCTAGCTGCTCCTGTTTGGTGAACCCATGCAGCTAGGCCTAGGGCTTTTTTATCGTGCAGTTCTTGACAAAATGTAGTAGTATATTCGTTTTAATTTCAAAGACAATCAAGGTGACATACCGCACCAAGTTTACAGGTCAGAGATGTAAAATTATACACAGAAGTAATAATAAAGCTTAGTAATAATAAGTAAGTATATCTTTAAAGTACCAGCTGCAAAACGCACTCTGGTTGACAAGAATATATAAAACAAAAACATGACACATAAAAAACAAATACAAGACAAATCTGGCAGCCATCAACGGCGCCAATCATATAGCTCAAGCCTATTGATGGTAACGTCACGACAGAGTCATCTTTAGGCAAAACGTCGCTCGAGAAGCACATGTAAACCACCGTTGAACTCCTACACGTTGGCTACACGAAGAGTCCAGCCGACAGTTTCTAGTACCGATTCACGATCGATGATGGTAGTTTAACAGCATTTTCATGTGCAATGGTTCTAAATGGATCTGTGCAGTTGTAGTCTTGTAGCAGCATTTCTGTGCAGCTAGAAATAGTAAATAAAAGGTAATTAATTGTCATCTGATTGGTATAATCATTTACCTCCCAGCACAACCAAGTGAAAGAAGACCGAGGTTGTGCAGTTATAAAAATTCTTTAGGAGCCCTGGTGGCAGCCCATAGCGTGAGTTCTCACAACTGCCAGTGACGGCGCCAGGATTTCAGTTGGGGGAGGGGCTGAATCTGCGGGAGGAAATTATTTTCCATTTTCAGCCGTCAAAATTTCTGACGACCTTTTTTAAAAGTCATTTGGTCGAAATCTTGGAAAATGGTTCTTTTTCATCGGTCAAAATTTCTGACAAATCTCGTGCATACGTATACTTTAAGTTTTTAGGGACTTAGTCCTATATGCCTTCCTGGCTGCAGACGTATGAATAATATTATCATCTCCCTTGAATTTGATGCATTAATTTCAGATCATGCAAATGTTTAATTTTTACATGGAAAAAAATGATGGCCTTTCTGGCACCGCTACTGACAACTGCATGGCAAACGTCGACGTCTATCGGATTCAGAGTAGCCTACATAACACACACACTCAGACTCAACGGGGCCGGGTCTGTCATAAATTGCCTTAATTGGAGCTATAAAATTATATAGTTGGAAACGAATTCGTGAAAATTTTGGATTACTTGGCTAACCATTTCTATGACTGCCCAGAGATCACCAAAATTAGCTCATAATTGATGGCTAAAAATATAGTAAGCCTAACTCAAGAAAATGCCACGAACCTTATTTGCTATGCTTGGGACGAATCTGATTTCTAACGAACGCTGTATTATTTTCACACACACACGCATACGCACACGCACACACGCACGCACGCATGCACGCACGCACACACACACATATATATATATATATACACACAGTTATATATAAATACTGTAATACACAATTATATATAACTATAGTCCACCAGACGCTTTCTAGGTCATTCGCGCGTATCCTGGTCAAACATCCACGCAATAGTCAACATTAGGCAAATCTCTAGACTAAACAGCATGTAGCCTACGTCTGGCTCACAAAAATTGGGTGCCTTCTAGGCTTCTAATTTCTTGGGCAGCTAAATAAATTTTGATTGTTATATATATATATATATATATATATATATATATATATATATATATATATATATATACATATACACAAACATATATACACAAACACATATAACGTAATATATATGAGGTCGTTGACGTATAATATATATGCATATATATTATATATATCTTATGTGTGTATTAGGCCTACATGTATATATCTTTTATATTTACAGGCATACATACACACATACATACATACATACACATACATACATACATACATACATACATACATACATACATACATACATACATACATACATACATACATACATACATAGGCCTACATACATACATGCATACATACATACATACATATGTACATACATTCATACATACATACATACATACATACATACATACATACATACATACATACATACATACATACATACATACTTACATACATACATACATACATACATACATACATACATACATACATACATACATACATACATAGGCCTACATACATACATGCATACATACATACATACATATGTACATACATACATACATACATACATACATACATACATACATACATACATACATACATACATACATACATACATACATACATATGTACATACATACATACATACATACATACATACATACATACATACATACATACATACATACATATATACATACATACTTACATACATACATACATACATACATACATACATACATACATACATACATACATACATACATACTTACATACACACACATACATACATACATACATACATACATATGTACATACATACATACATACATACATACATACATACATACATACATACATACATACATACATATGTACATACATACATACATACATACATACATACATACATACATACATATATACATACATACTTACATACATACATACATACATACATACATACATACATACATACATACTTACATACTTACATACACACACATACATACATACATACATATGTACATACATACATACATACATACATACATACATACATACATACATTCATATGTACATACATACATACATACATACATACATACATACATACATACATACATACATACATACATACATATGTACATACATACATACATACATACATACATACATACATACATATGTACATACATACATACATACATACATACATACATACATACATACATACATACATACATACATACATACATACATATATACATACATACTTACATACATACATACATACATACATGCATACATACATACATACATACTTACATACTTACATACACACACATACATACATACATACATATGTACATACATACATACATACATACATACATACATACATACATACATACATACATACATACATACATACATACATACATACTTACATACTTACATACACACACATACATACATACATACATATGTACATACATACATACATACATACATACATACATACATACATACATACATTCATATGTACATACATACATACATACATACATACATACATACATACATACATACATACATACATACATATGTACATACATACATACATACATACATACATACATACATATGTACATACATACATACATACATACATACATACATACATACATACATACATACATACATACATACATACATACATATATACATACATACTTACATACATACATACATACATACATGCATACATACATACATACATACATACATACTTACATACTTACATACACACACATACATACATACATACATATGTACATACATACATACATACATACATACATACATACATACATACATACATACATACATACATACATACATACATGCATGCATGCATGCATGCATGCATGCATGCATACATACATACATACATACATACATACATACATACATACATACATACATACATACATATATGTGCACACATGCACATTATAGCTCTTGAACCCTTTACTTTGCCGTTACCTCATGCCTCAGTCATTTCGTTCACACTCCATCAGTTATAAACTTATATACACACATATGTCATCATATGATATACATGTATAAACTTATACCGTTTGCTAATGAATGCACGGATAGTTAATTAACTTTCGATGGTTATGTTTATTTAAGGTCTTAATTGTAACCCTGCCTATAATTATTATTGACCTAGGCATAGGTATAGGCCTATCTCTACTCTACTTTAGCAGTTTAGCTGTATTGCAGATTAGCCTATTCCACTTGAGTACCCGTATGCCGGGTCGACTATAATAGGTCTAAATTTAGACCATGCTTGTATAAACAATTCTGTAGCCTACCTGGACGTTACTGAACGAGGGACTTACTTAAAATTGATGAGGATGGGATCTATGTCAACTCAGTGTGGAAGGATTTAGGCCTAAGCATAAAATACATGGCCTATCATTTCCTTTGGTTTCATCATCAATCATGTATGCACGACATTACACGTGTATGCATATGTGTTTGATATTGTATGTATTGCATATATATGTATGTATATGTGTATGGGATTGTAAATGTATGTATGCATGTGTGTTTGCATGCATACATATATGTATACCTGTGTATGTTCATTCATTCATTCATTCATTCATTCAGAACATTTATATAGCGCCCCTTCAAGAAACTACTCAGAGGCGCTCCCAGCCCAACCGCGAACAAAGAAAAAAGACTTGAGAGACTTGTAGAACCTAGCCGGATGGACCACAAGTAGAGAGCGAAGCGTAACCGGGAGGTCGTTGTATATGTACGTATGTATGTATGTATGTATGTATGTATGTATGTATGTATGTATGTATGTATGTATGTATGTATGTATGTATGTGTATGTATATGCATATTATGTATGCATGCATGCCTGCAGGCATCCATGTATACTTGCCTGCATAGAACTGTGCACTTATGCTGTGCACGATAATGCAATAATAGGCCTATTGTTGCGGTGGTCGAATAGGTATGGTGACACACATGGGCCAATCTTCATTGAGTAAATATCGGCGCCGAATACTGTGTGTGACTGCATTTGTGTGTGTTCAATTAGTAAGGAATTCAAAGTCTGTTATAATGCCTGCACATCCAAGTCGTCTTCTCCTTTCCTCCACCAATAAAGTGTCAGCTACGAAATAATTGTGATTTTTGAACTTTTGACCGATATACATGTACATTAAATGAGCTCGTAGGCTTATAATTTTATTACTGGTTTACGACCTATTATAGGTGCCTTACATCCAGAAGGTTGGCCCTTCTATGTCATCATAACTTTCAATGAACCGTGGTAGGCCTATTGTAGTAATTCAAGCGAACTTCCTCGTTGGCGGTTTTTGTCGTCGGCTTTATTTGCGATCATGCTTAAGAAAAACACGTAATTATAAGATTGGGAATTTCGGGTTGAACGGGACAAGAAGAGTTCCTTTCGTCTGACGGACTTTTAACAGAAATTCAACTTTTAAAGTCTAGTAGACCCTGCAGGAAACATGCGACGTCTGCAGATTGTGGCCGTTCGACTGGTAAGTTCAATTGGCGGCTGTTTAAATCTCTGATAAAATAATAGTCAGATGGTTGTGGAAAACCTGGAAAGCCAAAGGATTTCATACCGTAAGTGTCAGAGGATTTCAGTGCTGGTTAGGGAAGGAGCAAGGACTCTTAATATAGAATTTTTTGGGAAGGAGTTAGGAGACGACATTTTTGGTTTTCATTTTGTAATGTAGACCCAACATTGGCATAAGTTGTTCTACTTTCTCAATAATAAAATAAAATAAATGATGCAAATCATGTTTGGGTTTGTGGCTAAGTCACATGGGAATACGATTGTTGAATCAAGATTTTTAGTTAATATTGGACAGTTAATGCTGGCATGCTTTTAGAAAATCTACCAGAAAAGCCACTTGCAACAGACAGGGTCGGGGAAGGGCCGGATATAGCAGGAGCATTGGAGCAGTGACGTACGTAGTCAGGAATTTATGATGGGAGGGGGGTTTATGGCCTGGCCGGATGCCCTTCCTGACACCAACCCAACAGTATTACAGTAAATAAAAAGGGAATAAAGTAACAAAGGGAATAAAGTAAGAAAAGCAATTGTTACTACAAACAATTGTTTTGTTTTTTCTTATTTAAGTGGATAAATAACCTTTAAAAAACTTTTTCCTAAGCCAATGGGGGGGGGGGTTAAACCCCTTGTCTACGCCACTACATTGGAGTGCATATGGAAAAGATGAGGAGGAAAAGAGGTTCTGCTACTGCTGCTGTCAACTCAGGGTAATAAAATTATAAAAGTAAGTAATTTTCAGCTGCAGACCGCATTCTGAGTTACAGACGACATTATACATAAGCATGTGCAATTGTGTATTCAAAGACAAGAATACTCAGAATATAGCGTACGAATAATGAGCGTTATCAGCCTCAGGAGGACTCTGTTGTGTGCTCTTGGTCGAAGGGAGTGATCCGCCTTCTGCTGTACTGGGCGCAAGTAACCCAAAGTTGAGCACAGTCCAAGCAAATATAGTGCAAATATAGTTTGTCCTTGAGAATAGCTGCTCAAAAGATGTGGTATCCCTAAGTATCCCATCCAACGCATATTCCATCTCACAAAGTCAGTTTAATGCAGTTTGTAGCCTTCCTCAACCACTGTCACCAACAAATCCCCACCATGAAGATGACGAGTAAAGCAAACCAGCCACAAGTGTGAACCTCACAATTTGGTGGTGATGGGATATGGGATCTGAGTCCATGAAATCCATGAGATGATAACATTCTAATTGACCATATTGAGTCTGCTCTGCTTGTGAGCAGATAATGTCATCGTGCTTATTGAAAGTGAACGAACTCGAAATAGCAACTTCTGATATTTTCATATGGTCTACTTCGTTAAACCCGTGTGATCCGCTATAGGAAGTCTTGGCTTCGTTCTGTCCTTCGAGATCCTGTGACCTAGGACATAGGAAGCCCAGAATAGAATATATTGTCATATGAACTTCATATTAGAGGTCTATGGGTAGAGCATTTTTGCTACCTCACCCGTACCCGTAACAAAGGACTACCCGATCCTTACCACAATTACAATTCGACCTCTACCCGTGGATATACCCATACATGCATGTACCCACTACGTCATAAGCATGCTCCCATAGTCCCAGCACTTAGCAGGCTATTAGACTTACAACTTACTGTGTAGTAATATTTAATGACAAGTAGGATGATGATGATGATGATGATGATGATGATGATGATGATGATGATGATGATGATGATGATGATGATGATGATGATGATGATGATGATGATGATGATGATGATTGATGATGATGATGATGATGATGATGATGATGATGATGATGATGATGATGATTATGATGATGATGATGATGATGATGATGATGATGATGATGATGATTATCATGATGAAGATCATGATGATGATGATCGTGATGATGTAGTAGAAGAGGCAGCAACAGCAACAGGAGGACAATGGAGAATATTTATTTGTACTCGTATAGACAGTATAATTATGTTTACTCATGTACATGTACATTGTACATGTGCATTATGTATATTATATATATATGTATATATATGTATGTGTATGTGCCGGTATGTGTAATTGTGTGTTTTTATATATTCATTCATTCGTTCATTCTTTTTATGGACCTATTATGCACCTCTTCAGGAAATCTACTCAGAAGCACTCCCAGCCTAGCCACATCAAAGGAAAAAAGGACTTGAGAGATCATACGAAACAAAGTTCGATGGTCAGATGTAATAAATGCAGCTTTGAACGGAGGTCATTTCAGATGGACGGTCCTACAACCGATAAAGCTCATCGTTGTCTGGCAGCTAAGTGAACCCATGGAGCTAGGGGTTGCCCCTTCACAGCAAAACAAAGATCCCGACGCACTTCAACGTCTGCAGAGACTGGGTGACAGAGATCGCGTAGGAAAGATGGAGTGCAACCAAGGATGGTGCACGAGTCCAGAGCAGCAATCCTTTACGAGAATCAGATCTAAACGTCTCAGGACCTCAAGGGGTGCTTGAATGCTTGCGTCATGTATACACAGGCCTATGTGTATGATATTATGTATGTGTGTATACTGTATATAATGTGTATAAATATGTAATGCATTGATCTGTCAATTGCAATAGATAATTAATAACTTGTTTCGCATTCAGTGGAGCAGGCAAAAAGTTACTTACCTGAGGTCTAATTCAAGTGTTCAAGTGTTGTGGCAAAGAATGTTGCCGCTATCTGATAGTACGAGCTATAGGTTGAACAAGAATAGTACTGTGATGCATAGACTGTCAGTTGCTTTGTTTAGGATCACAGACATGAAATTTTAAGTACCGTAACTTGCTTTTGTTCTATTTTGTGACTGTAGCTCTTTGCATTGCCTTCACTTACGTTGGTATTAGTAAATGGCACGAATTCAATGGACTATGTTTCAACCTCTACTCTGGCTGTGATTACTACATCGACATCTAACATCAGCAGCACCAAGATTCATCATCCTTCCACAAGTTATGATAACGATACAACTACTTCATCAGTTCACCCTTCAACTGCATCTCGCTCTTCAACTTCACGCTCTTCATCGGCTGCACATCCCTCCACTTCTTCAGTTCGTCCTTCATCGACCGTAGCAACTCAGGATAATGATACTACAGTATCTCCCTCTGCTAGTAGCAATTTTACTGACAATGTAACAGCTACAGCTGCATCTTCAACAGCAGCTCTACCTTCAACTACGTCTGAAACTACTACAGCAACTTCAACTACATATGCAGTTACAAGTAGCACATCTGTTGGAACAACTCCCACAAGTAAGTGTCTAGACAACACTTTGTGTACTTATTTTCCATCTACAAGTGCTGCAGCATCTACAGCTGCTAATGCAATGTGATCTGATAATTATGTAAAGGTAAAATGATTTGCTTTATGTCGCATTCTTAATTACTTTGATGATCTGAACTTGAATTGTTTTTGGATCGATGGTATACTTGTAGGTCTAATGAGAGATAGTTGTATGACAGCATCACTCGAAGAGTAACTGATCAGAGTATGAATGTGTAGGATGGTTGTCTTAGAAGTAGAGATGTCGTTAGGCCAAAAAAATAATGGTGTGTTTTTGGTAAAAGAGGTTTACACAAGTGAGTACCGGTAAGTGGGAAAAACTTTTTGGGTGAAAACAATGATTGCCCAAGAACTAATGGATATCACTGCCCTATTGTGCACAAATATAGCCTACACTCTGAAATGAAGTGCATGTTCTATAGTCTAGGTTTAAAGTTGGTGAGAATGGCGTTCCCACTGTTCTCGAATTTCTAGGCCTATGTTCCCACTACTCACCATGCATAGAACCTGGAAATGCAAGAGTAACAATAAAGCTCTTCTTTAGAATTTCCACTGCACACACATTCTGAGCTCCCACAAACCACTTTAACCACTGGTTCTAAGCAAGTATCAACTGTCTATTTGCAGAATTCTATCCCACAAACTACTCTAGAAAACAAATTGACTAATTTAATTTTTATTGACATCTGTTTTCTGACAACGCGGAGTGGGAGATAAAGAGTGCAGGAACGAGAAAGAATAGGGAGGGGAAGTAGCCAGCCTTAGCTCCCTAAGTTTTACCCTCACCGTCTTACGGCAAGCAGACATCTAGTATCTAGTTAATAACATAATAGAGGAAGTGAAGTATGTCCTGAAATGAACTTCTTTTGTTGCACTGATTCATTGACTCATTTTGTTCCTCAGTACATTAAATCCTTCACCTGAGCGCATTTAATTTCAGAGGGAGCGCAGCTCTGTGAACGGAAGAGCACGAGGGAAGCAGAAGAGCACAAGAGATCAGAAGAGAGCATAGTGAGCAATAGAGAGTGCAGTGAGCACAAGAAATTGCAGTGATCACAAGGGAGCACCCACCGTGAGCAAACTGAATTTCATTTCTGGATGCATGATAACATCCATCCATTCCATCCATCAATGAGGTAACAAATGGTTGTCTCATTGTCGACCAGTTACTCACATACCAGAAAAAGATGTGCAGCATGATACATGATACATGTTTCGATCTCTTGGATACGTCCAGCATTGCTTTGAAGGCCAGCCAACTGGATGTAAAACTCATCTATGACCGACCGACAGATAATGACTGTGACTGCAGGCCCTTCAAGTGCTTTCAGGAAAATTGGTTTTAAAAATTGCAGAACCCCTTTTTGGCAACTAAAACACTTGATTTAGTTCTGACTGAAGCTTGATGTGTGGCACAAAAAGCTTGTGGATCAATACGCATTCAGGCCAACCGGCTCCACCACTGCTGCTCTGATAGCCATCCTTCAACACGTTACAACAATGCTCACTACCAGTCCTTATGTCACTCTCATTTCCTTGGACTTCTCTAAAGCATTCGATACGGTCCGTCATTCCACACTCGCTGTTAAACTCTCCTGCCTTGAAATGCCAGATAATATCTATAACTGGTTAATTAACTTCCTCCAAGGACGGAAGCACATTACCAAATTCTGTGGCCTGTCTTCTGGTGAGGCCAGTATTAATGCTGGTGTGGTCCAAGGATCGGGATTGGGTCCGTCAGAATTTGACATTAACGCATCAGACCTCCAAGCTATCTATCATGAGAACATACTTGTGAAGTATGCTGATGACACATACTTAATAGTTCCATCACGGACGCGTTCAACCATCAGTGAAGAATTGAAGCATGTATCCACATGGGCAGAACGAAACAACCTTAGACTAAATACTACCAAGTCCAAGGAAATGATCATAGCTCGACGAGGAGCTGCTGCTTATCCTCCAATACTTGACGGAATGGAACGCGTTGACTCAATGAGGATTCTAGGTGTCACCTTACAGCATGACCTCGGCGTAGGATCCCATGTCAATGAGGTATTGGGATCATGTGCAAGTTCTCTTTACGCTCTGAGGTTACTACGAGCAAATGGACTTCCTCCAACAGCCATGCACGCTGTAACAGAGGCAACAACTGTTGCCAAGCTACTCTACGCTGCTCCTGCCTGGTGGGGCCTTACTACAGCTGCAGAACGACAGAGACTCGAAAGACTCCTCATAAGAACGCAGCGTATGGGTTACCTCCCATCAGGTGCCGCAACAGTTGCAATGCGAGTCGGTTTGGCTGAGGACCGACTGCTGCATGCAGTGGCCAGGAACGACTTCCACGTCCTTCGAACTCTTTTCCCGCCAAAGAACAACCGTCGTCCTGGTCTTAGGGCTCGTGTGCACAATTTTGAACTTCCGAGCAAAGATGACCGAAACTTTGTTTCTAGAGTCCTTTACAAACATATTATTAAAGCATAGTCTAACTATTGATTCAATTTAATTCCAATAACTGATTACTCCCTATAACATTAATATTTTTATTACAATGTAATTTTTGTCTATCTCAATGTACCAGGTTGCGGTTTGCCAACCTGTTTTTGCTTATTAAACGAATACACACACACACACACACACACACACACACACACACACACACACACACACACACACACACACATTAACCTGCTACTGAATTCCGATATTATATTAAATCAATATATAAATCAATATATTAACGTATTGTCTCTTTTAGACATGGGGCACCTTGTTGCTTGCAGATGAATTCAAGAAGTAATGACATCATAGTTTTGTCATAGTGTGCTTTTAAATTAATTAATGAAATAGTAATGGTTGGCCTAGTACTGTGCCGTATAACTTTTATATGAATTCACCATTTTTCATGTATTCCTCTCCTACATAGCATGTGCCATTTTAGAGATGAAAACATCAACTTAAAAACTATTATCACTTTGTCGAATTTTCTGGGGAATGTCATTTCTGGGGGGGTCATCCGAGAGATGTCTGGATTAAGCAGTAATAAGCACTACCCGAAGCCTTAACCCTCAGGCTACCAAGCTTTTTTGTGGCATGGACTACCATTTTATGAAATAAGTTACCTGGCAGTATCCATAATGAACTTCTTAGTCTTTGTTTGTCCCTTTTCTGCAAGCGTTTGAGAACCATTCTCTTTGTGGCTTGACGATGTCAGGTCAGGAGCATCTCTGAGGAGTTTATCTGAACTGGTGCTATATAAATTCATGATTACAATTACATCAACTGTCATCTTTATTTATATTAGCATTTCTCAATTCATCTTCTATATCTGTTTCGGCTAATATAAGTTCTTTAGCTGCTGACAAACGTTTGCACAGAAATATCAGTAACTTGCGTTGTGATGAAATATCAGCTATTTTCACACACTTATATTTATTTTGAGCACTTCCGGTTATCAAAAGACTAATTAATTAGCATGGAAAAATAGCTTTACATTCCCTCTATAGAATGGCATAATTGTCTATCTCCACAACAACTTACGGATAAGATATAGTCGATAATCTAAGGAAGTGGTATCCACCCCTCTGGTACCTCGGGTATATCGGGCATAACTTTTGAACGGTGTGAGATATCACAATTGTTACCTAAGAATGTGTGTCAATGAGCCTCCTGTAACTACCTAAAATGTCAGATTTTTATTCCTTATGAAAAAAGTTTGAGATGGTAACCCAAGGGTTAAGTGCTATTTGAAATATTTTATCTCCAGTGCCACTAATACTGCATCTACTTTGCAAGTTAGTGCTGTGCGTTACACATAGCATATGATTTCAGTTCTTATCATATTATTACTCATGGTTAAGGAACCTACTACATGTGCATCCGCCTTTGACATCTTTCACTTAGATTTGATTTCTGAATAAAATAAATCATTGGGGTGGCATTTGATATCTGCACTTTGGACCATGAGCTGTTGAGGAATACATGTATGAAAGGCCTTGGACACAGGAAGAGAGAGAGACGCAGACAGACAGACAGACAGACAGACAGACAAACAGACAGACGAACAGATGGACGGACGGACGGACAGACATGGAGATTGAGAGAGACAGAGACAGAGAGAGACAGAGACAGGGAGAGAGACAGAAGCAGCTCATCACAGGTCTTGGCTGCTTACATTCTATCCTGCTGCAGTAAGCATAGTGATGCTTCTTAACAGAGACAGTGTATGTCTGTGCAACATGTCCGGTTGTTTTGTTTTACAGAACCATTTTAGTAACAATCATGTGCATTGTGGATTACTGAAGAACACCACACACAGATGTACACATTCACAAATGTACACACATGCACACACACACATCTACATACAGAGACATCATGCACACACCATACATACACACACGCACACACATCCACATACAGAGACATCATGCACACACCATACATACACACACGCACACACATCCACATACAGAGACATCATACACACACCATACATACACATGCACACACACACGCATGCACACACACACAGAGTGTCACAGACATCATGCATGCATCACACACACAGTGTCACACACGCACGCACACGCACACACACACACACACACATGCACACATGCACACACGCACACACACACATGCACAGTTGCACACATGCACACACACGCATGCACACACACGCATGCACACACACATGCACATATCATGCACCACACTTTCCCACGCACAGCAAATAAGGTGAATGTGTCATTTGACATGCACAAGCAATAAATTGTAATTGTAGTCTGACATAAACAAAGCACAACTTAAACATCAGTGATACTTCCGAGTTCCAACCAGAACCAGTGTAATCACTGCCAAATAATACAGAATTCAGATGATTGTAAAACCGGAAGTGACACGAGCCACAGATCTAGAGAACTAAGGCGACTGCAGCTCTGGTGGGTGCACTGGTGGGTGCAGCAACATTTGTAGCAAAACTTCTCTATTGAGCTGTAGCAGTATGCATACAAGAGACAGACTTCATGAATCCATGGGCAGCCATCGCAGGGTCCCAAGACTCAGGACCAATGGAACCGAAATGCACAAGTCACTAGAGTCTGGTGGAGCAGAGCCAACAAGACATTCATGAATAATTTTGAGGATCTTAATTGAATGAGCTGCATGATGGGGAGCCAGTGCAGAGTATCGCATGGAAAGGAAGCTACATGGTCAAACAAGGAAACACTTCAATAAAAACAGACCAAAGTTCAGAATATTAGCCAGTGAAAGTCCTGAACTGGTTGTTATTACAATTTAATCGGAGGCAGTTGGAGGACATCCAGAGGTTAAAGATGGAATGCTGACTACCAAAGAGAGAGGGGCATCCATCGGGCAATGAACAAAGACTTATGGACAAGCAATGCTAATTTAGGAAGGAGAATCTGTCCCAGGTCAACCGTGTGTGGGATGTGTAGGAGAGACAGACCTTTGTGGAAAGTGAAAATGAATAGAGGACCAAGCAGAGCATGAATGATCCAAGAGAAAGGACTGAGGCAAAAGGAGGACAATAATGATCAATAATTTCAACCGATATCTTCAGGATCGAAAGAATAAAGAGACAGCAGGAGCTGTGTTCATAGACTGCAGCACAGAATATTCATCTGGGCTGGTGTGCCTATGAGCAGGCATAAACTACTCTAGGTGTAGACCTTACATCTGACATAACTAATCCAGACGTAGCCGTTGGAATTTGGCCATATACATGGACATAGAATAGCGAGAGTAATAGTTAAGCTGGACATTCCTTGCACCCGACGATGCATGACGCTTGCTCTTCCCCAATTCCCCCAATGGTTATAGCTGAGTGCGCATGCGTGAAAGATATTTATATGCGATCGTTGCCAGCGTGGGGTAAACAGATTAAGACTAAAGGCAGGCCACAGGGAAATATCGACTGCTGCCTATTGTTCACGCTGTCCAGCTAAAGTCGGCCATCTATTGTTCACAATGGGGATAGCCGACTTACTCCTACCTCTGAGTTGGAATAACTTTATACCTAGCATAACTTGCTAAGCTCGATCCATGCATACGAAATTAACCTACTACTCTCGATATTTAAGCCAGATGTAAGAGTTATACCCTCTTGTGCATACCGGCCCTGCAGCTCACGTGGGTCTTCTCAGCAAGAATCTATGGATAGTTACCATTCCATGTACAGCTCTGTAATTCATCATTGACCAAACGAATTTAAAGAGCAGGTCAATGATTGTTCATGATTGTTCTGCCTTTGCTGAAGAAGCCAGAATGGGATCTGGATAATATAACCAACTATCGGCCAATCTCACGCCTTCTTTTGTCTAAGGTTGTTGACAGCATTGCGGCTGCTTAGCAGATGGTATGTAACCTAGAATCAAAAGGACGTTATTTCAGAATTTTGAGATTAGGTTTCTGGGAGAAAAATTCCATGGAGTCCGTTCAACCTGATCTTGGACATCTGGACCTGCAGGCATGAGACCAGGCATAGGCCAATCCAGGTGCAAGGCCATAGTCAGGATTTGATTTGGGGGGGGGTGTGTTTACCAGCTTCAGTGTGCGTCAGCCGCTTTTCCACTTCTACCACTAGTGACAATCTGGAATTTTTATGCTGCTATTTTATCAGATTAAATAAATAATTCTTTATATTTTAAAAGTTTTTTCCATGATTGCCTTTTTCTTGTTTTTAGATGAAGTTCTGATAGCTGTTCTTGCCTCGATAATACCGATTCTGGTATTAGTGATCATTGCAGGAATTTTATTTTTCTACCGCAAGAGATTGAAAAACTTATGTGAAGCAAAAAAAGATGAAGCATCTACTAGTGAGGTACTATTGAAAATTTGTTAAAGTAATTGCAAGGAAAATAATGTTTGGTTAATGTTAGCTTTTATTTCTCTCACTTTGTCGTCAGCTCTGTCAGTTACATTACTGAATTGCATTTTTAAGGGGTTTATTATTAATAATGACAATGGTCACTTGAATTATTTATTTCGCATTCATCTTTTCGGTCTTCCATAACATTACCTCTTTAAATTTGTCAAATAACACGTGGCAGATTAGTCCAGAATGCTCTGGAATGCTCTTTATCATTGCTTTTACTACAACTTCCAAGCATCATCTTGCTGCTCTTATTCTCAAATTCCTTTGCTGGCTTTTGTACATCCACTACATCATTTAATCTCTCACTTTTATAAACATGAGTTGCATGTCATCCAATTGCTGAGAGCTGCATGTTCTTCCCCATAGTCTCTCATTTTGCTTCGTGTTGCATTTGAACTTTTACTGATCTAGATTAACTTCTTCAAAAATCATTACAACATCTTGGGCACCTGCTACTGCACTGTGCACATTTCCCAATTTGACTTCTTTGAGAAATGCTGAAAAATGATTGACAATGTTATAAACCATTTTGTAAGTAATAAATAATTTAAATGCCCCCACAATCCCATATGCTGACCAAACCTGGACTTGCTTACACTAAGCCAAACTGATACTCAAACCTAACCCAACCCTGTCACACTGTCACAGGCTAACTGTATATTGTCCATATGTAGATCATATGAACTTCGTAAGGTTTTGCTGTCATTGGATTTCACAAAATGAAAAATTTGTAGTATTCATTCATTCATCTTTTGTAGTTCTCGGTAAGTGAATGATTGTCTCTATATGTCTGGGTTTACATATGACCATAATAAAATAAACTTTGGAATAAATTCAAGTGAAAGCAAACAACTTCATTTTTGCACTGAAATTAGTTACAGCTATCTTTAACATATTTAATGATGAATTGCATTGCCTGTCCCTGTCACCTTAGGTAGTGTGTCCTCTTTGTTATGAAGTTAGGGAACAAATTCTAGCTTCTTTTACCCAATGAATACCGGTATATGAATGGGGCAAAAATGACCCAAACTGATAGGGTGAGTGAGGGCTAAGGTGAAAACAGCTTCAGCGATGTTTGATGTAAGCAGGTGGGTTTCAAAAACAGATCGAGACCCATAAATACATCAGTGTATAAATTATTATATTGGCATTAATGCACTGGCTGACCATCAAACATAGAATCCATTTTTAATCTGCCTAATAGTTCACAACTTAGTGCTACTTTTCTCACACTCGTCTGTTTATATGTGCACTTGTTATAGCGCCCCTTCAAGCACTCTACTCAGAGGCGCTCCCGACTGCAGAGGGGACACTGCATCAGAGTTTCACGCCGAAGCGCTGAGCAATTGCGAGTGAAGGACTTGCCCAAGGTCCCTACGTGGCGACTTGAGGTGGATTCGAACCTTGAACCTTCCGGCTTCAAGGCAATGACACCACCACTACACCACCGCGCCCCACTGTCTGTCTCACAAAAGGATACAACACTTCTTGATCACTGTGACTCCTGTTGAGTCCCTCTCTTCCCGTTAAAGTGAATAGACATGCGATAGGGTTTTGGGAGTATGATGGTAGTCAGTTTGCATGGAGTTGGTATATGATGGTCTGTCATGATAGACAGTGGCAGGAGAGGATGTTAAGTTAAGTACTGAAGAAGGATGGAGTGGAGGAGTCAGCAATAGTTGGACATTTGATTGAGTTTTGTGATGATGAGAGGAACCACGTTGAAGAAGGTCGTTTAGTTTAGATATATTTTTTTTATTATTATTTTTTTTTTTTTCCTCAACCAAAACAACAAACAAACATGATACAATTATGGCATTGAATAATACATTAACATAATTTGGTGAAGAAGGGGAGACCCAGAAGGGATAGAAAATCCCGCTAATAGGGCCACCCATAATTCATGTAAAATATAAAAGAAAAACATGACAGCATTCAATTGTAGGAATAAAAAAATGATGAGGGAGAGAGAGAAAAAAATTAAGCAATCGACATTTCTGTATATAACGAGAAAAACAACTCTTAACTAATGACTTAACTAAAGACTTAACTAAGGGCTTGGCGAGACCACTGAGCAGAAACCTTAACCATTACATATCAGGAAGTGTTTTAAGTAGATAAAGGCGAAGTTTATGCTTAAATAATCTTGTGTTAGGTAGGGAATGAAGATGTGTAGGGAGAGAGTTCCAACATTGGGAGCCAGTATATTGTATAGAGAATCGACGAGTATTAGTATGTGCGTAGGGAAGGTCATAAACAGTTAATTTTCTAGTTGAATAAGAGTGGCGATCAGAGGTAAGGTTAAAGAAATCATTAAATACAAGTGGTAATAGGCCATGGTTATAACGGTACATAAACTCTCCTATTTGCAAGTGCCTAATTTGATCGATCTTTAATAATCCAAATTTCTTGAAATACAGAGCGGTGTGGGCTCGGCGAGGAATATTAGCTATAAAACGGATTGCATATTTTTGAAGGGTGACTAGTCTGATAAAATTAGATTTGTAAGTAGATGTCCAAATTAAATTACAGTAGGTTAAATACGGATAAATAAGAGAATAGTATAGCATAGACCGGATAGAGACAGGAATCAGTTTAGATGAGCGAAATAGCACACCAACAGTCTTAGCAATTTTGCTAGAGATATTATTGATGTGTTCCTTCCAATTTAGATGCTGGTCAATGTAAACGCCCAAAAATTTTGTGGATGTTACTTCGGTGATAGGAGTCCCTTCAATAAGTAGAATATCGCGGTTGATGAAGCGATGCATGTTTTCGTTACGGTGATTATGTCAGGACGCAGGTATTTGGAAGGACAGGTATTTGAGACAGGGATCTACCATTGCATACAGCTCTGTACCGGGAAATTGGATAAGATTAGCCAGAGCAGAAATTTTATATTGACCTAATTTCATATTTACCATTAGGCAACAGTAGACGAGTCATTCCCATGAGAGACAACAATTATCAGCAAATGATGCATAAGCACTTATGTAAATATGTAAATATGTATTATGATAACGATAGGCTGCTAACATTGACTAATATTTGATAAGTTAATTCCACCATTTAAAAACGGTTGTCTGGGACTGTAAATAGATTAACATTTTAAAATGCCACATGTTATAAGCCGTCGTTTGGACTTGGAGCTTAAACCAAAAGCAATATTGTGTATAAATGGAGGAGCTAAAAAATAATGACAGTATTCTTCTTGCATGATTCATTTACTGCCATTATACCCTACGTATTTTTCTGCTTGATAAAATAATCCATCTATGTTATTCGGTCACACTGATGTCTCCATGTGCCTAACAATTAAGGAGTATCTTCAAAATATCTTCTGTGTATATCTGTGACCTACATGTAATATAAATTTTCATAAAGGATCCTTACAGAATAGTATTTTATGTGAACACTAGTATACTATAGGAACTGGACCTTGGTTCTTATCCATGCAAACACAGACCCTGCAGTATAGCCATGAACTTTTCTTGAATATTCTTATTATGCTAACCAGTGTTTACTAGTAAACAGACATCAGAATCAGAGATAGACAGACACCTGTAGGTTTTCTACAGATCGTGGGACAATGCAGAGACTTCTCGTATCACATGCAGACATATTTAAGCTTGAGGTGCGGATGCAATGGATAGATTGGGGTTGAGCAGATATGCTGGTCACAGAGATAAGGTGGATTATTGTCGATACTTGTTCGAGTAATCTTGATTAGAATAGTGAATGCGGAATTTTCTAAAATATTGCTACGAATTGCATGCAGAACAAACCAGTCATGTCTCAATTTTTGCCATGATGGAGATAGGGGCATTGATATGACTTGTCCATTGGGGTAACTGGCCGATCAGCTACTAGTTCAGTCTAATTCCCGTACAGATGGAGGGACCAACCACAGCAGGCATTATGCACGACGTTGGACAAGAGCAGTCCTAGTCCTGCGAACAAAAAGATCAAGACAATCAGCAGAATGCATATTGTTTGAGAGATATCTTGGGACGTTTTACAGCTGTGCTTTGGAGACCAGCAAGAGGATCTTGTGGTGGATGATTGTGTGCGGTGACAGGTAGCCATTGCAAGATTCAAGTATATCTGTAGAGATAATTATGTGCAAGCGAGGAAGTTGAGCTATTAGCCAAGCTGAAGCATTAAAGACCAATTTAAACGGAAAGACGCTGTTTTGGGCGGACCATAAGAAGTGAGTTTCAGTAATCTAGGTGGAAACAAATGCACTCATGAGCTATGATAATATAGACTGAGGGAGAGACCAATTGCCTGATGGTTCTGAGTTGCTTCACTTGAAAAAGCAGGAGTTGGTCAGGTTAGATATGTGCTCGTTGAATATATAATAATATTCGTTTATTGACATTCAATCTGACAGACCACAGAATGTTCAATTACAGGTACAAGTTATATGAAATACGGCCAGCTTAGCACAACACGCAGGTCGGCTACAACAGGCTCGGTATACTTAACACTAATGGCCTAAGTACTGGAACGCTCCTGATTCGGCCAAGACAGGAGTGGGAAGGGCGATCTTATTTTCAGCAGAACCCGAGTCAAACAACGCAACAGCAAAGCGCCACTGGCAGCTAACAGAAAATTCAAATAATTTTTTGCCCTAAGCGAGGCTTGAACCTGGGTCGCGATAATGACTCTGAGTTTATCGACCAGCGCTCTCTCGACTGAGCTACGGACCCCCCTCAATGTGAATGTGAGGAAGGAGTCAAGTGTGATGCCCTGGTTACGGACGCTAGAAGTGTGTTGGTAAAACATTTTGTCTTATCTGTAGGACTTTTTAATTGAATTATATTCACAGGACCAAAATTCTTTTTCATAAAAACTGATGTTTCATCTTGTTTGTTTCGTTTAAACAAATAAATTATCGTTAAATGCATTGACATGGGAGTGGATCAAGCTTTCATTTTTGTACTAAATTATGTATAATCCTATTTGTTTTTGTCTTAAGTGATTTGCAATGCATATCGTTTTGTGTAAAATGATAGGATATTTATGGTGTAGAGATTGAAGTTGGATGAAGCAAATTCGTCTCCTGTTAAAATTGTCATCATCGGTAACTGCTATTTTATACTAGTAGCAGATGATGAATAGTTTGCAACAGATTGCATGATATTATTTTGTAATCTTACTGCGTGCCTGTCAGTTTGAATCAGTAAATGAATGTTATTTTTTAAGATTATTATTTAATATTAATGCTTATTTATATTTTTGATTTTTGTATCTGATTTTGTTGTTTTTTGAAAAAAGGTGTCTTTGGCATTACCTCAATATACAAGGTATGTTTGTGTATAAATATCTTCTGTTCATTTATATCATTGTGTATTGGCCTTGTAAAACTTCATATAGCCTAAATCACATTGTGCAAATGATCCAATAGAAGGTTTTGTCAACAGATTGTGGTTGATGATTCTCCCCAACTATTCAGAATTCAGAATTTATTCAGTAGGTATGATATAGTATCCCATTGTGAAAGTTCAGTTTTGAAAGAGCTTCAAGATGTTGTACCAGTTACATTAAAAACTATTTGTGATAACTCAAGTGTAATGTTGTTTTCGTTAACAAAAACTAAAACAAAAACTTCTGTTAAAGAAAATTTAAGGTGTTGGCTAATCAGGGCTAAAACCAGAATGACTACCTAAAGAGAAAATGATAATGATATAAAAACTAAAACTCGTGGAACCGACCAAAAATGATAATTGAAGCTAAAACAGTAAAAACTAATGATTATGAAAACATGTAATGTAAGCCTAAACTAAAACTCATAATGTAAAGCTGGTTTCCTAGGATATTCAATGCCTTTGAACATAGCAAGTGAAAATTGGAGAATCCCACTTTTATATAATCGGCATTATTCAGCAATTCATTCGGTCATTTTGAGTATCAATTTTAAACACATTGTAGCATGTGCTTTATTTATGACCTTATATATTGGGTGGGCCAAAAAGTACCCCTAAGGTTTTGGCCAACTATGTATCATGTATGAAAGAGTGCATGTTTTCATACGGTCAGAATAATGGTTGCTATTGCCTATTTGCAGTTATTCCATGTACATTGTTGATGACTCAGATGACATGAATGAATAACTAAAATTAAAACTGAAGAAACTAAAACTTAGTTGAGTCAGTTTCTATTCAAGACAAAAACAAAAATTTGGCAAAATAACTAGAACAATAACTAAAGCGCCTAGCATTTGAAACTAACAATAACTAAAACCAAAACTTGAGGCAAAAACTAAGGCAACACTACATGAGTAAGGATAAAAAAATAATATTGAAATGTTATGTGCAACTGATACCAATGTCACTGAAGTTTTGTCTTCCTAAATCACTCAGATACGTGATTACCTATGCAAAAATCATAGCCATTTCCATGCAACTTGACAATTAGCTTCCATTAGACTTTTAATTTTACATTTTGAAATTTAGATTAAGTGACACTGAGAGCATTCAATTGCATTTAATCTCGGAAATGACAGTTCAAGAAGCATGAGGCTAATTAACATCAACAATACTGAAGATGTAAGTTAATATCTGCAATAATGCTGATTTAGCACCACAATTTTAAGATGATGCTAATTTACACCAGTATCAATACACATTTGCACCAACATTACTGGTACCTGATTTCATGTTGACCAGAAAACATCCAATAGCCTAGGTGCAAGATCATCTTTGTGCGTGTGTTGAGGCCGAAAGAGGAAATTTTGAACACACATTATAACTAACATTATGACAGTTATCTGATTCATGTCCTGTAAACTGAAGTTTTCCATGTTTTATTCAAATGTACAAATTATTACATAAATTGCAGCAATAGTAGAGGTTCGGTTTTTTTTCCGAACGCCGTGTATATATCATATGTTATACAACCAAATTAGTACAGACATTACTGAATTCAGTGCTATGCACATTCTCACTTACACTATTTACTGCCTAAGAAGTAATGAAAAAGCACATGTGAATATATTTACAAACAACACTAGTACTAATCTTTTTTATGTCTATGTTTTCAGCCTGGTTGTCAATGCTGAAGAGTTTCTTGATTACATAAACGATATGGAGAAAGAGTGTGATTTCAAGTATGCTGAACAGTTTGAGGTAATATTAAGTCACTGGATTTAGGACTGCCAACAAGCACACAGTAGTTATTTAAAATCCAGTCTTTATTATGTAGATGTGCAGAGAATGGCGATGGCGTCAGAAGCTAAAGAATCTATCAGCAACTGAATAATAGAATATCAATATCAGATATTGCATGAGTTGTTTGGAAAACTATTTTGTTTATTCAACTGGAACATTCAACCACAAAATCAAAGTATTTGAAACTGTCGATGGATTTTGTCAGAGCTTCCATGCGGTCAAAATCAACCGCATAACAAAAACGTGTCCATTGTGGCATATAATCAGCTATTTAGAATTCTATTTATATATGTTTGGTAGAGGGAGTTTCTGAAAGTACCCTGAAATGGGTTTTTCCAAAGAGTTGATGAATTTAAAAAGGAAAATTATGGACTTAATATTTGTAAACATTTGCATCCTGTCATTTAAATTTGCATGGTCATGCTGAAACAAATAAATTATATCGTCTGACAAATGTTGTAAAAGCTCTCAAACAAATGTGTTTGACGATGCTTAGGTTTCGATATTTGAAGTCAGTGACCAATTGGTAATGGCCATGCTGATCTCATGAATAATCAAGAAAGGCATTAGCTCATTTGATCACTCCTCAGTAATTTATTTTTCTATTCTTCAGCAAAGTCCAAAACATAAAATTTGCAAGTTGGGCAGTTTTCTAAAGGCTCTCCAAATACGTCAAGGGCTTGTGCAATTTTTGGATTGAAATATGGCTACCTAATCGAACTAACCATTGTAGGCACCGATGTCATATCTTGGAGTAAATAAACCAGGTCAACTTCAATAAGTTCTAAATAAGGGCTAAAAGTCTGAAAACGAACCAGTGGCATTGAGTTTGTTTTAGCTGTGAGTTAAATTGATCGAATATACTGTGTGTGGTAGACAGTGGCGTAGCCAGGAATTTATGATGGGGGTGGGGTTTTGGGGTTTTATGGCCTGGCCGGGTGTGCTTTCTGACACCAACCCAACAGTATTACAGTAAATAAAAAAGAAATAAAGTAAGAAAAACAATTGTTAATTGTTTTGTTTTTTCTTATTTAAGTGAATAAATAACCTTTAAAAGAACTTTTTCTAGGCCAATGGGGGGTTTAACCCTTGAAAGTCCCCTTGTCTACGCCACTGGTGGTAGATACTTTAATTTAATTTTGAAGCCTACATCATGTTTTTCTGAGTGTAGTTGTCAATTATGTGACAACCTGTTGCAAGTTTTACTGTTTTATTGAATGCAGTCACTTCAGTTAGTTGGGCGAGAGCAAACAACCGATCAGGCGTTGCTTAGATGCAACGCAGAGAAGAACCGCTACATCAACATCCATCCGTATGACGTCACTCGCGTTAAACTTCTGCCAATTGAAAGTGAAGATGGGTCGGACTACATCAACTCCAGCTGGATACCAGTAAGAAATTCCATGATTTTGATAGCATATGGCGACTTAAGTTAGGTCCATGATGTTGTGATAGCAGTTTTTATTAAAGATTTGACAGGTTATATAAAATGGCATATAATTGGAAACATTATATCTGATGCTATTTGATTCTAAGACAGTTTTTTATATCCGCAATGAGGCAAGATTGGAAATGTTGATGTTATACAGTAGTAAAATGCAGTAAAGTATGATGATTGCAATGACTTTACAGCATGTGACCTGTTAAGGTCTTAATTATAGCTTACTAATCTATGGAACATTTTGATGGTGGTATGCAGTTGAGTCATGTTTGGTTTGCAGGGATATTATTCCAAGCGGGAGTACATTGCTGCTCAAGGTCCTTTACCAGCGACAGAGGATGACATGTGGAGAATGATCTGGGAATACAAGTGTAAGGGAATCATCATGCTCACGAAATGCATGGAAGGCGGAAGAGTGAGTCTCTACTACTTTCAACTGCTAACGGGTCGCATGTGTTGAATCAAGTGACAAGTCTGCTGCTGTCCTTTTATAGGATGATGATTTATGGAGCACTTAGCCATGTAAAGTTTTCGTAACATTTTGTGCCAAACAATGTTTTAGTCATAGTCAGAATATTCATGGCTGCTTCATGACCATCTTCTCCCGCACTTAATTCTTTGTATTAGCATAAACAAATATTCAGATGCATGTATTTTTTTACTCGTTCGTGCAGAGCATTGCTTACATATATAGCTGTAGTATCTCTTCAAGATATTACTACGTAGCACTGCTTCAGTATAGCACTTGACAAAATGGCTCAATTTCCTAACATTGCTAGAAGACGCACAGGAAAGATATTGTTGCAACCATGAATATGCAGGTTAAACAATGGTTAATTTCGTTCTGTACCCTCAAGATGTTGACACTGCATTTCACATGTATTTGCAAAGCGATGACTAACCAATTCATCTAAGATGTGGAGTAGAGCGATCTATCATCTGTGGCGCAGGTTAACTTAAAGATGCAGATTTTCAAGTAGGCAAGGACATATGTGCGTAGAAATGTTGAGTTCACTTGTTTGCCAGTGAGGCACCTAATGTTTAAACTCTGCGACATGATCAAATTCAGACATCCAAATTCTAGTCCAGCAGCTGCGAGCAGCGTACATTGCTTGCACTCAAATATCAAGGTTTCTGAAGACTAGTCAGCGAAAGACTAGTCTGGCAAAAGTTTTTTGTATCAGAGTTTTTGAAAGAGATGTTCTGGAGGTTCATTAATTTTAGGTTTCTTATTCTTAAAATTGTTGTTTCAGAAAAAGTGTGATAAGTATTGGCCTGAAGACATGGAGCCAGTTGTTTATGGTGATATACAAGTTGTCTTGATGAGTGAAGCCTCGGAAGAAAATAAGTGGACGATCAAGAAACTGGAGTTGTCAGTGGTAAGCATTCTGCTGAGGTGAAGCTTATAAACATAAAATGAACAGCTTCAGCTTCCAGCTTTTGTCACATCATTTTCCCATATCATATTCTTTCATTATCTATTTTTCACTCAGTCAATCAATAGTCATTTATTTTAATATCAGGTTGACACCTTGTGCAACCGGTTGTGTGTGTGGGTATGTGTGTGTGGGGGTGGGAGAGTGGGGGTGGAGGGAGGGGGTGGAGTTATACTTCAGTTTTGACTTTTACATAGATTTTTAGACTTTTACATAGGTTGTTGAGGATCTAAGAGTAGCAAGAATAATGCAGCACTGTAGCTTGCAACAATTGATCAGCCAATTTGTTTGCAACAATTGATCAGCCAATTTGTTTGCAACAATTGATCAGCCAATTTGTTTGCAACAATTGATCAGCCAATTTCTTCCTTAGACTTCTGATGCGTCATTGAACTTACTTTGTCATATTATTGCTTTCATCATTGTTGTTTTTCTGTGAATGACTTGTTCTGAATCTGTTTCATATTTAATTTTTAAACTTGTATTATGTGCTTCTTGTCGTCTTACTTTTCTGTTCTTTCTGTTTAATCAGGGACAGCAGAAGAGAACAATCATATTGTTTCATTTCATTGAATGGCCAGACAATGGCGTTCCGAAAAGTCCAGAGGTGCTCCTCGAGTTCATGCAAGTCGTCAAGACTGAACTCGAAACAGCAAAAGCAGGACCATTAGTCGTACATTGTAGGTGAGTCGTACTTTCTTCAACAGCAAAAGCAGGACCATTAGTCGTACATTGTAGGTGAGTCGTACTTTCTTCAACAGCAAAAGCAGGACCATTAGTCGTACACTGTAGGTGAGTCGTACTTTCTTCAACAGCAAAAGCAGGACCATTAGTCGTACATTGTAGGTGAGTCGTACTTTCTTCAACAGCAAAAGCAGGACCATTAGTCGTACACTGTAGGTGAGTCGTACTTTCTTCAACAGCAAAAGCAGGACCATTAGTCGTACATTGTAGGTGAGTCGTACTTTCTTCAACAGCAAAAGCAGGACCATTAGTCGTACACTGTAGGTGAGTCGTACTTTCTTCAACAGCAAAAGCAGGACCATTAGTCGTACATTGTAGGTGAGTCGTACTTTCTTCAACAGCAAAAGCAGGACCATTAGTCGTACATTGTAGGTGAGTCGTACTTTCTTCACAATCTTTATTAGCAAGTGAAAGCTGGCTGATTATGAAAATCAGATGGCTGTCAGTGAGCAGGAATAAAAACAAAGAGTAAAGATAATTTGGGTTGAATATTGATTGAGAGAAAGCAATTAGGTCAACATTGATCATAATAGTAAAGTAAAAACTTCTTAAGCTCCATTATCCTTAAATGATGATGAGGAGCTTCAATGACCAGTTTCTCATGTTTTTAGTACACGGTTGTCATTAAAGGGTTAAAAGCTGATTTACACCACCACTGAGCACTGCATTTAAATTATTATAGCTGAAACTGCATAGCACGGGAGGCATTGACAAGGGCACATGATAGATTTCTATAGATTAATTGTGTTGAATCTACAGTACAGGTGTGTCATGATTAGGCCTGTGATAATTGACGTGAATGATACATGTTGTGATAATTGACGTGAATGATGCATGTTGTGATAATTGATGTGAATGATACATGTTGTGATAATTGATGTGAATGATACATGTTGTGATAATTGATGTGAATGATACATGTTGTGATAATTGACGTGAATGATACATGTTGTGATAATTGACGTGAATGATACATGTTGTGATAATTGACGTGAATGATACATGTTGTAGCGCTGGTGTTGGCCGAACGGGAACGTACATCGCCATTGAAACATTGCTGCTGCAGCTGGAAAACGAGAGGCAACTCGATGTATTTGGTGTCGTCTATCGGCTGCGGCTTAACCGCGTCTTCATGGTACAGACGGAGGTCAGCCCCATTTCGTTCATTGCTCCTCTAATAACCATTCACATTTCCTATTAAATTGTCGTCTCTAAAATCTCGTGACATGGAGCTGCCGGTAAAAGGCCATATTGGCATATTTTATCATTCCAATGTTAATTCAACTCCATTTAATGTATTGTCTAATTTACCTACATGTGGTGAGACTCCTTTCTACTTGGCAGCAATATTAGAATACCTTGGGGTCTAAGCTCTCGCTCGAGTCACCAAGAGACACAGCTTGCGACAACAAGACAATGAGCATCATCCTCCACTACCTGCATAGCAGTTGTTTAAAATATGCTACAATGGAGTTAATAATTATAATCCATAATAATCAAATGCACTTTTACTTTTTACAGCAGAAACAAGAATAAAATATGCTAAAATGGAGTTTTTATCTAGTTAGCTGTCAAGAGATAAAGCTATTGCTTAAATGTCATATATATCCTGTCTTGTGCTTGGTTCATTCTTTAGCTGGATTTCCTACACTTGTGTAGACTGTAGTGCTAACTGTTCTTCTAAAGGTTTATTAGTTGTTGCATGTAACCATTTGGTGCAAAGTTCAGTGATTAATGAAGATGATGATTGTTTTGTACCACGTGCTCTGTGCAATGTACATGCAACACAATTAGTTTTGGTTGGTTTCAGATGTACGTAATTCATAGATAATATAATCTTCTAACTGCAGAGTACAGTCAGACAAAGCCTATTGTCTGATATCTGCTCAATTCATTGATTTTTGTCTCTGGCTTTAACGCTGCTTCTGCAAATGTTGTAGCATGATCAGTGGCATGATCAGTGGCATGATCAATGCCATGATCAGTGCCATCTCTTGTTGCTTGTTTGTCAGTAGATAGTGATGCTTAATAAATGCATAATAATGATTTATTTTAACTTTACCAATAATATTAACATTATGGAAATACATATGCAACTGAAATTTGCAACATTAAACCAATCTTGTGATGTTGAATTCTGTGAATACAATGTAGATTCAGTTCAAATTCATTCATCAAACAATCGGTCATGTGATTCGAAAACAGAACGGTGATGAGACATCGAGCGATGATGGTTCAATGCGGCTGAATCATAACAACGTGCATCCCACCACAGGTGAGTTTTCTCAGATGCTTTATTTCCATTTATCTTTTCATTGTTCTTCATCTTTCATATCAAACTGAAGAACTTGCAGGAAAGGGTCATCATCTTCTGTTGATTGCATTGATTCGTCATGCCTATGCTCTTAAGAGTGGAGAGATTCTTAAACTCTTGAACCACATCTTCTCTAAACTCTACTGTAACCAATGCATTGAAGTAGTTGTTGAATAGCTGTCTTATAATTTACATGGGTGTAGGCCTAAGCCCCTTCCTCAGTTTACAGCAGTTCATTGACATCAGGTTATTTGCTTCCGCTAAATTACTCAGCCACATTAGTTTATACAATCTCTTTAATTGGTAGGAACACTGGAATAGTAGCCTATAACTGTTAACTACACTGTGTCCGGATGAAAAGTAGTACACAACTAAAAGTGTCATAACCCGGTCAAAACTTTTAGGATTTGTCTGAAATTTTTAATACAGCAACAGTGACCATATATACACGAGATCCTAAAGCCGATTAGAAATATTCGTGAGTTTGAATAAACTCAACTGTGCAACATTAACAGTCTGCGATAATATCAATGCCACATGTATTATGTGATTATGCATCATTTGCCGCTGGCTAGGTCATGCAGCCATGCGCTTCTGACTCATATGCTGTGTCTACTATTGCGTAATGGTTAATACAAAATTCAGTTCCTGGTAATAATCATCTGGTCTCATCTCAAATGAATTGCACTTAGCAGAAGATTAAGACAACTTATTTCTTTCCCTTATACACTGTGTCCGGATGAAAAGTAGTACACAACTAAAAGTTTGTCAAATTTATGAGCGTTTGCGATGGAGCACCAACAAATTGAACTTTCCAACATGGAAGACCTGAAACGAAGTGAAATTCAGCTATATCCGGTGTTCAAAATGTCCTTCTTGTTCACGAACACACGACCGTAGATGTAGTAGTTGTCCAGGGATACAGTCGGCTTCATAACCCATAGCTGTGGCCGCCCAGCAGTCCAGACCCCGATCCGGAGTACCAGGTGCATTTACTGGAGGGGGGCGTTTTTCGTTCACGCGTATTCGTGACATCGATAACCGTAGGGCGTAGGGCGCGTCTGATTGAAGAGTGGCGGATGTTTGACCAAGTGATCATCGACCGGACCATCAAACAGTAGCGCGTCTACGTCTACGGTCGTGTGTTCGAAGGACATTTTGAACACCGGATATAGCTGAAGTTCACTTCGTTTCAGTAAGCAAGAATTTTAAATGGCATAAAACATTCTCTGGCTGAACAATAAGTAGTATTTTGTAAAATAATTAAAATTTAAAATGCACTGATAACGAGCAAACCAAGTATTTTACACCATGTTAAGTACTTCGCATGTCAGATCACATGTAGTTTACTTGAAAGTTGAGACAGAGCTCTTGCTTTGCTGAACTCATAACGTATTTCCAAAAATCATTTGTTAAATTGTATGTAGAAGTAGAACCATTTGTGGGGCATGGTGGTGTAGTGGGTATGTTCATCACGTTGCAGCCGAAGGGTTGCAGGTCCAAATCCACCTCAAATCGCCACGCAGGGACCTTCACTCACAATTGCTCAGTGCTTCGGCATGAAACTCCGATGCAGTGTCCACTCTATAGTCGGGAGCGCCTCTGAGTAGGGAGCTTGAAGGGGCGCTATAACAAGTGCACATACATAGTACATACATAGGTACATACATTTCAAAATACACATGTTTCAAATTGCCATGAAGTTAAATAAAATATAAAATAAATAAATACATAAAAATAAATATATTATATTATGGATGAAACCAAATCGCAGCATGTCTGGCTTTTGTGTGTTAGTCGATATTTCGTCTTATTTGTAGAACTTTGCATTGGATTTAACTCACAGGACTTAAATTCATTTTTGTAATAACCAATGTGTCTTAAGTAAATAATAATTGACGTCAGGATGCATTGACACGCAACCAGACCAAGCTTAGATTTCGTATGAAGTGATGTTCGGTCCTAAATGTCTTGTCCTACATGTCTTGTATTGTAATGAATTTTATAGTGCCTCATAAATACACTGGACCTGATGGTAGTCCTGCTTTCTACTCCAAAATGGCTTGATATATATATACATATTATATATATATATGGTATATATGGTATATATATATAATATATTTACAGCCCCTCATATTCTTCAATCATTCATTTAATTGATTTAGATGGCACCTCCTAAAAATTACCTATTCAGGAGTGCTCCAGACTCAACTTTGGCTAAGGAGAACAATCTTGAGGTTAAACGGCTACAGGGGTACTAGGCATTAGTAAGTAAGTATATTCTTTAATATATAACCAGTTGCAAAACAGCACTCTGGTGAACAAATATCACGTATAAAATTCACATAATACATCAAAAACTACCAAGACTAAGCAAAGGCAAAGTGCCACTGCCACAGGAAGCTCATTCCAGATTGGACGGCCACCAATGGAAAAGGCAACATGCTGCATAATAGAAAAGAGATCTGCGACGACGAGGGCAAGCAATTCAGCTTGTCACCGTCACAGTGCCTGGGTGTTCATTGTGGAGCAGCAGAGCTCCTGAAGTAAACAGGCCATATCAGCAACGCATTGCCAAACCAAGGCAGGTATCCGGTAAGTGATCCGCTGTGGGAACCGGCGCAAGACATCCTGCAGGTATTCAGTACCCCATGGCCAAATCTTGCGATGTGACCAATAAGGCATGTCAGTAATGGCAGTATGTTCAAGACCTGATCCAAACACTTAACCTAAGATGTTGAATTACCGACATAGAAGGTGCTGCAATGATCAAGACGGGAAACAGCAATGGATCAGCTAAGTGTTGAGGCAGCAGTAGAGGTTAAGGAATAATATATATCAGTCAAAAAAGCCTTAACACTTCTGTGTGCACTGGCTTCCTAGTCACCTTTAGTACATACTTGTTGTTAAAGTGTTAGTGTTAAACTATACATGTCTCTGGAGGCTGTAAACAATATGAAAAGTAAATTTACAAAAAAACTTGAAAGTTGTTTTACATTGCAGATCCAGAAGACATTGAGATGAGTGAAATTCATGTGAGCACATACAAAGCAACAGATGTAAAAGGAACAGATATCAAAGGAACAGATGTAAAAGGAACAGATATAAAAGGAACAGATGTAAAAGGAATAGATAATCCTGGATTTGAATTTGTGAGTCAGACTTGACACTTCCTTATCACCCTTTCCTTCTCACTTCCCCGCATGTCAGTGTTTAATCTAGTCCCCTGCTTTTGGGGGTCCAGGTTTCTTGGGTGGAGGGGGAGTGAAGACAAGCCACCATTTGGCAGTCAACCGCTGAGTCACACAACGCTGAACAGCAGATGGTTTTTTACTCTTCTCTTTTTCTGATGACTTTTTTAGTCTTTTAGTTCAAATTGTGGAGTAAAACTTGCAATTTCAGGTTTCTGATAATCTGATGACCTTTTTTAACATATCATCTAGTTGTATCTTCTATTTCCTAATTCTGCCAGGAGGTAACTCTTTTCTTTATTTGTAAAAGCAGTTGTTCAAAGTCGTTCTGGGGGAACCCCCAACCCCAAGATGTCTAGATTAAACACTGCATGTCAATTCAACAGCATCAGGCACTGGAAAAAGGAGTATTCCAAATCTAATCTTTAAATCTCGAGCCAACTATGACAAAGTGACACAATTCCATGCTGCCTTCTTTGGGATTCATCATTGAAATTGGACATACTGCACTTGTAATTTTAGTCTAGAATTCTATTTCTCCAGATCTATCTGTTGAAAATTGTAAAAACCACATTTTTATGGTTGACTGTGATGTTTATTTATCAAACAGATTAAGAGCATGCAAATGTAAAATGCTCGGATCAATTCAATTTAGGAAATTTTTCTGTAGACTGATATTTAATTTTGCATACACTGGATTGGAAAATACTAGATGACATTGGTATTGACAGTCTGTGACTAGTTACAGCAGGACAGCTGATCATCATCTGACTGTAATAAAAATGTCTTCTTTAAAAGAAACTGTCATAAACTGTCTTCCTAAAAAGAAACTGTAATAAAATGTCTTCTTAAAAGCTTTAAAATATCTTCTAGCAATGCTCAAATGATACAACTTCTGTGGTGCCATGCTGCTGCAAAATCTAGAAACAGATCTCGTTGATTTCTAATCGATCCGATTGAAACTGTACATAAGGTTTAATAGAATAACTCTGGCCTTTCACGACGGAGTTTCTGCTGTCAAATCTCAGTTGTTGCATTATGGAGAGTGGTTAAGAAAGTTAGACAGAACACTGCCCTTTTATTCTTGCTATATCTGTATTTGCATAACACCACCTTCTCCACCACCCTGCCATGCGTCTCCTCTCAAGACGACCCATATGGATGAACCCACCAGCTGAGGACATGACAGCTAATTCGGCCTGGAGTGTAGAATGGTCAACAACTGACGTTGCAAACCATTCCCTCGTTGCCGTGCCATCTGTCTGGCTCCCAGCTACAACCTATCTCGCTGCATCTGGACGACGCTGAACCGGTCAGGGCCGCTGCGTGGCAAATCAAGTTCGGTGGAAGCAGGCTTTGAACCCTCTGCAACTGCGGAGAGGTGCAGACAATGTCTCACATTGTTAATGACTGCAGAATAACTGGTTTTCCTGGCAGACTGTCCACTCTGCATATTGCTGATAACAATGCTGTGCACTGGCTTAGCGCGAACTGCAAACGCTAAATAAATAATAAATACCACCTTCTGACAATGGAGATTCAGTTGATGAATAGAAGCAGCTGTATGGAAAACTTAATACACAGCGACAATCTACGTACATTTTTTTTAATATACTATCGTCCTGTTCCACAAGTCCAGTTGTTTGGAGCATGTTTGGCAAACCTACTAGGATCATACTGCAGTCAACAGCACTGGAACCAAACATGCTCATTTAAGGGGAACTATTCTATAGCATGAGCTATATTAAAGTGCATGACGCAACTATTTGACTGTATTTAGAAATAAACTATTTGCTATTTGAAAAGCATTTTTAGGTTGGTAACCAATTGAACTTTCAGCAATGGAGATATGTGGGAAGTGACTCCTAGTATAAACAGAATGACCATTGTCAGTATGATCTGCACATGCTACTCGTTCCACTGTGCACCAATTCTGGTCTCTCTCAACAGTTTAACCATACACATACAGTGGTCTACAACGTCGTTCAGAAACTGGTGACATCACAAATACACATTCTTGCAAAATTCTGAGCAGCTACAAATTATAATGCTAACGACTCGTTACATTGTCTCTTGTATTTTTAGTTGGGGAATAACAATCCGTTATTAGTAGAGTTCATCAGAATTAGTATCGTCTAATTTTGTAGGAATATCAGCTTAAAACTTTTATGCCTAAAATTTAGATTTCAATACAGAGATTGCTATTTAACAATTATGCGCAACTGTGGTGCAATCACCATTTGCTTGTAAGGATATGCTTAGTAAAGTTATCCAAGATGCTGGAAAAGAGTGAAAACCATGGGATAAGCCAAATTGAATATCAGGCAACTGCTGTACAAGAGACGACTGCACACAATGTGGAGCAGACTGTCGTACAGAAACTCAAGACATTGAAGACTTCTACTACTGCAATACAATGACTGGAAATTCCCATCGGAATTTTGTTTAACTAAATGACTCGATTCCCGACCAAAGTCCAACAGGCGCCCAACAGGTGAAAAAATTGAGTTTTTAGACTGGGTGTTGAAAAAACGAAGCTTCTAAGGTGGTTTTACTTATCAAACAACCATGTTTGAGAGCACATTATCTCTACAGTCATATATTTTATGCAATTTCAAATTAGCACGGAGCCAATTCAGCCAAATCACTGCAAACTCATTACAAAAGTTGACTGACCTTGACCTGAATAATCAGCATGGGTTTCTGAAATTAGTTTTAGGTACAGTAAATCCCTAAAGTTTTCAGGGCTACTGGATATTGCTTGATGCTTTACTTTTTCAACGGCGTTTCAGCACACCTGGAAAAAATTATTATAAGCAGCTCCTAAATAATTTCTTCTTCTTTCTTCTCTTTCATCAGTTTCCATGATGATGAGGCCCTTTATATGAAGTTTCTCCACAGTCTTCCGTCCCTGATAGTAAATAATTTATATGAGAGCAAACAGTCATTGTTGCATGATGCCTCAAAGTTCTTCAACAAAGGAGGCAAGATCTGCTGCCAGAAGGGGAATTTCTTAAATGAAATTTCGCTCAATGTATAAAATTAATATTGCATTGCACATTGAAGTTACACCACTTTCAGTTGTGAATTTGTTGAATGTCCGTTTCAACAAAGGCATTAGTTAAGACTTAGTTTCTGTTTAGATCAAAAATTGTGGATGGCATTTTTTCTGGCCAACACAAACACCCAACTCATTGCTGATACTGATATAGAAAATGAAATCATATTGTTTTCATGCAGAGGCACCCACTTCCTGTTGGTTTTATGCAATGATACGATAATACGGTGATATTGAACGCACATACAAGTTTGCTTGCCTAGGAGGAAGCAGAGGACCAAAAGAAGCGAAAAACTGTAATGAAAGAATAGGTTGACCAGCCTTTATGATCCGTATTACCCTACACAGCTGACTATTAAGTTGCTATGGGATTGTGTCATCAGTGCAGAACTGCAGGTTGTAACTCAACAGTTCGTCAAACAATATTACTCTGCTTATTAGAAGTAACATCATTGCATGCAAATGCAGCTTCTTCAGCACTGCCTCTGAACAGCTAAACTTGAAGTCTTCCCAAATTCAAGTTCTAGAAAACATCACGTTGACCATTCACTCTATGCAATATTCTGTACAGCAGAGTTCTGAGACGGTTCACAACGTCAAGACCATAGCGTCCCATCTTAGATCAACTGACTGCCCAAGATTTACCTTTTGAACAATCAGCTTTCCCTACTTCCAACATCAAGATGAACCCGCAATGTAGAATTAATTATCAATGTACAATTCTTTCTTCCTCAATTAAACCCTTATTGGTCTGCTGCTGGCAAACCTACCTGGATACAGTACTTAAATTATTCCTACCCATGATATTAAATTATATCAATGTTCTTTCACAACACGTAGCTAGTTATTTACACAGTATTTTTACAATCTCACAAAGACCTAACCTATATCCTAGGGAGATTATTGTCTAGAACAATCTCTCCCAGTTTGCTTATTTATTGTAAGGTATGTTATCACAATCCTGTTTATCCGGTATTCAGGTATCTATAGAAAGATTCTAAGATCATTTAAAAGGTGCAATAGAAATTCAAATTTACATATATTCAGAAGAGTTTTAAGTCAGTCGTATATGCAGTTAAAATAACTGCACAAATCAAATGCTTTCTTTCAAAGGATTTTAACCAAGCAAAAATTAGGATGTTGAAGTTTAGGAAATATCAAAGCCTACAGCATTCTAATACATGAACCTGTTCTTAAATAGCAGTTACAAAAAAGGTCAACATTCTCTGTAAAATCTGCTCCATTTCAGTTCTTTTTTTAATACTCCCTCAGAAAACAAATACATCAAGGGCCAAGAAAAGTTGTCAAGTCTCATGTAATGGTTAGAAGATTTACAACGGCAAAAATTAGAGCCAATTTGCCATTGTATTTATAATTTCAAAAGTGTCAAGAACATCTTAAACGTATCTTGATCATGTTACAGCCAAACAGTATTCAGCTAACTTGTGATAGATAGTAACTAACTACTAAACCTTTATCTGTACATTTATTTTCCCAACAATCTTCATAATTAATGCATTAAGATTAGACGCTAGTCTTGACCCTTGTAGTAACTGTTGACATACACAAAAAACGAGTAAAAGCCATTCTCTGTAATTGATGTAACAGAACAGTCAGATTAAAAAAACTTATTCGTCAAAATGGTAACAGTTAACTATCCACTGTGACGACGACGTGTCTCAGCCAAAGACTGGCTGCAGATGAAGACAAGCCTCCTGAATTTCACGAACAACTAGTATTCGATTCAACATTTTCGACATGACTTCTGTGCCGAGTGGCACTGTTGAATACCAGACAGGACTGTCTGGTACACATGACACCTCTGGCGTCAAGTAAAACAAGTCGTTTCGATTTCGAATGGTCTCAGGACTGTACAAACCAAAGAAATTATGTAAAAACTTATTTGCTTCATTTAACAATTAAAATTTTTATTTATCAAACAACACATTTTAAAGCTTTCAAAAATAAACATCTGTGAACATAGTAGCAACAGAAACTTTCAGCATCATTGGGAAAAAAGACAAAACTACTATGTCCGCTAATTTCTGCCACAGATATGTATGACATATAAACAAAATGGATAACTTCTGCCACCTCTTCGAGAGGGCAAGTATCTATTCTGCAAGATAGGACATCCTTTCATGCTGCCTCTCGTTATAACAAATTTGTCTAAAAATAGTTTTATTAACCGATGCATTTTCAATCATATCTAGCTAAAGCTGCTATAGATGACTTTAAATGCTGTTATCTATTGTAATTTTTTTAAATGTATGTATTCGTTTTGATATGCAATGTAATACATGTGCGATTGTCAGATGCAAATAAAAGGCTACTTACTTAACTCCTATTTCTACTATACTGAAATGTAGTTTAACTGAAATCAAGACTTACACATAAGTGGAATCAAAAGAGTCACACTGAAAAACCTCTTAAGACGTGCAGATAACTTGAGACACCCAGTCCAAGAGTTTGATACATTATTATCCACAATTCCACATCGTGTACAAGACATTGCTAACAAATTTTAAAAAATTCTACTCTTCAAAAACACAAAAAAATACAAACCATCTGGACATGTAGAACTCATACAACTTAACAGGGCACCGAAGTGGATTGTCTGAATTTTCCAGTTGCTCTGATGGATTAATTGGTGGCGTTGCCATCTTTCGCCTGGTTCCATCTGTTCCTAGAAACCAGAACAACAGTAGAATACTTATAAAAAAAGCTGGATAATAACAGCAGCTCCTTGGACAAAATACTTGTAAACATAACAAATGAACTACATGTATGCATTTTTATAGCTAAGTCTGTTTACTGTCATCCAATGAGGAGATCTTGCAATAGAGACCTCATCATTCTCATCAAAGAGATCTGCTCAGAAAGTGAGCTCAGCACAAGAGCTTGGACATCATGAGCATAGAGATGACCTTGACCTGATGTTTACAGTAAAGAGAATATACAAGACAAGACCTAAGAACAACTCCAGAATCAAACTTCAAGGTGAAAACAGCAGTCAAGTTGAGCACACCATATTTACCAAGTGTTATTATGTTTGACAGATCTCATTTTTCATAAAAAAAGCCAGCTGTTGTGCTTGAGGGAGGATCACCTTTAAAAAGTCAAAAGACCATCCTCAAAATGTACTGGACCCAGAAATCAATGCAGAGCAAAGACCTATTCTAATTACATATCTTATAGCATTAAAAAACACATAAACAAAAAAAACAAAACCATAATTGAAATGGAAAGCACAAATAATGGGAAAACAATTCTGTACATATACTGGTCAGGAAATCAGTTTAACATAAATCAAATTTAACACTTGAACTGTGCTGTTTTACTAGTCGTCAATTTCATATACTCTCATTCTTAAATTCCTAATAATACTCTCATTGTTAAATTGCTAATATATGTTTCAGTAAACAAGTTGCTTACAGTTTCTAAAAAAGACTAGTCTGTCTGACAAAGTGCTAAAGACGACAGCAGATTAGCAATGGACAAGACCACACAAAAATTTAATATCTATATCTAAAATGAACACAGAAGAAGAGATCTCCAATGAAAATGCAAAAAATCTTACGAAGATGTCTGCTGACATTTTATACATAAAGAAGCAAGAGTTACCTGTATAGACAGTGGTTGTTGGATTATAGCGAAGGTAGACAGATCGCCCCTGTTTCGTATCCGATGAAACTAGGTTCTTTTTGAACTGCTTCATGATGTTGGCAAAAGACAAAGTCATGTGCATCTCAGCTGAATTCAGCTGGAAGTATTTAGTGTTGAAGTAGATTAGTGTATTCAGAAGGACATATGGCGAATGTGCTCCCAGCTGCCGAGATTCCCACAAATGTTCCTCCGTCACACGACAGACAATCATTCCTAAAGTGTTAACAGATGCTTAAACTGACAACAGCAACTCCAAACAAATAGTGCAAATTATCAGGTTGTCATTACTTAAACTTAGAGATGTTAAACAATAATTGGATTTCTGATTTTCGTTTTGAAAATGATAGTCAGTTTTTACTGTTTACTAACCGATAATCGAATTTATTTTAAAAATCATTTGCGAAAATGATAATGGATGAATTATGCATTTGAACTGACAACAAATAAGCTTTAAGGTTGCCGTGAGAACTAACTGCAAAATAGCTGTGACACAGCATCATCCATGGCCCGTTATGTATAAGAGGTCATTGACCCACGGCTACGATAGATATGGATGCACAGAAACGTTATGCAGCACTTCGAAAGAAACATTGTCACACATTTTGCCAGGACTGTTCAATCAAAAATGAAAACCATTATAAAATTCGTTGTCAGTGAAAGAGGCGAATTAATTAGAGAATTTCTTAAACACTTGTTTACATCAAAAACGATGTTGAATGCGATTGATCTCAGCGGCAGCCATTTACTGTTTACACTTTTCGGAGAAAAATCAATTTTTTTAATACGAGCCAATGGAAATATCTAATAATCGCTTTAAAATCATATTTCTAAAACTGAAAATCACCTGACAAAAAAATCATATTAACAACCATACTTAACCCTTTAACGACCAGCGTGAACTAAAATGTATGGGAAAACATATGCAGCTGGTCGTTAAAGGGTTAACTACAATGAATATAATAGTCTAGTTTGCGCAATATTGTTGTGGTATAAGATATGAAAAGCAACATAACCTATTGAGACAGAAAACCTCACTGCAAATCTACATGAAAAAACCAACTCCAAAACAAGTACATCATGCAAAACAAACACACAAAATCAAATGTGTTGCATGTTAATTAAAAATTCATTTGACTCCATTGGAATTTTCTTGCAATGTGAAAATAATGTCCGGCTAAGAAGTTTCAAGTCATTAACACACACACCTTGTGTATTCAGGCAGACTTGGAATCCTGACAGCTGAGCATTCAGTGCATCAGTAAATCCTTTGTAGTAGAAATCAGTAAAGACATTGTCAATACGTCCATTCTCATACAGATAATGCTGTATTCCTACAAAACACCAATCAATAATAATTCGTAAAGAAAAAATCCTACCAATGTTGGTCACTCAGAGTCAATATGTATTATGTAGTCAAAATCTGGACAATGACAATCATTGATAGCAAATTCTTCCATCAGCGTGATTTCCAGTGCAAATCAAACAGACGAATGATAGCCTTGGGGCGTGATGGTGTAGTGTGTATGTTTGTTGCCTTGCAGCCGGATGGTTGCAGGTTCGAATCCACCTCAAGTTGCTGCATAAGGACCTTGGGCAAGTCCTTCACTTGCAATTGCTCAGCGCTTCGGTGTGAAACTCCGATGCAGTGTCCGTGCTGTAGTCGGGAGCGCCTCCGAGTAGAGATAGCTTGAAGAGGCGCTATAACAAGATAGCAAGTGCACATACAAACAAAAAACAACCTAATGTTTAGAACAGTGAGCAAAAATTCAAAATGTCATATCTCTCCAGTCTCCATAGATCTATACAAATTTAACTACTCAATTCCAAGGCAACATCCATCATCGCTCCAAGTGCATATAAACACTTTTAGACAAATTATTACCTGAAGACATGTTTACCCCAATATTAGAACTAATTTTGCCTCATTAATGCATACATCAGAGAAAATGGTACGTAACAAGTAGAACTGCAATAGATAACAGACATCACTGCATGAACTGGTTCATTCTTTATAAATTATGGTGACATTAAACAGAAATACCAAGCTACAACAGAATATGAAACTCACATGTGAAGATAGAAAACTAGTCAAATGATATCTTATCACTTTATCTCCCATACAAAAATTGCCTTTTCGTTTTCTTTCCAAACATTATCCCAGAAATTCAACATATCAATATAGTGTGAAAGAGCAGCAGACAACAACAAGACGCATCAAAAACCTCTGCATTTTAAAAAATCTGATAAATGGAAATATGCACAAAATTAATGAGACAATCATTCCCTCACCTAAGCACAGATAGTAGATGCTGTCTGGTGCATACTCTTCACCTGTAGGCTTACGTACTTCCTTCACAAAGAGGCTCAACGCTAGATTCAGCTCATCCGTCCCACACTGCAAGATTTCCTGCTTGAACAGCTTTGGGCGTCCCTTTGACGCTGAAGGTGTCTTCTCTAACTCAGCATTCTTCTCACTGACCCAGTATTTCCAGGCTTTGACTCCGTAGGAATACTTGAGCTTCATGTGTGACTCACTGATTGGTAGAGCCGTTGCAAATGCCACAGCTGAACCAGACACATTGTGACTGCCAGCAAATACCTCCAGCCGTGCCTTCTTGCCATGGTTCCTTTCATCATCACTGGCACTAGATGCCCCTCTCTTAGTGCTGCCATTATGTAAGATTGTGCCAAACTCTGTTGTCTGAGACGCTTCTACAACAATGAGAGCAAAATAAACTACCAATTACAACAACTCAACAGCATTTAAGACACAATGTTAAAGACATAGCAAAACAATGTTAAAACCTTATACTATGTGAAACCCAACAAAATTCTGCAAAATTTTCAAATACTGAAGCAGATTGCCAGGCACAAACCAATTTATTTTAAATCACAAACTTCAGGTACACTATTTCTAGATGATAAGTGCAGGCTTTTAATACAGAATGACTATGCATTGTCGTAGAGCGTATGAATGGGATCACCAAATACAGCTTTATCTCACCAGGATTTTACACGTAATAGTGCATCTAAAATATTATATAACTGTAGGTTACTATTGGTGTTGTAATGCAACTGAACCACAACTTAACTGACAGTGCCTGAAATGCGTGTGAAGTGCATAGTCCAATGATAAATGGAAAACGTGTTAAAATTGCTTTCTGAAGTTACAAATGAGTTGCAAGATGAATGCAATACCTGGATGGCTGGCCATTCTTTCTCTGACAGCTTCTATTTCCAAGGACCCTTCTTCCGGCATTTCCGTTGCCATTCTAAGTGCCAACTCCAGCATGTCCTCAGATGATTCTCCTCCACTGGATTGCTGCAGCATGGTAGTCGCTGCCACACCAATATTCGGGTCAGACCTCATGATGGCTACAACAGTATTTCAAATAATAATAATAATAATGACGACAGTTTCTATGGCGTCGTAACACTTTCCGTTACAAGGGTGCCTCGATGCAGAATCCATCCATTCATTTATACAGTATATAATACATAAAGGAACCTGATAACTTATTTGGTCTTTGTATCTAATCCAAATGATATCAACTATTGAAGCATCAATGCTTAAAGGCAAGACTTAACTTTACAACAAGTGATAGCATGTAGAACGAAGTTCATTCAAGAGAACAAACTTGTGCTTCTCCTATAAAAGCATTACATGACAGTAACACTAAAATTTGGTAAAAATATAATTACTGACTTCAATAACAATTTAATGAACAGAGAAGTGCCAACATTAAACTAGACAGCATGTCTTTCAACCCAAAAGAAAATTTAAAATATTACTGGATTTAACTGGCATGGAAATCATACATACGCTTTATATCTTCAGGTTCTACGATACAATCAGGCACTTCATTATGAGCGGCAGTGACTGCCTCAGCCATTGCCAACAAATCAGCCTCAAACGGATCCGATGGCATCTGATCATGCAGTTCCTGCAAAACAATCAGAACAATGCTGCAAGCAGTACAGTAAATGCAACCCTTTCGAGTCATTAAAGTTCAGTCTAATGTCTTCCACAGAGCAGTTGCTTTCGTAATACACAGGGCACCAATCAAAGTCTGCTTTGCGTTAAACTTTAGGCAAAACTCGCAAATCTGTTGGATTAGCACAGTTGCAAAACGACAGAAAAAAATGGGAAAAAATCATGTTGAGTAAACAAATTGAAATGCAGCAGGACACGTAACTAAATGTCAGTGAATTGACTGCTGCAGCTGTTTTTCTCAATATTACATCCTTCATAAGTGTAGCAGATAGAATGATGACTTTAATCACCAAGACAGAGCTGCACAAAAATAAGCTTACAGTACATAGGAAGTAGTCAATAAACATCATATGAATCAAATTTCAAAAATCAAAAGAATGTTTGGCCAGTTAAATAGGTCAATTAAGTAGCTCCTGTTAAAACAAGTTAATGACTTCATGCCGTGATCATAAAGTAATGACATTTAACCCCAATGATGTTCTGACTCACTGGAGGATGTTCTTCAGATCCTTAAATCTTCAGTGTGGAATTGAATCTTTTTACAACAAATATTGTACACATTGCCTTCATTAACATTACCCTATAAACGAACAGCAGAAACTGGTTTCTACCTGTAGAGATTTCATCAGACTATCGATAGATTTGCGAGTACTGGGAATAAAACAAGGAACTGGAAGAGGCACAGGAAGTGGTACTGGAAAAGGAGCTGGCAATGCACATGTAGCCACAGGAGCTGGTAAGATGAATGGTACAGGAACTGGTACAAACATTGTCTTCTTCTTCCTTCCCTCATCAGATCCATCTGTATCAAAAGAAACACATATACTCACTTAACTGCATACAGGTCTGGAATACATCAAATATGAACACAAGTTTGCTTGCTGTAGCCTACAAGATAGCAATTGGTCAGAATGTGTTAATGCACAATGTCACACATATCCCCTCAGCAATAGCACTTACGCAATCAGTTCCTGGTAGTGAAAAAGTCAATGTATTGTTTGCACGCAAGTTTGTCTCGGTGTTAGATAAAGTCTGAGCAACGAGAATATACAAAATACATTTATAGCTTAATAGTTGTGATAGAATCGAGGTCAGTACATTAAAATCTGTGAGAATAGCAGCTTAGTGAACTCTGTCAACTGAGGAGTATATTTGGTGTTCAGAGGTTTAGATTAACAACTATGAAACTGCTTCATCAAACTTTTCGTTTTTATATAAACAGACACCAAAACTTAGAGACTGTATGCCATAAGCAAGGTTCTATGTTCAGCAGCTGGCCACTGAGGATTGACTACTTTTATGCCCAGTATACCATACAAGTTCTAAATCCTTTCTTAAACACAACAGCCATATAGAAATAAAATAAAATATATTAAGACATGTAAATAATTGTCATTCATTGTCAACACCTTATCCAGGCAATGTCTTATAATTCCATAATTTTTCTACATTATAATTTTAGAATTTATTTGAAATAATTAGTTTTTGTAAAGTATTAATACCATCAATACCTGTTTGCGTGTCTTTATTAATTCGTATTGGATTACAGGAAGTAGCCTTTGTCATCATGATTGGTTTACACATAAGTGACTTATTCTGCATCTGTTTGACCTCCACAGCTTTGGATACGATCACTTTTTCTGGGACCTGAAATAATCAGAACTATGAAACCACCCAATGACATCCAAGAACCTGACAAATCAAAACGCAGCAAACAAAGGTCTTATCAAGCTGAATAAGAATAACTACACATATGCACGCACTAATCTCTATACTTCATGGCATCTTTCAGTTGCACTCTGCTTCATGTACCAAATATTATCCCACGTGTTCCAGAGTAGCGAGACCGTTGGCCTCTTAAGGGGTCTCCTGAGTAACCTTATCTTGCCTGTGCCAATGTTCTATAATTGCCACTTCTGTTTTGTTTTCGTCATCAAATATATAATCAATCAAGCAATCTGACATTCCATTATATAATAATGTTCCCATGTATAGTCATAGCACATCAGATTGGTTCCTAACATACTTGTAAAAATCCAGATACATACATACACAATGACACATATACACCAGAGTCTTAGAAAATGTTATCAATAAGTACAGAGAAATACAAATGTCACAGACTGAGAGAGAGCAGAGGATATGCATTTTAACGTATCATTCAAGACATTTCAAACTCTCAATAGAATGTGCTATGATTGTGCAGGGATGATCAGACTGTTGTTACCTTTATCACTTGTTTAACAGGTTGCACTGGAGTTGATTTCTCCACTTTTCCAACCTTTGGTGCAGCCTTTGGCGTCGATTTCGGCACGGCCTTCTGCACAACTTTAGGTGATCCTGAACTTAGAATGGAACTCGCCTTGGCAATCCATTCAGCACCAGACTTGGTAGCTGACTTTTCCACGCCAGGCTTTGCCGGTGCAGCACTTGCACTATTTTCCTGTGAAAGTTCCTCAGCTGGTTCAGTGCAGGTGTCATCCTTAACCACTGTCACTGTTACACCTGTTTGTGGCAGCTGCTGCTGTTGCTCACCAGGACTTACAGGTGGAGAAATAGTTTCCAACAGAGTCGTAGGTGACACAGCTGCTGAAGGAGATCGAACAGCTACAGGCGATCGTGCAATCACAGGCAATTTTGATGCCACGGATGATTTTGAAACAACCGGTGATCGAGGTACCTCAGCTTTTGATGCTGCTGGCGTCTTTGTGGCTGCTGGCGTCTTTGCGGCTGCTGGCGTCTTTGGGGCTGCTGGAGTCTTTGTGGTCATCGGAGACTTTGTGGCTATTGGAGACTTTGTGGTTGGTGTTTTTGAGACTGCAGGCTTTGAATGCGATTTCGGAGTAGCTGAACAAAAGTGAGAACAAAAAAGTTAACCTTAACGATCTTTAACTAAAAATTTCTCTATAATTTCATCCCATTCGGCGGCTGCCATTTTGATTATCATCGGTTTCATTGCTATGTTGAACTGCCACGTGCCGCAATGATTTTTAAGTCAATCGAAGCCCAATTTAGATAAATTAACAAGATTTTGTCAAAATTTGCGCTAAAATCTCACGGATTGCTAATTTTTGCGCTGTTGCGCGAAACCTGGAATTTTGCGCAGAATTTGCGCTGCGCAAGATCGCAAATTTCTGGGGGCCCTACATAAGCCACCTTCTGCCTGTAATAAATGCTGCCTCTTTGCAAGATGGTGAGATTCCCAAGTTTGATCATCTCACGGGGATGAGCTGCATTGGATATCCATGCAGACATATTGCACATTTAAAACTTTAAAAAGAGTGTATTAAAAAGAACTGCAATTCAGAAAACGAATGCAGCTCATCATTAAAGATCCAGTACGATGGATCTTCCTAAGTTATTGACCTCATTTGGTACTTCACATCAATGCAAATGCTTAGCATATGCTGTGGTTAGCCATTCACTCTGTACGACAACGTTTCTCTCCTAATTTGCCAGCAACTACAGATTCCACCCAGCCGTGGTCTATTGGTCTTGTGAGGTCAACAGCATCTCTGAAGAGCTTTCTGCAAAAGATGTTGATTACATTCAGACTTACACAGTCTATGATCACATAATGTTCCATCAACAGGAGTTTGCATACATGATTGCATAGGAATACACATAGAATACACTCGTCATTACGAAATTATAATCATGCCAACATAGCGTATTGAAGTAATTTAGAAAAAAATTGCTTACCCATAGGGACGAGACCCCACTCGGCCAACTTCACAGACAAGTTGCTCTCACGCTTAGACCTCCTGGTCGATGTAACAACCACAGGTTCCTCTTCTTTCGTTTTGTCCTTTTTCTTTCGGCCAGGAGTTTTCTTCACCTTAACCAATTCAGAATCTGACTTTTGATCCTCATCTGTTCCCGAGTCAGCAGCAAGCAACTCCCCTTCCTCTTCTTTCGCTTTCTTTTTCTTTTTCTCCTTACTTCCAGCTTTCACTTCCGAATCCTCTGAATCTGGTTCAGTTTCTTTTGCTTGCTTATCCTCAGCACCGTCATCCTCTTTGACTTCTGCATCCAATTCCTCTTTGACTTGAGATTCTTTCTTTACCTTGTTCCCTTTTACACTGGATACTCTGGATTTTATTTCTGCCTCCAAATCTTGTTCTTCATCTTCCTCATCTTTTTTGCTGCTTTTCTTTGGAGTCTTGCCTTTCGCACCCACAGCTTTTGGTTTTGCTATCGTTTCTACTTCAGATTCAACATCTTCTTCATTTTTATCTTTGCTTAGTTGCTTAGTCCTGGGTTTCCCCAAAGCCTCCTCATCGTCAGATTCCTCTGAATCTTCGTCTTTCTTTCTTAAAACCTTTTTAACCTTACTCACTTTGGTCTTGCCTCCCTGCTCACCTTCAGAGTCTTTCGACTCAACTTCTTTGCCTTCCTTCGGGTCCTCATCACACTTCACCTGATCATCAACTTTTTCCGTTTCGGCTGCGCTCTTTTTATCTGGCTTCACCTTTTGTAATTTCCCAGTTGGAATAGACTCCAAATCAAGACTTTCAGATTCACTGCCTGACCCAACTGAAGCTAGCTTTTTGACTGCTTTGCTGGCAACGTTTAAGGATGTCTTAGGCTTTACACCCCCTATTCTAACTTCAGAATCACTTTCATCTTTTCTCTTGAATGTCATGCCCGTCTTCACTTGCTTAACTGGAGTCTTTCCTTTTGCGCTCAACTTTTTATCAGTGCCACTACTTTCACCAATCGAAACCACTCCGGCTTTGAAGCCCGACTCACTTTTGCCTGCAATTGCAGCACCTAATTTGCTTGTTTTACCAGCCGCCTTTTGCTTGGCGGCAATCATTTCTTTTGTTATTTGAAGAGGAACAACAATAACACGGGCAGACTGCATCTTGGCCTTTACTACGCCTCCAGGACGAACCATTTGATGAAGAGCAGCTTCTGACTTTGAAGATTCTCCTTTTCCAACCCCAACAACACCCTACAGCAATAAAGACACTGACAGGTAAGCATTTGAATCAATGAATCAATGGAAAAGACACAGCTAATAAAAACACTTCCTGCACAATAGGCACTTATTCTCTCTTCTTGAAAACTTTGTAAGCAAAGATGTGTGATTGTGCTGTCCTGTTCTTTGTACAATTTGTCTTACATGGTACACATCACACATGCAAAAATCATGCACTGATTGCCTAAGATTTCACAAACCTGACTACAGTTGCTATGTATAAAACGACTTCTTACCTTTCGCACACTTAATGACTTTGTTGGTGTTTTAGAAGTTGAAGGCAGAACAACAGTTGATGTGACTTTTGCTGGAACTGTAGACGTCGATGGCTTTGCAATGATTGAGACAGTTTTGGTTGGCATTGGAATCGTCGTTGCTTTGAGGACAATTGGTGACGTCGTCTTGAGGGGCAACTGAATAGTTTGCATTGAGAGAGACGACTGGATCTGTTCTGGATTGATCAATCGAACGGTCTGTGTCTTCTGGCTACTAGATGATGGTGACATAATAATTGTTATGCTCTGTGACCCAGGAGGAGTTGTGGCTTTCACCTCAATCGTTTTCTTGGGTGTGACTTTTATCTGGTCTTCTGACTGAGATGTGCCCACCAATTCTTTAGTCGGTTCACATACTTCATCCGCTTTCTTACTGGAATCCGAGACATCCATTGGTGCAGCTTCAGATTCTAAACAAGATTGAGAATAAACATGAAAGACACAAATATCAAATCCTTGCATTATACAGTATACAAAATTGGCTATTTCACATCACATACAGCCCTCTGCCATTTCACAGCAAACAAAACTCATTTATTCCCATTCAAGTTTAAACAACTTTAACATATGTTGCTCATAATTTATACAAAAACATAGTCAGTCAGCAGTAGCAAGTGATGGGCACATTGCATTCACTCACACTATGACTTGCAAATCAATACTGTGTTCAAGTCAGTTCTAAAATTTAATAAATGATTATTATCATCATTATTAACACGATTATCTAAAGAATGCAATTACTTATTTAGAAAACTGTTTGACCAGACCAAAAATTCCTTCCTATTCCTTGTACTGCTTTGTCTTTATCCTCTAGGACATCAACAAAGTCGATAAGTGTGCAAAAGTTAAGAAGTTGTTTTCTATAGCAATTGTAATCAGAATTTGCTTAGCCTGTCAAGAGTCATCTGTTTCTGACTTGGAACGGACTTCCTATATAGAACCGATGCTCCATCTTCTTTTGGTCACTTATGCCAGAGGTTCTCAACCGGTGTGTGGGATCAGTTGCCGCATGACTTGAGCAACAAGGCCATACTGAGCTTCCCAAAAAGAATTCAAGCTCGTGTTAAAGCAGGGAGTGGACACTGCCATCATGCTTTACAATAAACTTTAAAATGGAATTCTGAGGTTCTAGTGAAAAGTGATATTATTTGACATGGAAATCTACAAATGACATTAATTTTTCCGTAGAAATTTGAAAAAACGGAAGTGATAGTTTTAAACAGCTGTTGTAACTTTTGCAAACATGAACAGTTTCAAGTGAAACTTTCAGGGATTGTTGGAAATTCATTCCCTGCAAATTGGGAAATTTTTGCAGAAATATTACAATCGGTTATGAAGATATTGCATTTTATCCGGTGGGAATTTTTTTATTGAACCACCCTGTATAATAAAAATACGTAAGCGAACGCGCCGAATAAACTGTTACCCAATGGTGTCAAAATCAAAAACAATGGGGAAAATTATATTTAAGAAACGAACAATTTTGCTGATAACTCTAGATTGCATATTCGGATCCAAACGACCATAATAAACATGAGTGGACAAAGTCCAGGTCCCCCCAGGTCTCAATGCCCCGAACCTTTTAACTAAAGATTTTATGTACTTTTCCAGTCTTCCATGACTATAATTCGACATTTTGAGGGACAGCGTTTAGTTTCAGCAGTGTTTAACTGTTTTTATCCCATGTTTTCATATTTCGTATCAAACAATTATGGTGGTTTGGACTATGTGGATAATTAAGGCCAAAAAAATAATGCTGTGTTTCCGGTAACAGAGCTAAAAATAATTGGGTAGGTAGGTCGAAAAATATTTTTATTTTGGTAAAATATTTTTATACAGTGACTATACGAAAAATTATAACGAAATACTCTTTTTTGCATACAGGTACACGCTGCAACAAAGTACGTGTTTTAATCAAGTATAAACTGCCTATTTCCCTGTACCTAAAATTGCTCTAGAAAACAATTCTATTAATTTCATTTTGTTGACATCCTTTCTGGTAAGATAAAGTGGGAAGGGAATGGGAAGATGAGCGCGAACAAAACATCACTGCTAGGGGTCGTTCTAGACTGATCGAGCCAGTGACTAGTTACACCTAGAGGTTGCTAGATTTATTTTCCCTAGTCACTGTTAGAGGTGACTCAAGTGAGAATGATAAGGCTAGAGGTTTCTCAAGACTGGCAACCAGGAAGTAGTTAGGCAGGCGTGAAACTCTAAGGCAAAGTCAATGTAAACAAAAAAATTTACGCAAAATTTTCCGAGTCGCTGCAATAAAAGTGAGTCGGTTGGGTTACCGGAAACACAACATTTTTTTGCCTAAGATCCAACTCTATACGGAAGGCAATGTCACCGTATTATGTAAAAAAGTTTGGGAAAAAAAAAATTTTTAATAAAAAAAATTTGTTTCATAAAAAAAAAATTTAAATAATTTTTTTTTACAAAATTATTTGAGTCGCGGCAATAAAAGAGGGTCGGTCGGGTTACCGGAAACACAACATTATTTTTTTGGCCTAATTATAACTTTCATGCTCTTTTTTTACCTGAAAATAGTTTCATATAGCTATCCTATCATGTTCATTTGTCAGTCTCGTTATTGGGTAAGGCCTCAAGCTTAAAGTGTCCAGAGCAGAGACCCTCTGGCTAAGTTGCTACGCAACTGCATGTATGTGCCGGTATCGAACCTACAAAACCTATTGATCGTCGGGCATCTTACGATACAAAGAAAATCCAAGAGCAAAAATCCCATTAATTGTTAGGGCAAACAATCAACGTGGAGACATAAAACGACGTAGAATCGTAGATTTAGATCTTTGCAATTTAGAATTCTATAATCATTAGAAACTAAAAAGCATTCAGCGTCAACATTTTCATTCATCAAAAATTTTAACAATTTAAAATAGATATGCTGTTTTAACTTTAACACAGGCCTATTTTAATTTCAAAGATCTATTGACATAATGACAATTGCATGGTGTGTCGCCAAATTTGGCCGCAAGTTTAGGTGTGTCACGTGCGGAAAAAGGCTGAGAACCTCTGACTATACAACATTCACTTTTGATGCCAACACTAAAAACAAATCATTTGAAACTGCACCTATGATACTAAAGGAAGTGGGTGAAACTACTAGTCACTGTCTTGAACGTGAACATGCTAATTAACACATTGACCGCCAAATACGAGTTAACTCGTACTTCATCCAGTCATTTAACATGGCGTGTAGGCGGTCAATGTGTTAACATATAGACTATGGAAGTTAATAACCGGTTATCGGTTTGTAAAATCCGGTTTTAAACTGATTATCGGTTTTAATTGCCTCTCGGAAACGTAATATAATTCAAATTAACATATGTAGGCGATTACTTAGCGCAGCGTATGTAACACAATTCAGTGTTAACGACGAATTCTTCATTTTCGAATTAGATATTCAAATGAACATATTTTGCACTGTATGTTGCTATAAAATTTTCATCATTCAACGTAAATAAAATATATTCATAATAAACATGTGTCTTCAGTATTCACAACAAAAAAGAACTTTCCACAAAACAAGCGATTTCCAACCAGGTCCATGCCGTCTATAAACAAACCATAGATTAGCAAATTTCCATAGAGTAAAAACGTAGGTAGGTAAGAGCCGGTTGCAACTCGGTTTGCTGATAACTCAACATCCGATTGGAGAACAGACCGCACAAATTTCAGACAGACATATACATTCATCCGACCATCATATTAGAACTAATTAGCTTTAAATATAAATAGCGATGCCTCCGACAGATGTGGGCCATATTGACAAAGAATCAACCAATTACAACTGCAAAATATTATTTTCCAGATTTTAATGGTTATACATTGATGAAGATAGATGGCATTCTGAAATACCTTCAATTCCTTCAGCTTGCTCTGTACTCTGCTGTTTTAATTCCAGTTCTGCCATAAAATTAGTCTCAGGTACATCTGAGGCTGCTGTATTATCAGTTGAATCCATGTTTCAAAGCTAAGGGATCTAAAAGAAATCCAAACAAACACAGCAATATATAATCCTACTAAATCTGTCAATATGTTGAGGCAACAGCAAAAGTCTTTAATGCAAATAATAAATATGACATAAATACTCCTAGCATTATTAACAGCCACAAAGTTATCGGGTAGCGAGACTTCCTACTCAGACTTGCCAATGGCGTTGTTGGAATTCATTCTCAATGTTGAGGAGAGAGAGTGACTTGGTAATTGGGAAAGTGTAAAGATGTGCACACCCTTGTGCGTTCTCTTAGTCGATCTGTGACCACAAAAAGTACTTAAATACGCATAAACAATTAAACATGGCATACACGGATGTTTCATCAACGAACGATTCGTCTATGGACGGTCCATGGAATAAATTCAACTTCCGTTTAGACACGCATCATTCAATTAATTGTTCCAGAACCTATTTGAGCAAGAACTATTCTCTGTAGACCCAACTTCCATTTTGGAAGGTAAACACGCACACTAGATACCCGTACTCCAAGCAATATGGCTGCCAACGAATGCTATAAAGTTAGAGCGCAGCGACCTATCCTATCGACGGCATCGCAACATGCAAAGCGGTCAACAGAATGACTGCACTAACCCTAAAACTAACCCTAACCGACCCTCACGGCGCCTAACCTGAGCCCTAACCGACCCTCACGCGATAAATAGTCGCTGCGCTGTAATTATATAATAGTCGCTGCGCTCTAATTTATGGCATTCGTTGGCAGCCATATTGTTTGGAGTACGGGTATCTAGTGTGCGTATTTACCCATATTTTAATATTCCGCTTCCCCCCCCACCCCCATCGCATGCAAAAATCTTGGAAAACTGTAGCGTAAGACAGCAGCGAGGCACTCTTTAATTCCAACTCATCACATGGTTCAATTATGACCTAATTCCTCAAATAAAAACTTACATAAAATAGAATGGACTATAATCAATCCCAAATATTGGCACAAAATTAAAATGATACTTGATTATATTGGAAACAAACTCTTGATCTACTTGACTGTCCAAAGCAGCGTTACCGAAATAATCTTACTTACCAAAGAACCTTACGCGCTCGCATGTCGTAATATTACATTCTTACCTTTAACTTTTCAACAAGATGCTTTTAAAGATATTTGGTGCATGTGATAATCCAACTAGTTATAATGAAATACGTTAAAAATCTGTACGTTTTACATTCAAAATCCTTAATTCTAATCAGTATTAAGCACAACAAAGGACGCCATTTTGGGACAGGCAACGCCGCTAATTGGCTGCCTCATTTTCGATCGCATCAAAAGTGCGCCATTCTAGTTGTGCCATACGCGCATGGTTTTATAGCGCCTTGGTTGGCCGTAAAAGCTCATACAGCGCAGTCCAGGAACCACCTTATTCTCAGACGCACAGCATGATTCTCTTCAACTATGACGTTAAACGGTTACGAAAATGTTTTGCAAACGAACATGACAATTGCCATGACTTAAAAAAGGTCGTCAGAAAAATCAGTCAAAAAGTCGATTTGTTTCGGCCACAGCGTGTATTCACCTCAAATTTTACCAGTAGGCCTACAGTCCTGCCAATAAGACATAATATAAATCTGTGGACGCCCATATTATGGGCGCACACAGATTTATATTATTGATGTTTCTTCAGCGAGCCGATTAGGCTAACTCTTAAATCTGCATAGTTAAATACGCAGACGAGACATAAATGCTATACATCTAGCTCTCCGGGTGTCTGCTGGCCTGTCGTTCGTGAGTGATCCCTTCGCCCCCTTGCGATTAGTAGTAAACGGTTAATGAACAGCAAATGTTCACTCTCCTTGACCGGCTGCACCATACCTCTGAGGGGTTAGACGGTCTGCCAGCATGGTTTCTTCGCCTGGCTGCGCCAGGATACTCTGGCTGTTTGACAGCGCTCATCAATCAATCCCTGAGGTTCTCGCATGTTCCTGAACAGTGGAGAACGGCTCTCATCCGTCCGAAGGCTAAGGTTGCCTCTCCAACATGTCCGACTGATTTTAGACCTATATCTGTTCTACCTATTCTCTCGAGATTGGTGGAACGGATCCTGGTCCACACCTACCTCTACCCGTGCTTCAACAACATGCCGCCGCCATTGTCACTCAATGATCAATATGCCTTCCGTCCGACAGGATCTACTACAGCGGCACTGATAGCCATACTTCAAAACATCTCTGAACTCTTAGCCACCAATCAACATGTCGTTGTAATCTCAATGGACTATACAAAAGCGTTTGATTCCTTCAGACACTGCGCAATTGTTGACACACTCTCTAAGCTTGATATACCTGACTGTATATTCAACTGGTTCGCAACCTACCTTGATGACAGAAAACATGCAACCTGCTTCGAAGGGAAAACATCAACGATTAAGAAAATAAATGCTAGTGTCGTTCAGGGTTCTGGTGTCGGCCCGGCAAAGTTTATCACTGGCACTTCTGACCTTCATCCAGTAAATGATCAAAACCGACTATTGAAATATGCTGATGACACCTACCTACTAATCGGCTCGAACAACATCAGATCAGCCCAAAGTGAACTCCAACACATACAAACTTGGGCCACCAGCAAAAACCTGCACATTAACCCAAAAAAGACCAGGGAAATGGCAGTTGTTAAGAGATCGCATGCTTCATTGGCCTCCATGTCGTCCATCACAGGAGTTAATAGAGCAACTTCTATAAAAATACTAGGTGTTACAATTGGTGAACATCTAACTGTCTCGGAGCATGTTGATAATACTCTAAGCTCGTGTGCCTCTTCAATTTACGCTTTGCGCGTGCTGCGAGCTCACGGCTTGCCAGGACCGGCCTTGCACGTCATTACTCGAGCGACCACAGTTGCACGTCTGCTGTACGCCTCTCCCGCCTGGTGGGGACTGCTGAGCGCTGGTGAGGTCGACCGCATCGAAAGGTTCTTAGGACGTGTCAGACGAGCTGGATTCCTTCCATCCGACTCCCCCAAAGCAGCCATTATGGCTGAGTCTGCTGATGCTGCACTCTTTGCAGCTATTATTATAGATGACAATCATGTTCTTCGCAAATTTTTCTCCGATAGACTCCCTGGAAAATACAATCTACGCCCTAGGCTACATCCATTCGAACTAACAAATAAAAACAATAAAAGCTTCATAACACGGATGCTGTATAAAAACATTTACTAGGCTTTATCCGCTGCTCCTTTGTGCTTGTTAACTGTCGCGTTATGTCGATCGGTTATTTTGTCAATAAAACGAATATCTATATAAATTATATGCCCGCATGATAGGCCTATCCATGCAGCGCTTAAAGTGTAGAAAAGAAGTGCCATGGACGCTCTGCTGTCCAACTAAGCGACATGACGATGCGTCCATGACCGTCCATGCAGCCACACTTTAAGCCCTAGCTGCTTATATCTTCAAAATCCTAATTGGTTCAGTGCTGCGCAAGACAATGCAGTCGATCATGAACTCCCTCTGTTGAGAACTGCACTGCTGTCTCGTCTCTAGTCTCGTCTAACTGCTTCTTGCTCCACACTCTCTGTGCCTCTGTTCTTAGCACTGTACGTTCTCTAGCTATTATATATAGTCTATGTTCTCTGTGATACTACATGTTCTTAATTGCTCCATAGTCGGATAGTCCCTGCTCACCATGGTTCTAAGCTAACCTAGGCGTGGAAGGTGCAGGCCTATTTCTAAATGATCCTGTAATGATGTAACGGAACTTTAGTTGCAAAAGTGATCCTAGAGACCTAGATTCTACGCCCAGATCCACATAGTGACACGCGATCAAACCGCGTGTGTGCATCTACGAATGTGATTGGCTGAGTCCTAAAAAATGAACTTTAAGCTGAGGCCATGGATTACATGTTTGGGAGTGCTTTTCGTGGACGAGTTTTAATTCATCTGAACAAGAGGTGGCGCTGCGGAAACGTTGCTTCATTCATAATTAATTTTAAAAAAATTCGATATTTATAATGCCTAATAAATTTTATCGCACTTTAGCGTAGTTACAAACTCACAAAGAAGTAACTTACCATAGTGAATGCGAAAACAGTGTTCACGCTGTATAGATTTAGACAAACGCTAGATGACACTATACACTGATGAATCTCTAAGTGGTCATTTAAACCATGTGAATAAGTAGTCTGTGCTGATAAGTTAGTCGAGTGAAATTTGTTCTAAACTGTAAAATGGCTGATAAAACAAAAGTCATTACCTTAGAAGAATTGAAACAGCATAAAGATGAAAAATCGCTATGGATCGCAATCTATGATAATGTGTACGATATAACAAAATTTGCGGCCGAGGTAAATGTTTTACGTTGCTCTGATGCACTGTCGCACGCTTTTAAATGAAGCTTGCCGCCCTGTCGCCACCTAACCGGCTTGTTTGGTGAGTTGGTGGGTCAGTTCCAGAAACTTGTGAGCCGTTTCATATTAGATGCCAGTGTACGGTATTCACACGGCTTATAATATGTCAGGCAAAAATTAATAAATTGGAGGTTCTGAACTCGATGGCTGTTAGATTTTAATATGGGTCGTTTGCTACCGATCACCATAGAAAGAATATGGCGGCCTCTGACTTGAGTAGAATAGAGTGATTTGACTTCCTGCAGCAGAAATGCTTCATAGCGAACAGTATTTGCGAAGTAAATTTGAAAACCGACATTTTACGCATTCTGTTGTATATGAAAAGAACTTAGTGTTGCTTGGCGATGCAGCAACAGAGAGAACGCAGTGAACACGTGGGTGCAAGTGAAAATGATATGTAAAAGATGTTTGTTTCAAATTTCATCTTCAAGAGTTCGTCTTGCAAAATGCCTTTACTGTGAACTTGGTGTGCGCAGATTTGTTCTGCGGTTGTTATGCGATTTAGTTATTCAGAAACATATGCCGCTTAATTCAGTTTACACCAAATGAGAGTTATTTGCAAATATTTATTTTTAGAAATATGTTACTTACTTGAAGGACTTCCATCTGGGTGATTCTAAATTAAATTATACGTAATAGCCAAACTACTGACCATGATGAAAAAAGGTTCTCTCTTGTGCTATTTGATATGTGTCTGTATGCTCTGTGAAGAAATGATGTATAAAAAGTTAAAGTCCATCCAGTTCCATGTGGAACACAGGGAGGCGCTCATCTCCTTTGCAATGGCCTTGAAGCAGCAATGGACGAATCCCAAGGTCCTGGACACGAAGCCAGTGTATCGCAGGACTTGTCGTTTACTTCCCAGCTTACGCCGATACCAAATTATACTGCTTGATGACAGAGGCACGACTGGCACGTGTGCGCAGACAACTTGCCCAAGGTCGTTACCTGGAGTCGAACCCGCAACCGCATGCTCCGTGAGCAAGCGCCTTGCCGATAGGCCACCGAGTCTAACAAAATAAAACATGGTTTGCCCCATATAGTTCTGTTTTTTTAGGCTTTTGTTCGAAGCTCATAATTTACATTTAGACCCTTCGAGTTGTTCAGTGTATTTATCAGATTGTTAAATATGGTTTGTTGTTGCTATTTAGCATCCTGGTGGTGAAGAAGTTCTTCAAGACCAAGCTGGTAAATTTTAAGAATTAATGTTAACACACATACACCTGCCTATGCTTATTTAAATTTATTTGTTTCTTTTGTTTTACGATCAGGCGAGCATCTAGTTATACTTTTTCGGTAGTGATAAAACTTTTATCTAATTATTATTCTTATTCAGTGCTACCAGAACCAATAGCTTGAAAAAGAAACTAGACTTAGAAATCTATTGAATTGTTAAATCATTTTTATGTTAATTTCTTACTAGGGATTTTCATTCCAAAGTATAATGTAAAAACACTGCTTTATAGTGTGTGTGTGTCTAATACTGTGCACATATATATATATATATATATATAACATTCTATACATACATATATACAATGTACATGCACATACATACAAACTATAATGCAATATATGTATACACTCATGAATGCATATTATATTATATATATATATAATTTTATATATGTATATTATTTATTTGTGGCTGTTGTGTTTCTGCCAAGTAAGAAAGAATTCTAAAAGGTTATCAAAGTTGCTACTGTAAGTCAAAGTCTAATGTTCACATGCAGTCCAATAAACTATTTGATTGCACAGATTCCAACAAGAAAACTTTTGGAATAAACATTGAACTTTAACTGATCTGCGCAAGCTTTCTGCATCGGAAAGACAATTGAATATTTTGAGTATTACTATGTCATAAGATTCTAGACATTATATACTGTTAAAGACTGACTAAATGCTCTGCAACATAAGTTCTTATTGTTTTAAATTTACATATTGAAGAGAACTGTTTTTTTTAAATGTAGCAACTGACACTTATGCCTTCTTATAGGTGTACCTAGTTTTCATAGCCTTCAGTGCAAAACACTTAAGACAAAACTGGATTGGATGAAATATTGTTTAGTACAAAATGGAAGCTGGTTCATTCCCATGTCAATGCATAACATTAATTCTTAAACAACAAGCATAATTTTTTTATCACCTTGGTCCTGATGACTTGTGATTTTACAGTATAATGACTAGTGATGTAGCTTTTCCGGAAAAGTGCAAAATATCTTTTAGCCCATCTTACAATATTTCCATCCCACTTTTCATTGGGTAACATGTGTCTAGTACCATACATGTGAAATCATGTAGTGCTGGGGTGACGACGAGCATGCACTAAAGTGCAATAGTCAGCTCTTGATGAGCATTTCTCTATGTCCATAGATGACAGCACTTGTTTACATGTGCTTACTGAATAGAACAACCTTGATCAGCTGCACAGGAGATAGTTAAACCTCAAAAAGACAATGAAACCCGAAACCCTTTTTATCCTCTAGACGTGCTTACAATTGTCAGCATCAACATCACAATAGGTTGCAAGACGTAGCTTTGACTGTTTGACTACTGGTCAACTGATACCACACACACACACAATGGATTTCATGGATCTTGACAATGAATCGGTTCATGGCTTTGAACAGACACCTTCACTTGACAGACAGTTTCCAGGCTCCTGTAAGCGATGAGCACTGCAAGTTGTGACCCATTGTACAAAACTCGTCCTTTGGTGAATCACCTGAATTCAAAATTTGCAGCTTTTCAATACTTTGAAGAATTTGAGCATTAACGAGTGAATGACCAGGTTCAAGAGAAGGTCTCACTTCCAATAGTGTTGTCCCAAAAAAGCCAACCAGATGGAGTTTACAAATTTGGAGCATTGCTGACTTAGAGAATGGGTTAAAAATTTGATGTGCACACTGAAGGCCATGACCATTGGCCAGGCTGTCATCAGCGTGAGCTTGGTCTTGGTTTTGACGTTTTAACGTACCTGCCAACTGATTATCTCAATGTTGGTCACCATATTTACCTGGATCGATATTTCAGATTGATGGCGTTCTAAGCCGTTCTTGCTTAATGAGGTTCTTGCTTAATGGGGTTCTTGCTTAATGGGGTTCTTGCTTAATTGGGGTTCTTACTTGTGTTGAGCTATTATGCTGAACAGAAGAAGGTTCCTCGAAAATGTAAGTAAAACAAATTGAAGCGGGGAAGAGCTGGAACCCATGCATGTGTGATTATACATGTGTGTGCTTAGAGATGGGTTAAACTAAAAAAAAAGAATCTGACAACATGTGCATAATTTAAATGTCCGTTTTGATTGGTTCTTTTTATATTTTGACGTGAATCAACGGGAGCTGTAACATATTCTCTAGAGGCTAAAACTAATTTAGTGTCCTTAACCATTTACTGACGTAGGGTGTAGGATTCCAATACCATTTACTAAATTATAGTGATTAAAGGGTTAAAGATGCAATGTTCTAAAATGATGATGACCACGATCTTATAAGATTCTTGCTTTCTTATAGGGTGACAAGGTTTGCAGATTGTGTGCTTAACTTTTTTCTTCATTGCAATATGCGATCTATGCTTTGAGTTTGAAATTTGCTGCGTATATCTGTTGGTATTAGGCAAAGATGGAACTGCAGCATTTGAAGATGTTGGTCATTCATCAGATGCAAGGGATATGATGAAGCAGTATCAGATCGGAGTTCTGGCTGATGTAAGTCCGTTTGGAGGTCTGGATTTTATTAAGCTGTTTCTCATTTTTTCAATTGCCCGTTGTATCTGGACATTTATAAAGTACCTCTTGCAGTGTTCTATTATATTCTGATTTGTTAGTATTTTGGATGTATATGCATTTAAGTTTTGTTTGCATTATGAAAGTCATGCATTTGGGATAGAAAGGCTGTTAAGTTGTTTCAATGCTATTGTCCTGCATACTATTTCAGCCAGTGAAGAGTCTGAGCTTTGACAACATGTTGCTAGGATATGTTGTGGAAGCATTGCCCAAATGGGCTTTTGTGTTGCCATCTTTTGAAACTGGTTAACCCATTTGCCACCGCTATTAGAAATAGTCACCATATTGATCTGTAAATGATATCTAGTAGATCATCAATATAATGCCTATAAATTTCTGACTGTGCAGTTTTATTGAAATTATATATGTGATATCCTAGTAACAGAATGTTGCGTTTGTGCATTGTCGGCAGGAACGCTCAAAATTGTTTATTGCAACTGATATCTAGTAGATCATCAATATAATGCCTATAAATTTCTGACTGTGCAGTTTTATTGAAATTATATATGTGATATCCTAGTAACAGAATGTTGCGTTTGTGCATTGTCGGCAGGAACGCTCAAAATTGTTTATTGCAGAAATTTCTTATTGATTGCGTTTGTATTTATTTCACTAAGAATGTTTGTGCTAGCTGTGAACTGAATGAAGTTCATTGTCACTTGTTGTCATGGAATTGAGCAAGAAAGCATTTGCATCATGCATGCCGATTTAGCATTTTAATGCTTTATTGTTAAACACCATTTCTCTTAGTACCGTATTTTCGCGAATATAACACGCACACGGGTATAACACGCACCCGAATATAACACGCTACTTTTTGCGATTTGAGTAAAAGTTGAATTGTATAACACGCACCCGACTATAAGACGCATTTTCGTGCCTTCATTCCGCTCTAGTACTCGAACGTGCACGCTAACGTTAATGTTACTCTAGCGTTATATAATATATGACTGCATAGAGTCGTAAATGATTCAATTATACACAAATTAAAATCATGTATTTGATAAACAAATCGTTTTGCTAAAATTAACATTTCAATAAAGTCAATCATATATAATTTTCTATATAAATATAAAAACTTGTAAGTGGAAATTACCGTGTTCCTGGTTCTTTAGCCTACTTGCTGCTCCACAAGGTAAGGTCATCGTCGTTTAAGGATTGTAGCATTAGTGCAGTGAATAAGAATGAGTAGTCTTCATAAAAACCGATTAAGTGTATTTTAGCGAATTTCGGTATGCGCTCATTGTAGCATTATTTTTCTATCAATCGAATATAATTGAAGTTAAATTGATGCAAAAATTCTTTTAATCAATATCATATCCTTAATTAACAAGCTTAAACTATCGTACTATAGGGTAATGACGGGCGTAGGCTACACTTAGCAGCTTAGTACCAGTACAGCGTAAGCTGCTCTTATAATGACGGTCTTAACCTAGGAAATAAAATATATATCAGATTTTACGTAATTTAGACCAAGATAATATAAGTAGGCACATATATAAGTGGAAGATATATTTAAAATCTGAACCTACGCGCGTTATATAACAATGAAAACGGACATTCACGCACATGTGACTGATCCAATATGGCCGCTAACGCGATGGGATGGATTTGCTAATAAATTCGCGATTTCCTTGTAGAATTAGGTTTAAATGGTGACAGTTTCGACAAATCTGACCGTTAATAATTGTTTGCTATAGCAAGTGACGAAAATAAACTATGTTTGTCCAAAGGAAATCCTGATTTTGACACGAGTTCTCAAAGGGCCTCTGTTGCTAAACGGAAAGCGGGATGACAATATTTGACTATGTAAAAAATAATTTGTATAACACGCCCCCGAGTATACCACGCGGGTAGGGTGCGTGGTTTGTAAAACTTTGTATAACCCGCGTGTTATATTCGCGAAAATACGGTAATTGACTCTGAATGATTGAATTCTGGTGCAGCAGTTGTTGATGTCTGTGGGTTTGATTTTCAGAATGACAGAGAAGTTAAAAAGATTAAAGTAAGTATAATTGTGGCAGTTAAGTTTTTATTTTCAAGCTTAAATGGGGTCTTTGTCTTTGCTACTAATTATGGATTTAATACTACGTTTATATGCAGTGTGATAATAAAATCCTGCTGCTGAGTCACATTAGTCTTGTAAACAATATGCATATATATATATATTATATGTTTTTATAGCAATTATATGACTTCATACATATTTTGTTGTAAGATTTGAAATTTTTCCAGTTCTGGGTGTGACTACAAATTACACCTTGTGTGTTAGAATGATGGTGCTATATCTAATCCAGATTGGATATCAGGCTTAACCCTTTACCGCTGAGAACTATGAGAAATAGACACTGTATTAATCTGTGACTGATAGTAGATAATCAATATTATGCCAAAACTGTGGGCGTGGTGGTGTAGTGGGTATGTTCGTTGTCATGCAGCCGGTGGGTTGCAGGTTCGAATCTAGCTCAAATCGCCGCGTAGGGACCTTGGTCAAGTCCTTCACTCGCAATTGCTCAGGGCTTCGGCATGAAACTCCGATGCAGTGTCTGTGCTGCAGTTGGGAGCGCCTCTGAGTAGAGAACTTGGAGGTGCGATATAACAAGTGCACATACAAGCAAGACAAACAAATATACGGCAAAGTTTATAGGCTTTCCCATACCATTTACTATACATTGGTTGGTAGGTTGTATTTGGGTCATTCCATGTCACATTTTGTCTGGGACATTTTGTCCGGGGACATTTTGTCCTAGCACCGTCTGAGATATATGTGCAATTATACATGTCCGAATAGATGAAAATTGGCATTTGTGCAATATTTACACATTCATAAATTAAAAACAACCGATAATACCACCAATGTTTTTGTATATTTGGAAAGAGTGCAAGAAACTGAATAAATGAAAGAAATAGAAGTCCTCTGGTTCATTTCCTGGCCTAGATATGACAGTCCAAACTTTGCAGATCATGTCATTTTCTCCCGAATGTAAAAAAACTCGTTTTTCAACTGGAATTTTGAAATGGAAGGCATCACGGAACAAGAATGAAATTGGTATCCTATGAAAGTACTTTTCAAGCCCTTTTTAATGGTGTGTAGCACATAACTGTGCTACCTATCCCACATGGCCATATTTCAATCGGTAGATGACCTACTTTTCACTTTGTGCAGTTTTCGGGATGGTCTAACACATCAAGTTAGCATTTAAAATACCTCAGAATTTGCCAGGTTATTCATCACAAGGCCCATTACAAACCCATAAAGTTCTGGGAATTTATATTTAATACCAATGAAGTAGTGGTTGTTCAAATATCACTTTTCATACTGTCGAAATTACCAAAATGTCATTTTCAGACTGAGCTGGGCTCATGAGTAATGGTTCAAACTGTAAAATTTTACAATTTTCGGAATCTACTCCTAAGACTGCTAATGTTGTGAAAATTTTATAAAAGCATCTAGCATACTTCCTGAGTTACTAGCGATCAAAAACGCCTCAGAATTAAGTCGTTCGCGAGCTGTCGCTACCCCCCACTATAAAAATGGTCATATCTCAAAGACCATTCAACATTCTGAGCTAATATTTTGCATAGGTTCCTAAGATATGTTGGTTTACAAACTGACAAAATATCATCAAATTCTGAGATGGTGTGGTGGGGATGTTTCTGAATTTTGGTTGATTTGACGTGCAATGACCCATTTTCCCATCTCCAACTTGCTCAAGATTGATTTTTTATGCATATTATTAATAATTTGTATTTGAGCAAAGTCCTTTTATTGCCTTATTGAAACTTGTTAATGAAGGGATATAATAAATTTGCAGATCTGTCTTTCCATAATGTGTGTTCACGGCAGTAAAATATGAAACATATTGAATTGAAAACTTTGCCCAAGGCGTTAGCAAGCAGCTCTGCTTGTATGATTCATGTTCTCAGCTGATTTTACTGATATTTTTGAGGATTATGATAACATTGTATATGCTTAATAAGTGTATACTTGATCTATGATGAGATACATACATGTATAAGATGTACATTGTACAGTATTCTCAAAGAAGATCTTATATATAATTTTTTTATGTACACTAATTTGCTGGAAGAAATGTTTTATGGTGGGATGACCCTTCTGACGCTGGTCTTTCACTATAAAGTGATGTCAGAATTTAAGTATAAACATCATGTTTGTTTGTTTGTTTGTTTGTATGTGCACTTGTTATAGCGCCCTTCAAGCTCTTTCTACTCAGAGGCGCTCCCGAATGCAGAGCGGACACTGCATCGGAGTTTCACGCCGAAGCGCTGAGCAAGTGTGAGTGAAGGACTTGCCCAAGGTCCTTACGCGGCGAGGTGGATTCGAACCTCGAACCTTCCGGCTTCAAGGCAACGACGCCACCACTACACCACCGCGCCTCATGTGTATGGAGTTGATTTTATTCTCTTCCAAACGTGATTGTAAATGTTTGTTTTTTAATGGCTGCTTCAACTGTTGTAATTTTCAGACACCAAAATCTGAAAGTTCACATGATGGAACTGGAAGGTATATATATAATCATCTCCTTTTCAAATGAAATTTTATTTTGCACATGTAGTTAATTATGCATATTATGGTGTTTTAAAAGTATATGCACATACGAATGTGGTTTCTTTCCGGTTTGTGGCTTTGATTTTTTAAGCATGGTTTAAAAAAACTTATTATAAGTTAGAAATGTTATTTATAAGAGATCAAGCATGACTGCAAGACCATACTGAAAAGTTATTCTTATGTAATGATGTTGTGGCATTGGGAAGCTGGAAAGATGTTGGAGGAGATTTGTGCATCACATCTGTCTCTTCAAAAACTGACTACTAATGGCCTAGTCTCATAACAGTTGGTGTTTCCTTGACATTAAATGAGTGAAAAGCAGCAGCAGTGACAGAAATAGACTTCCATGTTGAAACATAACCTCTCGTCCCACCTCAGCATTTCAGTATTATGTAGACAAATATGTCTTACGAAGGCATGCTCAGTTAAAACCTGACTAGAACAGTCAATGTATGAGGCAGCAAATGTAGCATCTTTTAGGCACCATATAATTTTGTCTATATGTTACATCTGAGTATTTTTTGTTTCCTAAGACTTCTCAACAAACCAAAGAAAATTCAAAAGTTTTACATTGACCTTTAATCAGGTCTACTCTTTCTACAAACATTTCCATGATACTACACAAAGTGTAGTACTTACATGTAGAGTTTCATTTTTGCTTGTCTGCAATAGTTTGATTGAACTCTGTAACACCGAATTCAATCATCCTCTGGGAATTCATTGTGCAGCATGGTCCTCCGAGTTAACTCGTCCAAGCGAGATACCCTTATTGGCTGGCCATGTATCCTGAATAAACTTGTCCTAGTGGCAATAGCAAAATATAATAATGTTTCACGATTGTAATAATCATATTGTTTCCATATTATAAGTTGTTATTTGCTGGGCTGAAAAATAATAAATATAAATATAGTTTGCTAAAAAAATCGATGATTGTAAGCATTTTATGGTTGCTAGCATGGGTTTATCTAGTGGATAATTACATCATTTATTGTTTTGAAAGTAACATATTGATATTCTGTTCGATTTGGACAGTGGTGATGATGGCAAACTTAGTTCTGGTTCCAGTAAAGTTCTTGATAAAAGTAATGATACGCTGTAAATAAGCCATGCAGTGCAACAGGAAGTTTGCTGTTTGCATCAACTGGTAAAAAATAAAAAAGTGGATGCATCAGCACTTGTTCCAGTTCTTAACATAACAGATCCAGTGGAATACAGATTATGCATAGATGCAGTTAGGCCCAAGAAATTTGTGGCAAGTAATTTTAAAAATGCATGCCATAGACGGGAAATTTGCGCGAATTTTCGCGCAAATTAAAAAATGGTGAAGTACATTATTTTTTTATAAGTCAGCATACCACAGGATCCAGCAGTGCTTTTGTTACCTAGTGTAAGCTTATTGCTTTGGCATCCTAGAAATTAGACAATCAAGCAAAAAATGCAGTTAGAAGGTTCCTATAACCACGAGATTAATATACGCTCATTAATATATTCAGATGGTAGGAAGAATTTGAAAATTTTCACAGATCTACAGCCATTCAATTCTACGCTTATTAAAAATACAAGTTCAAGATAGTGTATGTATATTTAGACAACGTCCAGAATAGTAACCCATCATCTGCATGTGTAGGCCTAACACGCATCGGCTAAATTCATTCGAGTCACGCTCCTGTGTGACCGCTTTGCGAAACTCCGTCTTACCCATTTTATTTGGTGGCCATAAAGTTCTAGAATTTTTAAGACTTTAAGTTTGCGCATTACTAACAGAAACAACGTCCTGAAGTGCAAATTCCTCTATAATTTGCTGTGATCCCATATGGTGGTAGCTATTTTTAATTATCACCCAATACTGTCATTGCTATGTTGAATTTACCATTCATCGCAGTGATTTTCAAGCCATTCAAAACCCAATTGTGAAAATTATGGTGGGATCTAACGAATTTGTGTGAAATTTGCGCACATTACTAATTTTTGCACTGTTGCACGATACTTGGATTTTTGCACGGAAGTGGCGCAGCACAAGATCTAAAATTTCTGGAGCACCTATAGAGTTATATAAAAATGCTCAGATACAGAAATAGACAAAGGCATAAGTATGTTGACAGAAATACATACGTACGAATATGAAGGAATGCAGAAATGGGCATACAAACATGTACAAATGCAGAATTAGAGAAATGAATAAGTACAGAAATTCACAAATCCATAAATGCAGAAGTTGAAAGACAAAGGATTAAATAAATAAATAAATATACATGACATAACATATGATACAAGCAGTTCTGTCACCTCTTTAACCAGGTTGTACAGAATAGGTATACATTCTTTTCCAGATAGACAATCCTGGGAGCAGGGGCGGATCCAGGGGGGCCAATCCGGCCATGGCCCCCCATTTCAAATCACCATGGGACGTGGTCCCCATCCATGGTGGCCCAAAAAAAAAATCAGGGTGTCAGTCATGCACAGGAGAATTAATGTATAAATGTAACTAAAATCTATAATAAAAATAATGTATAAATGTAATTAAAATCTAATCTAAGTCTCTCACGCAATTGCATTGTCTTTATATAAAGCATCGAAATGAAACAATCTTTCAACAGTATCCAACTATGATTTATGGCATGCAATGTATGTTATTCGCGTATATATTCGTAGTAAATTGTAAAAACATTAACACCAATAAACACAATTATAACTAAGTACAACTAACTATTAATTACAAATCAAGTTAACACTAACAACAGTGTTTGGGATGTAATTTATTTTTTGGAGTTGCCAAAAAATTTCAGGGCGAAACATGTTAAGTTTTGAGTTTAGTCTATATGTGCAAGAAAATGCGGTGAATGATAACATGTGTTTACTCCTTGTTTTTATTTATATCTTACTATATTTCATTCAGTAGTGCGAAGTATTTTATTTATTTTAGTCTTAAAAAGTCATGACTACAAAAGGTCATCAGTTTTTTAAATTCTAAATTGAACACCTTTTTTGAAAATTTCGCACGGAAGACTAAAAAGTCTTTACTCTTTTTAGACGAAAAATTAAACACCTTTTTTAAGATTTCGCACGGATGACTACAAAAGTCGTCAGTTTTTTGGGATGCTAAATTGAACACCTTTTTTTGAAAATTTCGCACGGAAGACCAAAAAGTCATCACTCTTTTTAGACGAAAAATTAAACACCTTTTTTAAGATTTCGCACGGATGACTACAACAAGTCATCAGTTTTTTGTTTCTAAATTGAACACCTTTTTTTGAAAATTTCGCACGGAAGACCAAAAAGTCATCACTCTTTTTAGACGAAAAATTAAACACCTTTTTTAAGATTTCGCAGGGATGACTACAACAAGTTATCAGTTTTTTGGGATGCGAAATTAAACACCTTTTTTGAAAATTTCGCATGGAAGACTAAAAAGTCATCACTCTTTTTAGACGAAAAATTAAACACCTTTTTTAAGATTTCGCACGGATGACCAAAAAAGTCAACAGTTTTTGGGAAGAAAAATTGAGCACCCTTTTTGAAGATTTCCGGCGTATTACTTAAAAAAGAACATCTAGTTTTCGGGAAAGAAGTTTTTAAGTAAAGTCTATATTTATTGAGACCTTATGGCACTCTTATAAGCACTGAAAAGTTCAGCTATTTTGTTAAGATAACAGCTTAAAATGCTACCATTGCAATGTGAAAATTCAAAAAGTTTCTGGTGGGGAGGGGCATTTCCCCTCCCCACACCCCTCCCCTACCACTCTCGGCGCTCCTCATGATTGTCTTTAGACGGTCAATTATCTACCCCTCCGGGAACCTCAACCCCCCCAGAGGTGGGGGCTAAATTAAACTCTGGTTTCGGCCAAAAACGACTAAAAAAGTTCATCAGATTTTTCAGCAAAAGATCAACGAAAATTTTTCCGACCCCAGCCCAAAAATTTTTTGGCCCCCCCCCCATCGAAAATTCCTGGATCCGCCCCTGCCTGGGAGCAAAGTGAGCTAGTTACAATCCGGAATGAAACTATTTTGATATGTTCATTGAATTTGCTCCATGATGCAACTCCCAGTTATGAAGCGTCGTGCATGGCAGACCATCAGGAGCTGCATCAAATTCCACTTCATCTAATCAAAAGACATTTCCTAGAGTTCAATCCAAACTGTTATCAAAGACACAGGTCATCACTGCAAATACTGACCCTCAGTGTTATTTCTTATTGTGGTGACATTAAATGACTCACATTTTTGTTTTCATTATTATGTGTTGACATTATACATCCAATAAGCACTTCAGACAGTGTAAATATCAGTATTTTTCAAAATTGCTTGTTTTTTCAGTGAATTGATTCATCAAAATATGCCGGTCGCAAACTTTTGGCCATGGCCATAGGCGTACGGGACATTTCGGTAGTGGGGGGGCAAAAAAATTTTTTGCCCGAAAAATCTGATGACTTTTTTTTAGTGAACCGCCCAAAAATCTTAGGATTTTTCCCGTCCGAAAAACTGATGACTTTTTTTTAGTCACTCGCTCAGATATTTAGGATTTTCCCGTTAATCTTCAGAAAATGTAGTTTTTTTACTCCTGTGTGCCCGAAAAAATCCGCCCGTGCCTGTTTTGCCCGAAAAAGATTTCCGAATTTTTTTGTCCGTCCATGCCTCCTTTGCCCGAAAAACACATTTGCCCGAAATTTGGGGGGGCATTTGCCCCCTCTGGACCCCCGCCTCGTACGCCTATGGCCATGGCTGTGCACAACAAACAGGAACTCGCCAAACAGCTAAATGAATGTTCAGAGTGGTTGTGGTCGGACTTATAACATTTGGTACATAAGCAGTAGCCCCTCCCATCTCTGTACACACATGTACTTTTTGCACCCCACCTGCATACATATGCTAGACTAAACTGCTCCCAAATCATGGAACCATTTAGATACAGTTGTGTATAAGCAATCTAAGATTAATAATGTCAAGTGCTTAATAAAAAAGGAAAGTCCACTGCAGTTGTCCGGCCACATCAAAATAATGTTACACTGCGTAAGTTTAGACAACTGGGAATTTCATAAACACTTGCAATGTCAACCTGAAGCACAGCAACACCTGGTGTGCTAATAGTAAACGAATGTAGACTAATGTTAAAAGTTGTGGCAGCAGCAGCTTGAACTGGCATTGTAGCGGTTCAGATTATCATGCCAGCTGCAGTTCAGAGTTTAAGCCAGATTGAAGGATGTGTATATAGCCCATAGGGCAACCAGATTGTACATTGTATTATTCTCTTGTCTAACTTTACTTGACATACTGTAGACTACGATCGCATGGGCCTCCAATTACGGCAAGGTTAGACCATGCGTTGTCAGGCTTCCTTTGATAGAATTGAGGTTTAACCCCATAACCATTTTCTATGTGCACGTGCATTCTCAGTAGACCTCCAATATGGAAGCATATGCATTTGGTCCCCTCAACAAACTGCTTTGATTAATTTTTGTGTTGTGAAACACTCCATATTGAGTCTCCAGCTGATCAGTTCTATGTGACATGACGGCTGCTACTTAGTTATTCAGTCATTATATACGCAAACAAAAATGGATATTGATCTCAGAGAGCGACTCCTGTATAGAATTTGAGCTGATTGTGTAAGCAGAAGTGGTGGAAGAAGCTGTGCATATTCTAGAAGCATGCATGGTTATTTCGTCGTCAGCTATGCACACTGCACTGGTCAAAAGTTGATCCCACAAAGATCCGGTTGGATGTGGATGTTACATGAGAGTCACCAAGTCAACTCATAGATAGACATTCTGGACAAATATCAACAGCAGTAGCTCCGGATGGTGACAGAGCATCACGTTCAGAATGTTTAATCAGTGTCGATCAAAGTATAAAATGGAACCAGACTCGGGCATTGCAAAATATTTATATAAAATTAATGGTAGGCCTGCTTTTAAATAGCAAAAGACATGCCTGTAATTAGGAAAATGAACTGATACAATTACCTTTTTTAAAGATGTCAATATCCATAGCAGCCATAGGATGTTGTTAAACTTTTGGAATAAATATAAAAAAAATATACGAATCGTCCACATGACTAATCGTCCGTGGACGAAACATCCTTTGAGGGATCGTCCACTTGACGAACAGTCCTTGACAAATCGTCCTTTGATGAAACGTCCCCAAATCATTTGAGTTATGCATTCCACATTATTCTCTGTTAACTTATTTCAAAATGAGCTATAACTTGTAAAATCGACAAAGTGCTTGTGGGGTTATAACATTTTTAATCTTTCAACCTGTGCAATGCAAAATGTTGGGAAATCACAATTTTATAAATTTATCATGATGCATATAAAGTTTTGACTCAGTAAAATTCAATTAAAACAACTTGCAAAACCAAATCTTCAATTTTCTGACGAAGTGCAATTAATTAACGAAGCAAACAGGTAAATAATATAAAACTTATGCAGAATGTGATATTTATTTACGCCTTCATTTAGTTCAGGTTTGTGTTTTGCTTTGCCGTTTTGATTCCTGATTTTGCCTGTTTGACCATGTGCGCATGCGTAAGATTTAAACTGTCCAATTGCCTTGCGCCATTTGTCATGTGATCACCCTTGTGATGTTGGCTACTTAATGTACTATTCACCCTGTTCCAGTTTTAGGCTCATGGAAAAAGCATCTTATTGGTTTATTATAAGATGAGGTTGAATACATAATTAATTAATGAGACAGAGGTCTGACTAAGCTTTCCAACCATGTATAACAACCCTGCTGTCTTTCGCCACGTCGACACTGTCGATGACTTTAAAATTGCGCACAAAATTTTTTCGATCGGTTTTATACGCTATAAGTCATTTAATTTGTACAGATGACACATTAATACAGCCAGATAAATTATGCTTTAGTATTTTATTGGTACATTATATAATGTCGATTCCAAAAATGTATAAAATCGCAAAAATGACAATATTTGCACCTTTAAAGCGATTTGCAGCATTCTGCATTGTGTGACTTCCGACTCATTTCGTCGAGACATATTATGCAGCGCCTTGCATCAAATAGCAAGCAAAATATATGGCATAGTATCACTACTCTTTCACCAGGATTTTGAATTGTTTTGTAGTTGATTTGGTTTTGCAAGTTGAATACCGGTAGACATTTTTGGATGATCTTTGTGGCATCCATTTATGTCCAACCATTTAGAATTGAAATAGCAATGCCCTGTTCTTGGTCGTCAGGTGCTACTCTGTTGTCAGATAGTTTTGGATCATTAACTAAGCCAAAACAATATATTTCTGTTTCGATGCTTTGATGATGCTTCTGCCTCAGAATTTTAAGATAACAGTTTGAATGTTGTAAGAGTGGCTGTCATTTGAATTTAAATAAGTAAATAAGTTTTGGGTCAAATTAATCAATTTTATCTCTTCATCTTATAAAATGCTTATAAGTTTACCTTGTCATTGGCTACATTTGAGCGTTTTATTTTGTTCTTGATTTTTTATTTTTATTTATTTTTTAATTCTTTAAAATGTTGATTTAAAAAAGTATTTTTTGCCAACTTTGACTTAAAAACATGAACTGATCAACTTTTCATGACATTCAGGAAGAAAGTACACGTAATATAATATATGATAATCTACGTTCTAATACACTTTTTACTTTCAAATGAACTAATCATGTGGTAACCAAAAGTATAATTTTTGTACTTAACTTTGGTAGAGAAATTATAGACATACCTCAGCTTTTTAAAGTTCTTTATTATTTGGTACATATGTGACACTGGGGGTAAAAACCCGTCACATGTTGGTTTTTGACTTTTTTATTGAATCATATTCAGTCCGACCGCTACGATTTGGCCAAATAGCTAATAATAATAATAATTTTTTCTGTAATGAAATGCCTGCAAACGCACAGCGCCGTACATGTACAAGTTATGCAGTTATCTTAATTAGCATCAATCTTAACTGCTAACAGAACAGACAGCCTGCAATAAACGTCACTAATAGCAGCCTACAAAGCATGTAGTCCTAAGGGGTTTTGGGACTCGAATTCTAGTGTGCTTCTCTCCATGACAGTGTGTTATTCAAATGCGCTACCAGGCCCTGAAGTGAATATGAAGCGAGTGTTCAGTACAGCCCTACTACAAACTAATTGGCTATATATGTTCGACTTCATCTATGATGTTGTACAAGGCCGTATCAAGGATTTTATTTCAGGGGGTGTTTCCAAAATTTCCCTTCACAAAAGACTTGACCATTTTTAGTCATCCGTCCGAAATCTTCAAAAAAAGGTCAAAGGTCTCAATTTTCTTTCCCAAAAACTGATTTTTTTTTAATCATCTGTCCGAAATCTTCAAAAAAGGTCTCAATTTCCCTTCCCAAAAACTGATGCCCTTTTTTTTAGTCATCCGACCGAAATTTTCAAAAAATATCACCAATTAGTTATTTTTTTTATCATTTTCCATTTTGGGGGATGTTTTCATGGTTTTATTTCATGCTTTTTTCATCATGTGCTCCTAAATGCATAATTTGCTTTTTGCTTTTTCCATTTTGGGGGATGTTCAAACACCCAAAACACCCCCTAGCTACGGCCTTGATGTTGTAAATTTGCTGACCATTTTGGCCAATACTTAACAAGCTTCTGTGAAGTTTGTGTGCATTATTATACTGTTGTAACCTATATGTACTTTAAATTTTCATGAAAAGAATCTGTATAGACGTTTGTTGACTTATTTGACTTAGTTGCAGAACTTTAAAGCTGTTTGTGTGTTAAAGTTGAATGTGTTTTTATGCTAATGATTGCACTTACATTGTGCTACAAGTTGCATGTTGATAATGTAGTTTTCTGGTTTTGTCTTTTACAGTTCCTTGTTGTCCTGGCTTTTTCCAGTTGGCCTCGCAATCTTGGCAGTGTTTCTGTTCCGATATTTTGGATCATCATCATCCGAGTCATCAGAGTGACTGAAAGATGACACAACTTTACAGTTTCTCTCTGTTGTTTATCAGTAACTAATCTATTACAAATGCTATCACAGACAGACCAGATGTTGAATATGACAATTAGGAATTGTTTAACATCCTTGTATATCATCACTAGTATTTCATTTGACACAGTTAAGATGTGAAATGACATATTAAGAGATCATAACTACTTGATGTCCTGTTTTGGGTCGAAAGATCCTCCTGTTCTTAAATATATCCTTCTGATTCAATGTTCAAGCAGTCTAAGTTTACAGTTTGAGAGCTGTACTAACTGGATTTTCAGTTCTTCTGTATGCAGCTTCATTCTACTGCTGGCTTGATTCAGATGAATTATATCAGTCAGCTGATGATCATAAATGTGTAATTAAATTATGCTTCTAGGTCACACTGCTGCTGCTGCTGCTGTTGGTTTGTCGCATAAAGACTTCATATTGATATTGTGCTGTGTATTTGCTAGAACAGCCAAAATGCTAATCTGATTGAAATTGTGTTCCTTCAGTTAAGCTGTTGTTCCAAGAGGACTATGTCAAAGATAGGGTAAGATAAAAAACCGGAGGCTTTCTCAGGATAGAAATTAATTTAATCTGCATTGGTAAAATGATTGGAACTGTTTTAACAAGAGAGAACAAGCTTGAGTTCAAATATTTTTCCAGTCGGTAAGCCTTGTTAGGCGATGCTGCTTGTGATACTAGATCATTTCTTGTTGATAATGACAAATGTATGTTACTCACTCAGTTTACTTGTACATTATTCAATTTATTATGTGAAGAATTTGGTGCAAGAAAGGGTGAAAAGAAAAATGAGTGGCTGTTTGTTAACTTTTGGTAGAGCCATATGCTAGACAATACTTTAAGGAAGAGTTTGCAAATCAAGGTCTCAAATTCCAAGGTCAGAAGGTCATTATGAATCTGTCTGTGTACTGCTGCTGGAATGAACCATATGCAAAGTAATTCATATTGACGCAAACACCAGTTGATTACATATGCAGGAACCAACTGTTGGCTCTAGTTTTGAGCAATGTGATTTGCAGGATTCCTGCACGCACATACACACCCACCCACCTGTGTTGTTTTGCAGTGCAAAAAGAACAACATGGATTCGGTTTCCCGTTTCACATAATGTATATGCCGGCTGTCTCTTGTTTTTTCAATTAACTTTAAGATGCCTCGCCCTCTGCTGCTGATATGGTTGAGGAATCTGACGAGCGCTTGCTCCGCGCCGTCATATGGAACAGTTGTCATGTCCTTCGCGACCAATTTCCCCAAATGACCAGTACGGTTTACAACCTTCGACCCCGACGTCATAATTTCCAGCTCCCGCACAAGGACAACATAAACTTTATTTCCAGAGTCCTCTACAAGAACGCTTACAACCATTAAATCATTCAATCTCATTAACAATGATCTTTTTAGTAAGACGTTTTAATTTAATTTTATGATGTTTGTCTCTCTTGATGTTCACCATGTAACCAGGCTGCGGTGTGTCAACCTGGACGTTTTTCACGAATTAAACGAATATCTATATAAGATGCAAGATCGTTCAGTCTGAAACTGGACCACTTGCAAATTGTAAGGTACAAGGAATTAGGGTGATTTTATACATTTACTTCTTTAATGAGAAATGGTTATGCTTATAGATGCATGCATTAATAACCATAATACCAGGTATTGCATTGTGTAGGCAGTGGGTTATAACTATAGTGGTATGGCAAAACCAGGATTTTACAGTTTTAAAGACAGAGTCTTGCATCATCATTGAGCTTCAAGAAGATGCTGGGCTGGACCAACATAATTATGCGGAATTGAAGTCAAGTGTAACCTTAGCTTTGGATTGATAGATGAAGTATATCATAATTTATAGGAAGTATATGAATGTAAGGGCAGCTCCTACTTTCTCGCCTCTGCAATTCATACATTTTGCGGAACCCCCATTTGTACATATAAGCTTCTCTAAACCCTCCCCCCCACAAAAGTCTATTAGAAAAAGTCATCTATAAGACATTTATTTCGCAGTACACTGCTTTTTTAAAGCATATCTGCTAGCTTGAATGTTTAACTGTTATGGTTTACTGTTGTGATCTGAACAGAATTTAATTGTAATGCAATCAAAATGCCAAAGGATGACTATAGGACAATAAATAGTTATAAATAGGCTAACGTGGACCTCATAAGTAGAGACTTATTCTGCATATGTACATTTTGTCGAGATCCCATATGCAAATCACCTAAATTCAGTCATCCATTCTTCTGCCTGCGTACATAATGTATGGACAGCTCCTAATCGATTGTACAGCTCCTAATCGATTGTACCATATGATATGGCAAATATTTGACTGTAATAGATTGTACCAACGGCCTGACAAAATGACGTGCAACAAATTGGGCACCGTAACAAAGCGCAGGACAAATGCACACAACAGAAGCCACCCCGGTAAAGCGCGTACAACAAATGCAGAAAAGTAGGCTTATAGTATCTAATCATGCTAACTAATGATCACTAATGCACCTCCTAAGCCTAGGTTATTAGTTTACTATACGATAAACAGCACTGTGCGAATGAAACACAATTAATGTCCAATTTATATTTCTAGTTTACACATAATTATATTACATATATTCTATCATTATTTCTAGTTTAAATATGTTCTAGTATGTTTTCCTGTGCCTAAAGTTTGGCTGATAGTAGGCCTACTTTATGAACTCACACAATGTCTAGTTTCAATATATTATAGTATTTTTTTGGTATCTTCTTGTGCCTAAAGTTTTTACAATTCTAGTTTATTTCTAGTCTAAATAAATGCTTCTACCATTGTCTCTTTTTGTGCACTTTCGTCGGCGCGCATTGTCCCGCAAACTTTTTGACTGCGCATTTGTTGTGTGTACTTTTGTGTCTGCGTTCTTTTCTCCTCCGCGCTTTTCTCCTGCACACTTTTGTTGGTTGTCGCATCACCGACAAAATGTCATGGACAAAGAGTGGCACGGACAAAATGTCATAATGACAAAATGTCACCTTACAAAATGTCATAAGTTTAAACGAGTAAATAAGTGTTTATTTTAATCATGGATAATCTCAAAAGCAACTAAAAAGTGGTTATTCGGGAGACATTGCAAGAGTTCTTAATATCAATGTTGTATGTAGTGTCGATGATGTACATTGTTGCGCAAACACTTGAAACTGGCTTTATTTATCATAGTAGTAGTACTAAGGAGGGCTGTATGAATTTTCATAATGAATTAATGAATGTTTAATCGCTGTAAAAGGATCATCACAATTATATATATTGGTAATTTTAATCTCTTCCTTGTATAAGCAACATCCTTGTTCCTTAGATGTGGAGAAGTTAACGGATTGTTTCATTATACAGTTTTCAATATTACTTGTTCCTCATGTGTACCATCCTGACACCTATTCTGAAGAGTGATGGACTTGACTCATCTGACCCAGCGAACTATAGACCTATAGCGAACGTATCCTTCCTATCAAAGATCATCGAAAAGTTGGTTGCTGTGCAGCTCGTTCCATACTTAGAGGAGAAAAAACTACTCCCGCCTAATCAATCTGGCTTCAGAAAGCATCACTCAACCGAGACGCTGCTTCTTCGTCTACTTTCAGACATCTACGGGGCAATCGACAGGGGCCAACTCACACTGTTGGCTCTCTTCGATGTCAGTGCCGCATTTGATACTGTTGACCATGAGATTTTATTAGAACGATTGAATGTTTCGTTTGGTCTGACTGGTAACTTTCTTGAATGGATAACCTCTTTTCTATATGACCGCTCTCTCTGTGTGGTTCATGGTTCTACCAGGTCCGCATGGGTCCCTGCCCAACATGGCCTGCCGCAGGGATCTGTCCTTGGTCCAATTCTTTACATAATTTATACTTCTGATCTTGCATCTCTTCTTACAACACATGCAGTTTTGGGTCAGCTTTACGCTGATGATGTACAAGCGTACAAGCATTGCCTATCGTCTAGCGCCATATCAGTGGTCCGGGACATGAGTGAGACCTTAGCTGCCTTAGAAACATGGATGTCATCTAACCGACTGTGCCTAAACCCAACTAAGACTAAATTTATCTGGCTGGGCAATCGTAAGCAACTTGCTAAAATTGACTTCGATGCACTTGTGACTGAATTCCCCACTTACACTTTCTCAAATACGGTCCGTGACCTTGGTGTTCTGTTGGACCAAGAGCTCACATTTGCTCCTCACATTCACCGACTTACTCGAGACTGCTACTATCAATTGCGTCAGCTTCGCACAATTGCTCGTTCACTGACATCTAGTGCTGTCACCACTCTAGTCCATTCCTTCATTACTTCCCGTCTTGACTATTGCTCGTCACTCTACTCTGGCCTCCCATCCAATCGAATAATGTGCTTAAACAGAGTCTTACGCTCTGCAGCACGTTTAATTGGACATATCCCTAAATTTGATCATGTGTCCAGCTATATGCTGGAGACATTACACTGGCTTCCTACTCGGCAGCGCATTGAATTTAGGATCGCTGCCCTAGTTAGGCAATGCCAGCTTGGAATCGCCCCACAGTACTTGCAAGAGCTTTGTTGCTCCACTAGTATCCTAGACCACCGCCCTCTCCGCTCTGCACAGAAGGGATTGCTATTGGTCCCTTTTGCACGAACTGCAACGATGCAGCATAGAGCCTTTTCTGTGATCGGCCCAGTTGTGTGGAATGAGCTTCCACAGGAACTACGTCTACTTGCTGGGGTTATTACTGGAACATTTTTTACTAAACTCAAAACTGTCCTTTTTTGCCGTGCTAGAGTCGGGAGCGCTTCTGAGTAGTCGCCTTGAAGAAGCGCTATATAAATTCTTGAATGAATGAATATTGTAATAAGAACTCCATTTAGTTATCCAGGATCCATAGATCTGAGGTGTTGACAACTTTCAATTAGAAATTCAGCCTCAGCAGTCAGCATATGAGTTGACTGTTTTCATCCATCAGGTGTAGACCAATGATATCTTGTCACCTGAAAATTATCTTCTTGTGTCTTCAGTGTTTTTCTAAAAGTAGTTTACAGTTGATTTGAGCAGGAAATGTTTTCTTCAGTTTCGCTGAGTAGCAACTATGACAGGTCATTTTAAAGATAATCAATCAAAAATCTCCTGTTGATTGTCCTGCTTCCAGAAAACTATTGTCATTATCTCCATGGTTTAGCAGCGTAGGTGTATGTTCTGAGAAAGCTCATCATTGATAGTTGCAGGCGATGCACCACTCCTGTGATGTGTGTACAATTAGATGTCAAACTCCCTTTCTTAATCCGGATGTGTTTGGGTAAAGCCTTGGTCTCCAGTCATGTCAATTTCTGCAATGCACTTCTTACTGGAATGTTGAACGTTGATTTAAAAAACAATTTAGTGAGCCAAGCGCAGTAGTGGGCAGCTGGAGTTAACGTAGCCTATTCACTATTCACTTAATGACAGGTTTAGTCAATTGGTATTGGGTTACAATGCCCAAATTCGAGGCTGAATGTCCAGGTGGATAGAATTAAAAGTTCTAAGTCATTTTCTTAAGTTGCTGTGAAGTTCCACAATTAAGGGAAAACTCAGTTTGGTTTGGGTTAAATAATTTCAACGTGATGCTGTATATTTTGTCTCCAAACAAGTCAATACAAGCCTATTAGTGGATGGTGGATTGGTGGGAGAGCTTGGGTAGTTTATGGTAGACGATGGTGTTTTTCTACTGGACAATGTTTTCTGTATATATTCTCATACTTTTGACAGCTCTGTGTGTCTCAATGATTTCAAATACAGTATAATATTATCTAACGCAAATAACATCACTTCTACCTTCATCTCTAAAGTTACATACAAAATCATATCCAGGTGGTGAGGTGGTGGAGGTCATTCTGAACTCAGCCATGTTTCAGAGCCCATGGATATGGATAAGAAGTAATTTTATGACAGATTATAAGTTGTAAAAAAGTCTGCAATTTATGCATACAATTCAAAATGGCTGATGCTGCACTGAATGCAGCAGTACTTGAGCAGCTTCATCTGTAGTCCTTAGATACTAAAGCTAAATTGCATAATTAAAATATGGATTGATATCAGGATCATTTAGCAATGCACAGCTTTCCTAATACTGATCATTTGCTTGTAGAAATAGTTGATCAAGATCAGCTTTATGAACATCATAAGTGCATTTTGTGTGTAACAATATCACAGTGTTCATTTTGGGCAGTGGGTACACAAAGCAGTCCTAAAGCTAAATTGTGCTCTCCTGAGGAGGAGATCCAAAGTGAAATATTAGTTATTGTGATGTTGGTTTGACTTTTGTGTGCAATAAACAAATTCATTCAAATTAATTCATTCAAGTTTTGATGTGATATGAAGTCGAATATAAATTTTAAAAGATAAATGTAACAACTTGTTACCTGTATATATATATAACATATTAGTTTTATTGACAAAATAACCAGTCGTCATAACGCGACAGTTAACAAACACACAGAGAGCAGCGGATAAAGCCTAATAAACGTTCTTATACAGCATCCGTGTAATGAAGTTTTTATTGTTTTTACTGGTTAGTTCAAATGGATGTGGCCTAGGGCACAGGTTGTATTGCCAGGATGTCTATAGGAGAAAATTTTTTGAAGTACATGGTCATTGTCCTTAATTACAGCTGTGAAGAGGACAGCATCAGCAGTAAATTACAGATTACAAATAATATTGTTAGAAATCAGAATCAGCTGGAATATGCTGACAAATGCATAAATATTTTTAACACATAGTCTTCCTTTTTTGAAATACAGAGTACAAAAAATCAACAATTTTTTCACAAATCTTCGACTGCGTTCGCTGTTCTCAATTTTCTTGTGGGGATGAAATATGTTTGATGAATTCCGCCCATTGCTCATCTATGTTCAAGTGGTGTACTAAGCCTTCAACTTTTATCCGGCATTGTAAGAAGTGTTGGTTGCTCTCTTTGTCAAGTATTCATTGATATAGATGGCTTGAGATGGCTGATGGAATTATAGAGATACACTTTATAGAATTCTTAAGAACTCATTGGTATGAAGTCATTGTGCAATTATGGTATTAGGCAATATTTTTTTATTTGATGAGCAAACAAAATCTTGGCTGAATTTGAGGCCTAGCTTCTTGTCACAAAGTTCAAACACTCAATCTCATGTAGCCATGAATGTAGGCTATCATGTGGTTCTGAGGTCTGACCTGAAAAATTTTTGCCTTGAATATTTCTCATTAGGTTACTGAAATTCGAGTGATTCTACAGAGTCTCTAATAAGTTACTCTGCTGCTGATATCCTGTGTAATGGCTTCATTCAGTTTCTAATTAAATCATAGAAGTTAAGTTTGCTTATTGCTGTTTAATGACACTGTCACAGCAAAGATGATTAGTATCGCCCTCCTCCTTTGTTCGGGCTTGGGACTGGCACTGTTAGAGTGCAAACTGTGGCAGAGTTCGAAGTTAAGTTTCATATTTATTTACTATTTATATAATCCCAAACACTGGTCATCTAACAGGGCTCGAGATGACGCATAACTGCAGCACAAACAGATGCAAGGAGGGAATTATTTCAAAAATCTAGATAAAGTAACTGAAAATTTGAGCAGTTATAGTAGTTGTTTGTTTAGCTTCAAACATGACAAACATGTGTACTTAACACTTTGACCACTAGTTTCATGCTTTCAATTGTGTATGTTCAGATGGTAAATTAAACCCTCTTAAGAGTTTTAAAGTACAGTATTTCAAGCAAAGAACTACGAAGTGTGTATGCGTGTGTGCATATGTGTGTGTGTTGTCTGTACTATGCCACACATGCCTCAAGTCTTATAAAAGTCAATTTGAAATCCCCTAAGAATGACATCACAATTTTGGGTAATATTATGTGAGGAGCATTGTGATCGAGCTGTACTTAAAAATACCCAAGCATGGACCTGGACTAAACTAGAGCCTGTTAAGCTGATTTCTTTGTAATAAATCTAATCATGAAAGGGAACCGAAGACATTGGGCTATAAAAAAATGCAGGGCTGTTTTTAAGGAGTTTTCAGAACTGCACAACTCCTTTCCTTTCCCATCATCCATGGTAAATTAGTAATTACTTCCAATCGAAGGCCAATGACCTGTTTTGCTAGTTTTAACTGTACAGAAGTGCTTCTACAACCTGCACATTTTGTGTACAACTGACGTTAAAAAAAGCCCTGAAAAAATGGATTTTTCTTTTGGCAAGGATCTAAAGTAGGTGGCACAATGTCTTGCTTAACTGCCATGAGTAAAACTGACTCGGTATAGTAGGCCTAGAGACTATAAATAGCAACGGCATCTTTAAACACTCACCAGCGGCATTGAACGCACAGTTTGCAGGTGGATTCAATTAGACGTAGCCTACCTGTACGCATAATAATATATCTACCTATTAAATGCGGCGGCTCTGTCAGCGTTTCCTGCGTCAACCCACGGAGGCCAGCCTCTCAAAAGAAAGAAAGGCCTTGGACATTGACTCATAGTGCCGCATTATGAACTGCTTTATTGGGCGTTTGTCACGTTCCCTAAGAGACGGGTTTATTAGATAGGCTACCACTTGCCCACGGGCGAATGAGCACGAGAATAGCCCCGTGTGATCGACACGGGGCTATTCTCGTCGATGCCCCGAGACTAGCCCCGTCACCCGTCTAGTCATTCCGAATCATAAGCCCGCCCAGAACAGAAGGAGGGTCGGCTGATCCGTCCTCCTTCCGTCCCAGTTTGAGCCGAGCGATAATAGAATGATCGTCGTGCATTATGAATGCTCGGCCTGCTTTAAGCAAACCGGATTCAACGATGAGTTGTTTGGTTTCGCTTGCACGGCGTGAACTGTTGTATGCTTAATAACTGCCAATTCAGGGTGGTTATTCATGATCGAACGGCTTCTGCATGACTGATCGGGCACCATGACAAAACGACGGTCGAATCGCGAAATGTGATAATAGGTCAGTTAAGCAGCAGCTGATCACCCAAAAAAAGCGAGAAAATAAAATGTCCGAAGAGGATACGACACCTCAGCCGCCACCTTCGACCGTTTTTGGAGAGGTCACGGGGTAAGACGACTCGGGAAGTAATACGTTTTCAATAATTTTCCTTCCACTGTAGTTTCTTAGCTTTGTTTCCGAGTTTTCACTTTTCTCTCATTCAAGGATTTTATGTCCACGCTCGTTTAAAGTGCGGGTTTATGGCGCAAAGATAATAACCGTGGTTCGTGCACGTTATTATTTACCTTAATTAAGTCGTTTGCTGCCAATTGGTGAGATTTAAGTAATTTTGATCTATTTGTTCATGTATTTGTGATGTTATTTGAGGTGGGAGTTAGTATAATGGATAACGCTCTGGCTTGAAATACTTACGGTACGCGATTCGAATCCCATAGGGCCCTCGGGTTTAGCTTGCTCTTCCTTCATTCTCTAGGTAGCAGCTAAAGTACATAGAGCATGTGCCTGGCATGGCTGTAACTTTGTGATTTATGTCTGATTTGCATTCTTGTGAATTGTTTGAATTGTGTTACTCGTTCATCTTTCGTGCTGCATAACTTATACTGTAAACGGTTGGGGTTTGTCAACCAGATTATTGAATGAAATAGAATTGTTATTATAATTTCCTTCTTAACAACGTAGCGATAAATAAGTAATTTTTTGTTTATTCAATAATCTGGTTGGCAGACCGCAGCCAGTTACAGCAGTGGTTCCCAACCTTTTTTTTTACTTTAGGGCCACTTTTTCTAAGTTGGAGGACACGAGGGCCACTTTTTTAATTGAAGGACATTAGGGGGCCACAAGGCTAAAATTTAATTAAATAAAAGCTTATGAAATTGTTTAATTGAATCAAAATAGAATATTTGATAGACGTCAAAATAAAAGAATTTTTAATGGAAAATTATGGTGTTCTATCCTGTCCAAATTGTTAATTTGTTCATATCACACCTTGTGCCGTCAGTTCGAGGAACTCTAGCGACCGTCATGACCAGCCTTCTCCACTCCGCTCTGTTCTGTGTCACATCCCTCAATTGTCCAAGATTCATCCCTGTCCTCCTGTGTACATCCTCCATCCATCTGATCCTCGACCGTCCTCTTCTCCTCGTACCCTCTCCACATGCCATCATCATCGCCTTCTCCAGTCCATCCGTGCGCATCACGTGACCGAAAAGCATCAGCTTCTGTTTGATGATCCTCTGCAGCAACGACATATCCCCTCTTAGTTGACCTTTGTCCTGGAGCACAGATTCATTTGTTCTCCTCTCTTTCCACGATATTCCCAGCAGCCTTCTCCATATCCACATTTCACATGCAGCAACGTTGTCATCCAGCGCCTTCGTCTTCGTCCACGTCTCGCTTCCATATAGCACTATGGTGAAAATCATTGCTTTGACAAGTCTCGTCTTTGTCTGCAAGCTCACATGCCTGTCCCTCCATATCTTATCCACCCCTGCATTGCAGCTTTGCCCATTGAAATTCTCCGCCTCACCTCTTTATCACATCTTCCTTCCTTCTCCACTATTGAGCCCAAAAACGAAAAACTTGTCACAACCTCTATCTCCTCTCCATCCATTTCGAAGGTATCCCATTCCGCCGTGGTCATTATCTTAGTCTTTTTGATGTTGAAATATAACCCTGCTTTTTCGCTTTCCCTCTTTAGTCTTCTTATGAGTTCTGCAAGATCATCTTTTCTGCCCGCCAATAGTGTAGTATCATCTGCATATCTTAGATTGTTTAGTATTTTTCCTGCTATCTTTATTCCTTCGTCTGCATCATCCATCTCTGCCATTCGTATTATTCTTTCTGCATACAGGTTAAACAAGAACGGAGATAATATGCAACCTTGTCTCACCCCCTTCCCGATCCTGATTTTATCCGTGTCTCCACATTCTGTCCTGATCATAGCTTCTTGATTTTCATACAGGCTCTTGAGCAGCATGATGAGATGTCTCGGGATTCCCATCTCTTGCAGTGTTCTCCACAACAAAGAATGATTTATGCAGTCGAACGCCTTACTGTAATCAATGAAGCAAAGGTGGACCTCTTGTTCATATGCTTTTGTTAATTATTTTGAGAGACAGAGGGCCACTTTTGGCCTGTAGGCCACGGGTTGAGAACCACTGAATTACAGCATAAAGTTATGCAGTAGAGAGCATGAAAAAGTTATAGGCAATTAGAACACGTTGCACCATACTGTGCACCTTTTCGGTTGATCATTATTAATTTAGTCTCAAGAGTCATCATATCTTTCTCTCTCTCGGCCTCCAGTATCATCCTCTCTGAAATTCTGCAACCGCTCCTTAGTCTATGCTGCACCAGCTCTTTGGAACAAACTCCCAACGTACCTCCACCTGTTCGCTCATCCTCCTATCTCTCCAATATCCCCTCCAAATTCAACCTCTTCACCGCTTGCACTCTACGCTGCTGCTTTCCATTCACGACTGAAAACCGAACTCTTCAAGCTATCCTATCCAGATTCCAATCAGGTTCCATCACCCAACTACCACCATCACTGACAACCACCGTAGCACCACGCTGTCTTCTCGGCTTGACCTCCCTGGATTTTTACCTGGCACCGGAATGAAAACGGCAGCTCTGGCTATTGCGGACTTGATTTGATATAGTGCCGGTGAATAAACTGGTCTCCCTGACGTGGCTTTTGTGGGCGCTGAGAAATTCTTGAAGATTTACATTACATTACAACATTTTTTAGGAGTTAATAAAAGGCACAATGATTATCTAGATTATAGGTGGGTCACTACGGCCTGTGGGTCACCTGGGACCTAACACAGACTTTGGTGTGGCCCCCAAGACCACCATGGATTGTTCTGGTGATGTGAATTCATATCTTGAGATTTTGTTTTTAAAATAGATGTTATTAATATGTCGCTACTCCATCCTCCGCTGTGCCTTCTCCTTGAGTTTTTGGTATTTGTTCTCCTTCATCCTCCAGTCTAGTATCACCTGTCTTGGTCTTCCTCTTGTTCTTTTCCTCTTCATTTTCCCTCGATCACCAATCTTAGCAGAGAATCTCCTCAGCATGTGTCCAATTTCTGTGTCTTCCTCTTATCATTATTTAGATAATTTAATGAAATTATTTTAATTGTTCTCTATTCTCCAACTCTTCGCAGCAATTTTTCGTTTATTTTATGCTCTGTTTAGCTGATCTTCTCCATTCGCCTCTACGTCCACATTTCAAATGCCTGAACAATCTTTTATATCTTCTTTTCTCATGGTCAAAGTTTCTGACCTATGCAGCACCACACTCCATACTGGTCAGTGATTTATCATCTTTATCTTCAAATTTCTGTTCATTTTCCTCTAAGTAGACTTTCTCTTCTCTTTGTGAAAGCTCTCATCGTGAAAACCTCTTTTCCTAAATATTGTCATCCTTCTTCTGAATTCTCTGTGGCATTTAGCATCTGTCGTTATCATGCTACACAATAACAGAATTCCTTCACTTGTTCAATTTGGTTTTCTTCTAATTGAATTTTGATTTTCACCATCATTGCCCTATGGTCATCCGCAGACCTCAGCGCCTTAACCATCTTCCTCCAGCGTTTATCCCCAAGCTTTAAAATCCTCTACTGCCTCTCTTGCCGGTTCTTATATGTAGATATTGAATAGCAAAGATGACAACGGACATCCTTCTACCCACCTTTCCCAGTTCTTAGTACTCTCCTTCTAATCTGATTCTTACCTTCTGCCCCGTATATAAGTTTCCTATTAATCTTCTGTCTCTCCAATCTATTCCCATCCTCCTCATTGCATGTAGTGGACTTCTCAAATTGACTGTCAAATAAATGCCTTTTCATAGTCCACGACGCATATGTATACATCTCGATAGATTAATAGATTTAATTAACTATAATAATAATAATAACAATGACAATTTATATGGCGCCGTAACGCGGCCATACCGCTACAAGGGCGCCTCACAAACGGCCAACTGCGGGATACGCCTTAGCAAACAGATAAGTTTTAAGCTTTGTTTTGAAAGAGTCCACTGAGGCGGCCAATCTAATGTCCGGTGGAAGACTGTTCCAGTATCTGGGACCAGAAACCGAGAATGCGCGGTCGCCGAAACGTGTCCTCATCCTCCGTACACGGAGGTCGGTCTTCCCAAGCGACCTGAATCGCAGCCCAGAAGTGGAGGAACGGGTCTCAGAACAGTAGTCACGGATGTATTCAGGCACTGTCCCATGAAGCGATTTGTAGACCAGCAAACTGAGCTTGAACTCAATTCGGAACGGGACAGGCAGCCAATGCAAGACATCGCGTAGGAGTGGTGTAACATCAGATCATATTTTCTCCAATTACAAATGAACTATATATGAAACTGCAACGTAATGACGTTTCGTTCGTGAACAGTTTGCTGAAGTAATACATGAAACAAAATTCATGTTCTGCCGTCACTCACAACTTTGCACAGAGAGCAGATATCTCAAACAATTTCTCAACTAAGAAGCTGATGCTTAACTGTATACTTAACTGCCATAAGAAATAAGGATACTGTGAGTTACAGCTTCCAGGAAGAACATGGTTTATTCTGCAGTGTAAAGTATACAAAGCAGAGAACCTAGGATGAACAGTGCCAGCAAGGTCAGTAAATACTGGAATAAAAAGGGAAATTACTCTTACTCTACTGGGTGGGGGGGGGGCGGTAGAGTAATGGATAACACGCTGGCATAGAGAGCGAGAGGTAGCGAGTTCGAGCGCCCATTGGGCAGACATGCTTTGTAGGCTGAGCTATTAGCGCAGTGTATTGCAGGCTGTCTGTTCAGTTTGATGATAATTAAGATTACTGTGCACATAACTTGTACATGTAAAGCATAGTGCATTTGCAGGCATTGAATTAAAGAAAAATATTATTTGTTTAGTATTATTAATTCAGGCGTTGGCATTGCAAGCATGAGCCAAGCATGATTGCTTAAGGTTTATTTGGATTTAAATGTCAACACTGTTGAAGCAAAACCATGCATGCACTGAAGAAAGATGCTCTTTTACCCTGCCAGGCTGATCTGTTGGTGACAATGTGAAGCCGAGTATTATTGGCATACTGAGATCGAACAGACTGCGGCTCAACCCCGAGAAGACAGACTTTATGTGGTGCGCAACCAGTAGACGGTGCCTTCATCTTGACACCGGTGCGCTCAGAGTCTGCGGGGCTTAGATCACGCCTTCGACCTCGGTGCGTGATCTGGGCGTTGTGCTGGAGTCTGACTTGTCCATGAGGCGCGATGTGGCTTGGATGGTCAGCAGCTGTTTTCGCCAGCTCCGTCTCATCAGGAGCTGTATCAAGTCCTTGCCTTTTGAGGCCGCCAGAGCAGCCGTCGCTACTTTCGTCATCTCTCAAGTGGACCGCTGTAACAGTCTGCTGGCCGGAGTGCCTGCGTGTCTTTTGGATGGACTTCAGTCGGTGCTTAATGCCGCGGCGAAGCTCATTTGTAATAGGAGAAAATATGATCATGTTACACCACTCCTACGCGACGTCTTGCATTGGCTGCCTGTCCCGTTCCGAATTGAGTTCAAGCTCAGTTTGCTGGTCTACAAATCGCTTCATGGGACTGCGCCTGAATACATCCACGACTACTGTTCTGAGACCAATTCCTCCGCTTCCGGGCTGCGACTCAGGTCGCTTGGGAAGACCGACCTCCGTGTACGGAGGATGAGGACACGTTTCGGCGACCGCGCATTCTCGGTTTCTGGTCCCAGATGCTGGAACAGTCTTCCACCGGACATTAGATTGGCCGCCTCAGTGGACTCTTTCAAAACAAAGCTTAAAACTTATCTGTTTGCTAAGGCGTATCCCGCAGTTGGCCGTTTGTGAGGCGCCCTTGTAGCGGTATGGCCGCGTTACGGCGCCATATAAGTTGTCGTTATTATTATTATTATTATTACTTGAAAGTGATTGGGACACCAACAGTGCAAAGAGAACTATTGGGTTAAACACTGCAATACCGACATGTGGAGACCAATTGTAGATGTAAGAGGCCAGCTAGTTAAGTTGCTCACTGAGACAAGTATCATAACATCACTAAGATTGAGGCATACTGAGATGAGTGGTTGCATTTAAAGGCCACTTGAATGAACAAGTATTAAGCAAGCCACATAAATGGGGCTCTTTCAGATGTGAGGAAGAGTTATTTTTGCACTTTTGAAATGTATATTGGTTCGAAGGCACTTTCATCATTCATTCATTAAAGAATGTGTATAGTGCCCCCTTCAAGAAGTCTACTTAGAGGCGCTCCCAGTCAACCATGGTGATACAAATAGGTCTTCAGGAGCCTGTAAAGCACTGATGTGTCAACTCTAGGTGACAAACGTATCTAGTCCAGACAGGTGGACGTTCAAAAGTTGAGAAAGCACAACGCTTTTGGCATAATGTAAAAGGTTGCCAGCTCTTGTACTAAATCTGACACCATGTTTATGTGGACAGCTATTTCAACCCACCATTTCTGTCTGGCTGAAAAAGAAGCAAAGCTGGACGTGTCTTTTGTGACTCTCTAGCCAAATCTGACTGGAGTGCCACAGAAGTTCAGCTCAATGAAAGCTGAGGAGGGAAGTAGGAAGACCAGGGTGTGTCATTGGGAGATGAGATGGCCTTCTATGCATCTCTTGATTTGACAGGAACTGGCGAAAGAGATCCTAATTTATTCTCACAAATCTTTTCGAAACTGTCCATATTATGTCCATAACTACCACGAGGGTGTAGTTGACAAACAAGGGGTAATGGAATTTTTTAACTGTTTGGTACAATTTTAGTGAACACTGACAGCAGAAGTAGTGGAAGAAGCACTTTGTGTACCTTTAATGAGAAGTTTGCTAGCATCTGTTATCATCTACAGAAAAGTAAATGGCTTGATCCCCAGAGTTCTCTAGAACAGTGGTTCCCAAACTTCTCTAGGTCACGACCCACTTGTGAATATCATGCCAGTCTCGAGAGCCAATGAATAAAATCGAACATCGTGTACTAAAATTTGATTCAGAAATCGGCATCAACATATGCATTGCTGATTTACGGACACCATTTAAAAATTGCCACAATTACGACAGCCAGTCATTGCCCAAACATAGTCAAATGTTGTTGCTCCACTGTTAATAACGTGAATTTGTAGAATTTACAAATCAATGACATGGGAAAAAATCACAAAAAATTATGGCAATCCTCTTGACAGAGTTGACTTTGTGACCCACTTTTGGATCACGACCCACAGATTGTGAAATGCTGTTCTAGATCTGCACTTACATATAACTATGAGCAACCAGTCACCAGAGGTGGCTGCTTGCTCTCCTAGCCACCACTAAATTGGCTATGTGAATAATGCTTTTCTTGACCAACATGACCAGTAAATATTGCCTCTGATGGTAAACCCTCGCATCTAGGCTGTAATTTGTTTTGATTGAAGTGTAGAGGCACTAGTGAGCAATGCAAGTTGCAATGCATGCAATGCCTTGCTTTGAACACTCTTGATTGATTACTAGGCAAGGTGTACTACTGAGAGCAATACTCATAAGTGCATCAAGTCTTCAAATCAACTGAACTGTAGCTAATGCTACTTGAAAAACACTTGATTGGTTATGTGTGTCTGTATTACTGGAACTCTTTATTTGCACGTCTTATTTCGTTAACTATATATTACAGTGGAAGTTTGCATTTTCTTGATGTGCCATAATGATGTAGTAGGCCTAATGGAGTTTATTACTTTTGTAGAGTTTTTCATATGCAGCATTTTAGCCTGTTGAAAATACTGCATCTGAAGAACTCACGACTACAAATAAATAAATGTTAAATGTTTGTACAGTACTGAGTTTAAAAGAAGTTTAGATGCTTTAGATTTGGTTCTATCTTCAGTGTTCTAGCAGAAGCCATCACATCTTTTTTATCGGAAGCACAAGAACAGATGATCTAGCAATTCATTGAACAGCCTTTCTCGTATATGGCTTGCCAGTAATATCACTTTTTAACGTGACATATCTTTATCTATAAGAAAGGATACATTGGATATGTATGTATATTTGTCCAGAATGAACACCCACAGTTTTGCCGCTACTGACCTAAAGCATTGTACATTGACATATGCTCACCACAATCATCCAGTGGAACTATTTTCAGCTCTTTATTCACTTTAAATCCCGAGATATAGACATTTTAAATTTCTCTATGTTAATTACTCTATTGCTCCAGTTACGACGCCAAATTTTAATCGTTTTTCAATAACGACCCGTTGCTTTCGACGTCATTTTTTGCCAAGCTTAGCATGAAAATCATACGCTCTCAGTGCAACAACCCTGGGAAAAGAAAAATGCCTTCGACCAAGGAGTAGCTATATACGAAGAGAAGCCCCCAGACATGAGTTTAACCACGACCGTCTAAATAAGATGGAAAGCTGTAGTTGTCCCTCTATGCCTTGGCTATTGAGTGTTGAATCCAAGCACACTTAGTACTGCACTCTGATGTTCTTGGGTTTCTGTTCTACAAGGTCATATAGGAGGTGGCATTTTTAGGTCTGACTTGGTAGATGACTAGATGAGAACTGTTAATCATTTGTACTTATAAACAAAAGTGATGGAGACAATGAGGGCCATGTTCAGTCACGTTCAAGAGATGCACAATGGGAGCAGTTAACAGAGGGAGCCAAGGCATTTATGTTAATTGCAGGGGCGAAGGCAGGTGAAAAGCATTTATGAACTTGGGCAATCTTTCAAACAGGATCTGTGTGAGGAGCTTCAGCATTTTCCTGCTCGACTGTAATCGTCCATCTGGCCACCACCTTCTCCTCCTCCTCATCCTACCTGCCGTAGTCTGCTATACCCTTGATGAATTATGATTCTACTTAGCCTTTTAGGTGCACTCGTTTGCAGCCCACTCATTACATGTATGGCCACCTAGTCAGGCACGCTGGCCTTGACAGAAACAGGATCCTTAACACTACCAATAAACTGCAGATGACAATATTAACAACAAGGACAACAACAACAACAGCAGCAACAGTATCAGCACAACACAGGAAAGCATGTGACAGCACAGACGACAATAGCCACAAAAAGCAACAATTACATCATCTCCATCATCACAGCAAACAGCAGCAGTTACATCATCTCCATCTTCAACAAGAAATGGTGTGCGGTGGTGTAGTGGTGAGTTCGGTGCTTTTGAGCCAGAGGGTTTCAGGTTTGAATCCACCTCAAGCCGCCGCTTAGGAGCCTTGAGCAAGTCCTTCTCTCGCAATTGCTTGTGCGCTTTGGCATAAAACTCTCATGCAGCATCTGCGCTGTAGTCTGGAGTGCCTCTGAGAGCTTAAAGGGGCGCTATAGCAAATGCGAGAAATAAAAAAAGAAGAAAAAATGATTTGACTAGGTAATAATATTGTCTCAGAGTTGTGCAAAATTGTCTAATTGCAGGTAACGGTACAACTGTTTTAACACCAGGGGCTATATGCACGACAACATCATAAGCGTTAGTTGTCGACTGGATCTGCTAGTTGGCAAATAATGGATGAATCAGTATGCATGATGACGTCTTAGCCCTCTAAGTGGTAACTGGCATTAGTCAGTCTCCGAGAGTAGCGTAAGTTGGCTAATCGCTACGTTAGAGAGTCAAAACATGACAGGGCATTTGCGTTGTGTTCTATTAACGAAGTTTAGGATGTCAAAGAGTGTTTTCGAGGTGCCATAGCTGTGGGACATTGAACTTATGCATGCTTTTTGTTTTCACCGTTGCATAATGCCATTGATATGTGACAAGAACTCATGGATCACATATGTGATCCAGAGGTCAAAACCTGTCACATCTCGATTATAAACCTTTTTATTCAGTCATTTGCTACAGTGGGTCTATTTTAAAATCCTTTTTACCAACTAAAAATATCTTTTTTCTAATAAAAAGTTGTATTCGTGTGATTCTTTCATTGGTTTGGAATGAAAAAATTGAATAAAATGTTTCTGAATATTTGTGTCATCAAAGTAATCAGAAACCACCAATGGATTATTCTGCAATTTTGCTGGGCAATAAAAGAATCTCTTCCGAATCAAAAAATGCAAACGGCATAAAAATCTGTTTGCTACTTTGCAAATTATAGCTAATTCATAGCATCCATTCAAACTGAAGAATATTCTACATTCTTGACCCTCTAACCTATTTTCAACTTCTAGCACATTAGTTAGGAAGCGACAAATGAAGGGTTTCACATCTGGCGTCACATTTGTGTCCATAGAATGAATGAATGAATTAATTAATTAATTAATATGATGTACCGCCTGAGAAATCTTTTCTATGGGCAGTGCAGCCATCTTTATATATAGATGTTTGTTTATTTCCGTATGCGAACGACCATCTCTTGCGCGTGACTGTTAATTACAGCCACAATTTAGTTGCCGACTTATTAAGTGGTCTTCTAAGTGGGTCTCATGCAAATGGTTTGTCGCAGACTCTAAGACATATTCTAACTAGTCACAATGTAGCACTTAGTTGATACGTAAGCTAAGATAGCATCATGCATGCGGCCCAGATGACCTATGTCTTTAAACTTTCTAGCCACACTAAGACTTCTATAAATTATGCACCACTGTATATCAGTACAGCCCAACCCATGATCTGTCAACATGCAGTCATGGTGACTTTGTTTCCTATTGACCAGATGTAAATAGGTCTTCATTGTAATCAGCTTATTGGTTAACTGTTAAGAAGACCTCTTACAGATATCTTATCAGAAGTATTCCCAGCCCAACCAAGCAAAACAAAAGATATCAGGCTTAAATAAAGAGTGCGCGTTTTGTCTCTAACGAAGACAAAGGCGCAAATGTGTAGGAAGGCTATGTCAGGTAGAAAATGTTGAGCCATTGCAAAAGCACAAACGCGACAATGTTGAAGCCTGGCAAATATAGAGAGGCAGTGTGCTTGAATCTTGGAGCAGTGGATCTGTGACCCACTAAACCTGAAGTTTAATCAGTCACACTTTAAAAGTTTATTAGAGCACCCCTTCAAGCATAGGTGCAATCACGTCCTAAAAGTTGGGGGGACCATAATGAATCACGTCCTAAAAGTTGGGGGGACCATAATAATAAAGTTAGGGGACCACTCAAAAGTTGGGGGGACGCGTCCCGTGGGTCCCATAGGGTGGTTGCGCCTATGCCTTCAGGGGAGGGTGGGGTAAAACGTTCTGTAAGCAAGTGGATGGGTTTGGATGCTTACAGAATTTTTACTTATGAAACACATCAGACATATAGTCATCAGAAATATGACTAAATTTAGAGAAATACCCAGCAAGACGCCTTTCAACTTCTTGCAGCAGAGGTTGTAGCTGTCTTATCTGCCCCTACTGATGTGCATGGATGGACCTGTAGTAATCATCCTAATGCAGTGCAGACCAATGTTGTGTTATCATTGGGATGCAAAGTCATCAAAACTCCATGTTAACCTTTTGAATGCCAGATATTTTTAGTCCTTGTTTTGACCCTCAAAGGTATTTATTAGGGGTTTAGTTCATTTCAATTTTTTAGAGTAAAGACGTGATATCCCATGAAACAGTGATGATCATGTTTGAATGTTAGCATGAAACTTGTGTAGAAATGAATTTTAGGGAAACCTTTTCACATAATTTTTTTTATATGTTTTAGATATGATAGGCAAATGTGATGGTGCCAATTGTGTGGCATGTTGTATCTCTTCACATTGTGTTTTTCATTTTGCTGTTGTTTTATACGAATATATGTTCTCTCATTTCAAATTTGACATGATTCTCTTGACTTGTGACGTCAGTCTCAATTGGCGACAAAACCTGTAGTAGGTATTACGGTGAACTTGAGACTGATGAGCAAGAGAAGTGCACCAACAAACAACTGTTGATGGAAAACACAGAACATTCTAAGTACATCCACAGTACATCCTAAGTCATTCATGCATCTACCAGATGTTATGCATACAGGAAGATAACAATAACTAGTCAAGAGACTGTGGTCATGGTCACACTGGACCAGTAACCACATTCCAGTCTGGATACAAATTAGACACAGCACCTATCAGAATGGCACTGGCTTCAGATGCACAGGCTATATATATATATATATATATATATATATATATTATATAATTATATATACTGGTATATATAATCAGCTTATAGTATATAGGCAGTTCAGACAGGTTGACTTCTGTCATTGGGGGACGACACAGCGCTTAAACCAGACCATGTGTAAAATGGACCATCCAACTGACTGTCTGTCTGACTGTACAGCTGTCAGACTGTACAGCTGTCAGTCTATCCATCAGACCATCTGTTTTAACTGTCCAGCTGACCGTCATGCAGTCTATCCATCAGACCGTCCAAAGGCGTCCATCCATCTAATGTGTCAAGTTAGTAGCTTAGGGGACATAATACCACAGCACATTAAACAGAACAGTGCATTATCTGGGGGCTGCCTGTGTTCCAGATGTTTTTATTTAGTTCAATTAACAAAGCGTGAATCTAATGTATATGTGAGTATATTCTTTTGTTGTCGTACTTAGGCAGCTGTGGGAAGTATTTAGGAGTCACATGAGTGAGAATGAAGTCCTTGTGCATGGAAAGATTCGCTCTGTTCTCAACAGCATCGGCCTCTTCCCAACTCACTCACAAAGTAAGTACACATTCGAGTCAACTTGGGATAAATTTTAAAAAAAAACAACGGAGTGTATTTTGCATTGTGAATGATTTTATTCGTTGTTCTGTAGCCTTACTAAACACGTTCACTTGTGGATTGTCCAGCTTCATCTGGTTAATTTCCTCTGCTGGTGTTATCTAGTTCGGTTTTTCTGAGGGTTGGACCTGTTGCTTTCTGAAGATTCAGAGTCTAATGTGTTTCTTGTAGTTCATGAGCTTGTCCATGTCGCATGTGAACAATCGGGAAGAGTTCCTGTGGACCACATAACGTTCGGAGAATTCTCTTTTTTTGTCACTGAATTACGGGAACATTATCGACTGAAGTAAGTAAGCCTCTTGACTTACAGAACTTCTGATTGTAATAATTCCTTAAAATACAACAGGTAATAGAATTAGGATGTAATTTCTGATTTACCTAAATATTTGTTCAATAAGCTCTGTTGGAGAAATTGAGCGGGCTTGCTGAAAGCATCAGATGTTTTCATAAACTTTGAAGTAAAAACAGTTACCCCTATCTTGAAAGTATTCGGGTTTCGAACAAAATTGATATATAACAGTTAACAGTTTACTGAAGTTGATTTGGATTTTGTGGTACAGTGGTAGTGTTTTAGCATCAACCAGCTGGTTACATGCGATTTGTCGACCAGTACTTGCTACTACAGTACGGTTTTGGCTGACATGTAGCTAAGGAAGTAGACGGAATAATACTCTCCTTAGGCAATGTTTTGTGATATCCTGGTTGAAAAGATTCAACAGAGGGAAGTAATGCCGTATTTTCATGCATATAAATATATAGATATGATACAAGATTCTAAGGAAAATGACTTAGAGCAGACCATGACTCTACTGAATAGATGATATATAAATAAATATAAGACTGGACTAAGGAGGAGCAATGAACATAACAAATGGCTGAGGATAATGGAGGTCATTTATTCAAAATCATTGCTATCAAATGACTGGCATCACAAACTGATGATTATGATGATGATAATAAATATTTTTTTGAATATTCTAAATGTGGCTGTGTATTGTTTAAAATATGTATGCTCTCTAGAAATATGGATTGAACAATGAGCATAAATGTCTTTTTAATACTGGTATATTAATTAATATTAGTGATATGTTGGCTATTTATAAGTGTGCATGTTTTTTAGCATCCCTGGAAGTCTTCCGCGTTCTCAATTGAAGCAGAAGGCTGTGCTGGCATTGGAAGAGAGACGATTACAGAGACGTTTCAGTGGTGAGTAGGTGGAAACCTAGGCCACCAAGAGAAGAAAGTTGCCCAAGTCATTAAGATCCAACCTCATAAGACATGCTTGCGCCATCTTATGCATTCTTGCTTTTTTCAAGTTCGATCTGCACTGTTTTGCTCAGGACTATATATATATATTCCTTTCATAGCCAAGTTCTTTATGTTGTCATTGCCAAAACTTTTCATAATTAGGACTGAAATAAATCCATACAGTTTTAAAGACTTGATCAGGAACTTGTTTTCTTTTAAATGTTCTTTTTGACGTGGATTAAAGCTGCAGTTTTTGCCTGATGGTATTAGATTCTTCATATATGGTAAGTGTAAATGATCTTCTGCAGCTGAACGTCAAGATTTAAACAAGTTGTTAACAGCATGTAGAAATTGAATCAGATTCAGAATGCAGCTTAATCATGCAATCACTTAGATTTAAGACAATGTGCAGTAATGCATTTATGGAATGTTTCATGCACCTTTAGTCTCAAGAAACATATCAAATGAAGTTTATCTGAGGGTCTGCTCTGTGTGTTTATTAATTGAAAGTTGAAATACTGTGATTGAGTTGAAGGGACTAATATAATTCCGCCACTGTTGGCACTTGGCAGTGCCAGTCCCAACCCTGGATAAATGAGGAGGGTGCCACTACTGTTCTCTGTTCTGACACAGTGTAATTAAACTGAATCAGCCAAAGGGTTGTCATATGTTTTTTTTATATTCAAGTTGCCTGTCCTCTGTTGTGGTTTAGGCCAGAATGATGATGATGACTTCTCTGCTCAAATGCAGGTTCATTGACTTTATGCCCCTGAGGATGAGATGAGTGAGGTGGTTTCTCATTGCCTTCCTCACCAACAATTGTGTGTGAGCAACTTGTCCAAGGTCACTACGCAGTGGCCTGAAGTAGATTTGAACCTGCAACCTTTCAGTCACAAGGCGCCGCACTTACCATTACACTACCACGTCCCATACTATTCCAGAATAGTAACGCTTTTGCAGCATTTCTTGCTACTCACCAGGTGACAATGACAGCAAAGCTGAGTGGTTGATAGTGATATGCTGACAGTTTGGTACCATTGAGTTAGGCATTGTTAGGTGTTTCTTAATGTCTGTATTTTGGTGTTTGTAGGTCATGCGTCTGGATTTCAAGGTAAACTATCTCACATGTCATTTCAATACTTAACAACTCAAGTCCTGAAATCAGCACTGTTCAGACTGAAGGTCACGCACCTTTCAATCAGACGATGTGATGCAATTGGAAAATTTTGGGTTGCACCCTAACAGATTTCAAGTCAGAACTTGTACAAGTGCACTTACTAACAGCAGCCATAAATTTACGTGTTACAGGTTATCACAATTCATGATCCTTCTATTACTGTCACCCTGGACTCTACATCCTCCCACACATTTATTTCTAAATTTCCTGTTCACAGCTTCTAAAGGTAATGCTCAAGTTCAAGTTCAAGTTCATTTATTTCACACAATACATAATATTACACATCATTGCATAAAAGAAAATTATTCAATTTATCCAACATTCTGTCTGGAAGGGGAAAAAAGCTCAAGTGAGCTTAACGAGTCCACCTTACATTATAATCTAAAGAATATACGTTATTCTTAACCGTCAATGACAAGTATTTAATACTATAACTTGTGTCATATTACTACTAAAGACATCATTCATATTTATAATATTCCTATTTATGATATAATTGGCGAAACAGGAAAAAAAGAAAACAGAACAAAACAATACAAAATAAAACAAAAAAACTTAATTAGTAGCAGGACAACAAGAACGTTTTGTAGCTTTTAGTAAATGTAGCTAGCGAGTCAATAGACTTAAATTTAGGAGGTAACGAGTTCCAAAGCCAAATGTTCCGGGCCATATACCAATGCTGAATGTAGACGGGTATTTGACCTACAGACAAAGGACTGATAATCGGTCCTTGAGCGAGTTTCATACTGATGCAGTTGTTCCTTGGTACTAAAGCAGGCATTAAAATGCTTAGGAAGCATTCCATGACGATGACGATACATGAAAACAACCAATTGCATGTGATAAATATCAGAAAGCTTTAGCAATCCATACTGCTTAAATAAGACAGAAGATCTGTGTAGTCTATCAACACCACTGATGCCCCTTAATGCTCGTTTTTGTAAAATCGACACTTTTTTCAACTTAGATACATAGCTCCAGCCCACACCAGTGTGCAGTACTGCAAATATGGTAAAATTAAACTGGAGTATAAAAGTAATAATACTGATTTTTCAAGTATTTTATTCAACTTATAAAGTATCCCTATAGATTTGGCAATTTTATTTTCTACAACGCGTATATGATCCGCCCATCTAAGATTTTTATCAATTATTACTCCCAAAAATTTAGCAGACGGGACATTATCTAAGTTTATATCATCCATTTTAATCTCAAGAGTTTTAAGAGGTGCCTTTTTCCTTATACCACAAAACACAATGTAATTTGTTTTCTTTAAGTTTACAGATAATTTATTAGCCTTAAACCACTTTGATAAAATAATTAATTCATTGTTTATAACATTTGACAATGTTTCAAGATTATCCCCAGATAGATGAAAGATGCTCAACCTACTCTGCTTTTCCAGTCATATGACCCACGTTTTCTGCTCTTGCTTCAGCTTCATGTATATTGATGACCTTTGAAGAATCTAGACTTTTAACCCTCTTACCCCGAATGGCCGCTATAGCGGCTTGGTGGTCTTTGACAAATACCCGTAAGGCCGCTATAGAGGTTTCAACATATAAACCGTATCCCCGTAAGGCCATTATATATATATATATATATATATATTTATATATATATAAAAATATATATATATAAGGCCATTATATATATATATATATATATTATAATATATATATATTATATATATATTATATATATTATATATAATATAATATATATAATATATATATAATATATATATTATATATATAATATATATATACATTATATATATCTAATATATATATAATATATATATATAATATGTATATATATTATATATATATATATTATATATATTATATTATATATATAATATATACATATTATATATATAATACCCAGTGGTTATCTCTACTCCCACATTTATATATAATATATATATATAATATATAATATATATATATTATATATATTTTATATATTTATATTATATATTATATATATATATTATATATATATATATAATATATATATATAATATATATATAATATATATATATATATTATATATATTATGTATATATTATATATACAGGGCCATCGGGTGGGCGTTCCGCTTGCTGGGGGGCTATCGGGGTAAGAGGGTTAAAGAGATACGGACGGAGTTCTTAATAAATGATGCAGTTTGAAGCAGGAATGATGACTGTGGATCCATTCATCTGAAATGGATTCCTGCTTGAACTCCACTCTTTACTTGTAGCCCAGCTGACAGGGTTTACAAACCACTCAAGTCTTTTATTTAGTCATGACTGGACTGGGAGCAATACTTCATCAGTAGGTTCTTGAAGGGTCACTATATAAATACTCAGTATGAATAAATGAATGTTAAACTGTTTGCTGTTAGTTGTTTCTGGTTTTGTATGAAATGCCAGGTTATAATTATACCATGTAATATAATATTAATGTAGTTTGATGGTTCTCTTATTTTATTGTCAGTTTTTCTTGGTGGGTCTTGTAATCCAACTACATGGAGACATGACATTGCTATACCATTTCTTAAAAAGCATGGTATCACATTCTACAACCCGGTAAATCTATTTTTACATTACACGCATCTATAAAAATTATGTATGTATGCCATTTCATCACCATTACTTCATACTTTTAAAGCATACATTTAAATCAACTTTTTGAACATATTGTGCTAATCTTTTCCATATTTTACTGGTTTTTATCAGGACAGGTATTGCTAAAAAAAATTGTGCTGTCTAGACTGTTGCAGGGATATACAAGTGATTTGATTGTGTGACTGAAAGGACGTTTTGTTCAAATATGCCTTATTAATGTTAATGCTGCTTGATGTTGGCTTTTAAATTTTAGCAAGTGAGCAACTGGAGACCTGAATTGATGGAGATGGAAGATCAAGCAAAACAGGTAAATAAAAATGCTTTCTCTTGACATTCGTTTGACCATAATATTTTGCACGATTGTCCACAGGTCATAATTTGTATTTGAAAATTCTGTGATGTCTCACCTATGAGTCATCAGGTTGTGCCTGTTTTGCACATGTTGATGTACTATCAGTCACACAATGTTCCTGGCTGACATATAGCTGTCATGTAGTTAGCTTGGTGGATTTGTCTGTGAACCATGCATTAAACTAATTGAATTGTGTGTGTATGTGGTTTGATTTTGTCTGGTACGCTATCTATTGTGTGGTGAGCATGTTGTGAGCTGTCTGTCTTATTCATACAATCAGTTTACTTTAATTATTATTGCTACATTACAACAAATTGGATGAGTCAATGGTTGAAGCTGATTGAATGTCAACTTCAGAAGTCACCAGCGATTGTTATTTGACTTAAGACGTAATTTGTTTATTGGTCTAGGGGTGACACCCAGATCATGGACACTAGTTGAAGAGATGAAGGCAGGAAGCATTTGAAAGAAGGAAATTAGACTTAGTGAGCTGCAGACTAGTGCCATACCAGTGAGCTTAGTTTTAGACAAGTTCAAGCAAATGCAGTTTGGGAACTTACAGAGATGGAGGTTACGGACAGTGGATCGAACAAGGGAGAATTGCTGCAAAGGAGGGGTGGGCATGATTAAGGCGTGGTCGTCATCCACAGTTAACAAGAGACCATTAGCCAAGTGTTGTGTTGAAGAATAGTGAACAATAGTGATGATGACAGGCTTCTGTATTATTCTCAAGCAGCATTTTACAACTTTATCGTCATTTTTCATCTTTATCTTTGTAAATGTTTGTGTAGTGTTATGATGGATTCTTTTCTTCTTTTAAAGTTATTAGCTAGAGTGAAAGTGGAGCAACCATGGTTGAGCTGTGACTTGGTGTCACCCTCTCGTAGTATGCTCTGCTTTCCATTAATTTTTAAACTTCGAATATTTGGGGTCTAAATGCAGGACTGGGTCAAGTTCATTTGCCAATCTGAGCTTTTGGAAGAGCTCTAAATGAATAATTATCTGTGATATAATATGAGAGTTTTGGTGATTCTTGCAGACTGCAGAGTTGTTGTACTTCGTTGTTGACAATCAGACACGGTCCACTGCATCGATGGTTGAAGCAGCCTACATCGGAGGTATAGCATTTCTTGTTGCTTCTTGTGCCAGGCATCCACTGCATTGGCCATATCCTGGCAATCAACTGAAGTACTCTTTAATGCTAAACAGTCTAAAGACTTGTCTTCTACTACTGTGGCGTAAAGTACTTTGCGTTTGCAGAGGTTAACTATGTGAAGTACAATCACTACATGGTGATTGTAAGCATAGGCTAGATCAGTAATACAAACGTTTGCTCATATTAGTACAATCACTATGCAGTTATAAGCAAATGTTTGTATTACTGATCTCGCCTATGCTTATCCCAAGACTTCTGCAGTGCCATTAATATAATACACAGGTCATCAGTCGAAAGTTACTGTAAAATAGGTTAGTCTTCAGTTTATGTCTGTTGGACACGTGTCCATTGTCCAATTGAAATCCAGTTGGTTTCCTGGATGGGCAAGGACTCTTCTATAATAATAATGATTATTATTATTATTGTTACATGTTTTGTGTAGGGTGTGGAAGACAGCTCATTCTTGTGATCAAGAGATTTCAAATGCCTATCTCCATCTACGATGAAATACTCTTAGAAAGGTAAGAGTCTGTGTGTCTGTGTTTAGCCTACAATATGTCATTGCAGCTATTATTAATCAGTATTTATAAGGTTTTAGGTTCATTAGAAGTACTAGAAAACTCAAAGTTAATTCACTGGTTAATTCGCGATCAATTGATTATGGGTTCATGATTACTATGCAGTGATTGTTATAACTGCTTTAATGCAGTGTTAGTAGTTAGTGAGATCAGGTGTTGGCAAAGTAGCAGAATGCCATTTTTACTGTCGATGTTGCACAGATGAGTTTGTTTTTTACTTTTGAGCTCCAAAAAGAATTACCAAACACTGAAAACAAAGTTACTTGTTTGCTTCCTTGAGTTTTACGCATGCTCAGGAAAAGTCATAAATTTTTGGCTTTCTAGTTCAGATTGTTTCCCCAGTTGTTTAACTTTGATATATTAAACCGATGTGGTAAATTTATGTAGATTATTGACCAACCTGATCTCCAGCTGCTTAAATTGGAGCACCATATATATGCTAATTTTTCATTTTTTGAGGTTCTTAAAAAGCCATATGGTGCCGTTTTGCCTATATGCATACATGCATACATAGTTATTTGTCCATATTGAGTGACTTATTTAAGTGATGTGTCTCACAGATGTCGTATTCATAGGGTCATCAGCTTAAATTGCTGATGCTGCCTGACTAAGGTTTTGCCTCTGCACAGTTGTAGCACTCTACTATTATTATGCACTAGCTGGGGTACCCGGCGTTGCCCGGAAATTTAGGATTCGACCCTCTCCCGGCCACAACCACCCCACAACACCCCACCACACTTCGACCTCCACCGGTACGCCACCCGTGAAATTCCCACCCCCCACCGCTCACCCTCAATTCCCCTCCAACCCATTCACCCCCAAACTACACCCCTCATCCCCCCAACCACCCCACCACACTCCGACCTCCACCAGTATGCCAACCGGTGAAATTATTGTTTTCGGGAAAATTTCCCCCCACTCCACACTCCCCACCCCAACACACTCCGACCTCCACCGGTACGCCATCCATGAAATTTGGGTTATTGGGAAAATTCCCCCTCACCCCACTCCCAGCTCCCACCTCCCCCCACCCCACCATTCTCCCACCCCATCCCACAACACCCCACCATACTCCGACCTCCACCAATACGCCGCCCGTGAAATTTGGGTTTTCAAACAAATTCCCCACCCGCCACCCCACCCCCACCCCACCACACTCCAACCTCCACCAGAACGCCACCCGTGAAATTAGGGTTTTCGGGAAAATTTCCCTCACCCCACCCTCACATTGTGTGAAATCAGAATCATTGAAGCAGAACCAGTTGCGCTGAAGGTCATGGAGGATGAAATGAACTTCTGTTGTTTTAGAATGTTGTACGATGGCCAAAAGTATTATGGTGCTTTTTGCATTTGAAGGGAGCTGTCTTACCGTGCTTTAATTACTTCTGGTAAATGATTGTTGTGACGTAAATTCTTGTAATTATTTCAGTGAAATCGAAGACCTGGAAAGGAGTCATGTTTACCTCACAGATTTGATCGAAAGAATGTCAATTCCTGTCTTCAACCACATAGAAACAGCGTTGAATTGTACGAGGAAATCTGTTCAACAGGTGAACCAATCAAGCTGAACTTCAATAAACTGTATTTCACTGTTGAGTACTAAATTGATTTTTTCTGCACAATAGTTGGCTTCTCAGGCTGATATGCAACACTTCATCACATTGGACGATTCTTTAATCTAACTTTTCTCAAATTGTTTTTTTTAGAATATCAAGGTTTCAGAACTATCTGTTGAAGATGGTGCGCTTCCTGTTAGATTCCCTCATGCAAGAATCGCCAGCGAATTGTAGTAAGTGGTTTGTCTAAGGTTATTTATTAACATTTGGTTGTATTATCATTTTATGGCTAAATAGCTGATATGATGTGCAATTGTTTAACTCTTTGCATGCCACAGTAGCAGACTTGTGACGCATCTCAGGACTGTTTGCAAACGTGTATGCGCAAGTTTGTGTCATTATTTATTCATGCATATGTGGGATAGTTGTGTAACTCTCAGACCTAAGAACGGAAAATCAGCATCTTTTCCATTTGTCAGTTGAGAATTGCAACGACGATAGCAAACAGAGATGAAGTTTGTCATGTGATTGTTATCTAGTTTAATGAAGAGTTAATTTTGAAGGATTTCAAGCATTTACGAGTGGCAGGACCAACAGTAGCATTCATAATAATGATTTTATAGAACCTTTCAAGCAATACTGAATTCAGTATCAACAACGATTTTTGTCAACACTGTATCAATAAGACTCGTTTTTTGCTACCTGCAAGAGAGACCAGACAAAATATTTGGTTTGGGGTCTGTTCACTCACGGATGCGATAGTTTCATCAGCATTTCGTATGTTTTCATAGCTGTGCATCTAGAATATTTGACTCAGATCGTTGCCAAACTCTGTGATTACGGTTCAATGCACTCTAGCAAATTAGCACTTAGAGCAGTACAGGTTCTTTTGATGCAAAAGTTTGCTCTCTTATTTTTTATTATTAACGTATAGTTACTTAAAATATCAACAGAATGTACAAAACAATATGATAAAACTTATGTGGGTGAAACCATGTAGTTCAGTCGTTAAGAACTTGGGAATCATTCAGAAATATTATGGACCTGTCCTGAAAGTGTTGTGCTTTTTTAAACACTATTCCATGCCTGCTGAAACCGCGAACCACTCAAAGTGCACTGAATCATTTTAAAACTCTTGGATTGAATACATACAGGTTTAGACCGAAATGTATCAAGTCGCAGGCAATGTTAAGAGATGATGCTTTAGGGTTTATTTGTGGACAGCTGCTAGCATGACTGACCTATCAATGTTCTTAAGGTGCATTTTGTGAAATAAATGGTCTTTCTTGTTAGATGATGTAACCTATTTGTTAGATTGATGTGATCATTCTTTGCATTTTAAGGATTTTTAATTCTTTGAGGTAGTTTAATGATTATAATACAGTATTCATCTTTTCAAGGACATGAGGCCAATGAATGCAAATTATGATAATGAGTGATTACTTTGTTATTTATGTGTATTTCTTTTCTGTTCTTTTGTAGTAAAGCGAAAGATGTTTTTAACACGATAGACACGACTAGGATTGGAAAGCTTTCATCTCAGGATGTAAGTGCTGTGCGTCATGTAGTTTACTGAACTTCTCGTTGCATACTGAAATCTTTTCTTGTTACTTGTAGTGGGATTGGTATATATGCGTGTCACAATAATGATTGACAGCTAAATCTAAGCTGTAATCTGATTTGATGATGTTGCTGTAACTGTTAATTTGCTGCATGTTTGGAATGCCAGATTGTGTGCATGATGTGTAAACGTATTCTGGTAAATTACAATTATCGGTTTCTTAAGTTAATGTGCAAAGTCGGAGACAAAGTTTTCATTTGGTTGTAGTTTACCAATGATTCCTTCATGAATTGTAAACCTATGCAATCTGTTGAGCAGTAGAAGTGACATAGATTGCTTACTTTATTGAAATTTAGTAAATTTTCATTGACTGTAAAGGTGTCTCCATTTAATTTATGAAATAAGTTGCCACAAGGCAATGTCACAGATTTTACAGACAGAGTGAGTCAGCGAGAAGCAACGTGTGCATATTTAAAGAAGTACTTCATGTTGAGCATTCACTTATTGCAGAATCTTAATGTAGGTTGTTGTGAACGAAACTCTTCAGATGAGTTAGGAGTTAATGCTTGTTATAAAGTTTTCATTTGCGTTTGATTCTATGAAAGTGCTGTTTGCTGTTGTAGATTCATTTGGCCTTTAAGACTGTAACGAATGAGGATTTACCACTCAATGTTGCGTCTGATCAAATGTTTACGTTTGAGGATTTCTGCTGCTTCCTCAGTGAACATCGCTATCGAGTCAGTCTTTTCTTTCGAGTTTCAGATTGCAAGATGCAATCACATGTCTTTCATCTTTGTGCCATAATCTCGATATATCCTGTCATGTGATTTTAATCCAGAGGGAAAGGAAAGATTGTCTGGGTACGGATTGATTCAGTCAAGATATCTTTTGAGTCAGGAGCCACATCTGTGAAGACTAATATTGATAGAAGCATGTGATATCAATTACCTTACACTGCGTTAATTGCCTATCAATTGTCCTGTAAAAAACACCTCTGAGAATAAAAATAACTGAGATGTAGAAATAAGCAATTATCTGGACGTGATATTGAAATATTTTTATATAAATTTCCAATGAAGGAGAAAGTAGAATTTGCTTGATTATGTGCTGTTGTAAAACCAGAACCAGTTTCCTAGCATTAGAGAATGAGACAATTTGGTAATTACGTGGTAAAGTTGCACTTCATTCAGTTTCTTTTGTCTAGACGCGATTGTTTCATTTCTCCACCATAGAGGAAATTGTTTGTGCTGAGATGGGAGAACACAGAGAGTATTTTGCAGACATTACTATAATGTCACCCAATCACATTACAGGTTGGGTGTGAATACTTGCTTGGTAAAACAGTGTAGTAGTATTTATATGTAAAATGGACAAATACTATCACCATTTCACACTCTGCTTAAGCACGGACCAATTTTATATGTTTAATTTACTTCTTATGTTTCCATATTTAGAGAAAAGGCATGCTGAAACGTTTTTGGTCAGGACTTGTACGATTGCCAAACAGGATTTTAAGTGAGTTTGCTCCTTTTCATTTGTAATCTTTAAATTGGTGTCATAATCTCCTATTTCATAGGATTAGAATCATTAGATAGGTGTAAGAATAGTATTTTGAATAGTTTATTCGTTTTTGCCCCAAGGTTAAGTTTTTTAAACTGAATACGAATTGTAAAAACACTGCATCAACTTTATCGTAAGGTCTAAAATTGTGCTATATAAAATAAGCAATTCAGTTTGTAGTTTCTGCTGTGATCTTGGGTCTTCCAATTTCATGCATATGAGGTATATTCAGAGATTTTATTATGTAGGCAATCATTTAACGTGTCTGATTATAAATTTGTTGTATCAAGTATCCTGAAAAATTAGATATGCCACCATGAATCCAGCAAAGTTCAGTGTGGAAATATTTTTTTAAAAAGTTATCCAAGCAAGGCCATTTGCACTTTGCAGTATGTGCAAATAATTTCATGTGGCTGTGGTCATTCGAACAGTTTCATAATTGCATTAAGTAATCATTTAAAATTCAGACATACTGAAGAATATATTTCCATGCAGTCAGAATGTGATTCATTTCCAATCAAAAGTAAATTGAAAATGTTTTGAAAGTTTAGTCTTTCTGTCTTTCTGCGCTTGAGCAAACTTGCCACTTTATGTGTGGTTTTTACTTATGCTCTGCTCTATCATCACCTACTGGATGTTTTCTTGTTCTTTTCGGCCGAATCGAATAGTAAATATTCTATCCGGCACATTTCCATTAAATATAGAGGTAACAAAGTTCGGTAACATGCATATATTTGTGCATGTATATATGCACTACTGAATCTGTGAGCGGCGCTATACAAGTGTTCAATTACAATTACAATATATATATGCAATGCATGTATGACATTGTATGCGATGCATGAAAGGCAAAATTAATGCAAAATAATGTGTTTCTTATAATCTGTCAATTTTGTTTGTTTGTCGTTGTCATTGTTAGATTGGTGAGTTACGTAGCAGCACGCTGGCATAATTTGGATTATATTTGATTGATTTGCTTACTTTTCAGCAGCATGAGAATAGCCTTGCCTTAATCTCAAATTAATTAAGGAATAAGAATGAACTATCAGATTAAACCTTATTTTAGGTTCATGAATGTGGAATGAATAAGAAGGAAATGACCATTAGTACTGCTTTTACTACTCTCTCGTCATTAAGTGTTAAGGGAATAACTAGAGACTTTTGCATTTGACAGGCTGGTACCATGGTCAGCTAGAAAGGCGAAGGTCTGAAAGGGAGCCACGACGAAGGGATGTGTTTCTTGGTGGAAGCTGTGGAAACTCGAGATGGAGAGATGAAATTGCCATTCCAATTCTTATGTAAGTGTTGTTTCAATTGTTTCAGTTTTATTTCTGTAATCATAGTAGAAAATTTATATAGCACCAATTCAAGAGAAATTCATCAGAGTTTCTCCCTTCTTAACAACACAAAGCATGATTATATAGAATGATTTTCAATGCTTGCATGATGGAGGCAAAGGAGGTGATGGGTTCATGTCACAAGAACTCAACTAGGAAAGACGAGCAATGGAAGTTTAGTCTAGCAGGACAACCAGATCAGCTTGTGCAGCAGAGCCGAGAAACCTGCCTATAGGCATTGATGTGAGGATGATGGCATATCTTCATTAAATAAAGCAGAGCATGACTTACGAGTAGAATTTTACACAGACAGTAGGATCTTTAATTCATTGTCGGTTTTCCTTAGATGACGAAAGCAGTTCCTCCTGCACAAACTGGGTATTAGCGCTAACCTCACCATATTACCATTTAACCAAGAATGACTGATTGTGGCTGATTAATGTGAGGAACGTTCTTTTTTAGTGTGTTTGAATGCATGCACCAGGATTGTGGCAGCCTGACATGCTCTGATAATGTCTAACCCAGTAAAAAAAATGAATTTGATTTGAATGTAAGTCATTCTTTATTCTAGGTTTTCTTAACATTTAGAAGCATAATTATTAGCAGACCCTGTTGCAACATGGACTATATAATAATTGAGTAGTTCTCCATTATAGACTGATGATTGTCTTCTGTTGAAGAGTACTCCTCCATTGCAGTTAATTACTCGATGGTGTCTGTACATGAAGGAGTGCGAGATTTGTTTGATGTGATAGTAGCGATGATTGTTCAGAATTAGTAATATGGGGATTATCGTCTGCAGTGAACAAGTATTAAAAGTATGTTTTTCACCTCATTGATTGTTTATTAGAGCACAATTCAAAAGCTTAAACTTTATTGGCCAACAAAGCCTTAACTTATTTCATTTTCCCGTAACTTAGACTGATTGTGTTTACAGGAAGCACGGGATTTCATACTATAATCCACAGTTGGAGTGCTGGAACACATACTGCATACCACTTGAGGCTGCCATCAAAGATGGCTGCCAGCTGCTTCTTTTTGTTATTACTGAGGATACACGAGCCATGACAAGCATGATTGAGGTATATTGAGATGTGGTGCTTTGTGACAGATATACATTTTAATAGAATCATGACAAGCATGATTGAGGTATATTGAGATGTGGTGCTTTGTGACAGATATACATTTTAGTAGAATCATGACAAGCATGATTGAGGTATATTGAGATGTGGTGCTCTGTGACAGATATACATTTTAATAGAATCATGACAAGCATGATTGAGGTATATTGAGATGTGGTGCTTTGTGACAGATATACATTTTAGTAGAATCATGACAAGCATGATTGAGGTATATTGAGATGTGGTGCTCTGTGACAGATATACATTTTAATAGAATCATGACAAGCATGATTGAGGTATATTGAGATGTGGTGCTTTGTGACAGATATACATTTTAATAGAATCATGACAAGCATGATTGAGGTATATTGAGATGTGGTGCTTTGTGACAGATATACATTTTAATAGAATCATGACAAGCATGATTGAGGTATACTGAGATGTGGTGCTTTGTGACAGATATACATTTTAATAGAATCATGACAAGCATGATTGAGGTATATTGAGATGTGGTGCTTTGTGACAGATATACATTTTAATAGAATCATGACAAGCATGATTGAGGTATACTGAGATGTGGTGCTTTGTGACAGATATACATTTTAATAGAATCATGACAAGCATGATTGAGGTATATTGAGATGTGGTGCTTTGTGACAGATATACATTTTAATAGAATCATGACAAGCATGATTGAGGTATACTGAGATGTGGTGCTTTGTGACAGATATACATTTTAATAGAATCATGACAAGCATGATTGAGGTATATTGAGATGTGGTGCTTTGTGACAGATATACATTTTAATAGAATCATGACAAGCATGATTGAGGTATATTGAGATGTGGTGCTCTGTGATTTTAGTAGAATCATATATGCTGCTATTTGTGGCTGAACAACTTTTTCATCTTCATAAATGTTGCTACTGCCATTTTCCTCCTTTATCCAAAGCCTGGATAAATGTGGAGGAGCATTGCCCATCAACGTTATTATGGCACAGTTTCGTTAAACATTAACTGCCACCATCAGCTGCACGTGGCTGTTGGTATGTTATTTACCATCAGTTAGTTGACTGTTACTGTGTTTTCTTTGGACTGCTGTGAGTTGTGAGATTAAACTATAGGAAAGCCACACCTATTGCCCCATGACAAATCCTTGTGGCATGCCATTTAATTTAAATTGTAGATGCGCTTGTAAGCCTTGTATATATATCTGGATTTAGAGACTGAGGCGTCTGTTTACTAGAGGATGTGTGGAATAGACATTAGGGACCAAAGTTTAATTCTGCACCAGTGTTTTTGAATTACCTTTCACTGATTGCTGTAGAAATGTTTTTGCATTGCCTATCACTGAGTGCTGTAGAATTTTTTGATAGAAAAATCTTAATAAAATATAATCTGAGCAGTAATGAGGCAGTTACTGGTAGAAATACTTGTCAGTGGGCAAGTCTTAGAGCGTATGAATCAATTGACCAATTACGTTAAATGAAACCATTCATATGTTGAACTTTTATTTGATATATAGCTGAGCATAAGTTTTGTTGGGCATCATTTCTAGTCAATTTATCCTGCCACATTGTGCCTGATTTAGTTAGCAATGATTACTGGGAATGATGTCGTACTTGTCTGTCTTTCAGGCTGGGTTCTTCATTGGTCAGGGATGCAACATAGTTCTCTGTATACAAGATATGAAGTATGGCATTAATATAGATAACGAGTCGGTAAGTATACATGCTTAATTCTCGACCATTGAATAATTGTTAGATCATATTTGTAGTCGAAATTGTCACAGTGGTGATAATTACAAAGGAATAAGAGTTATGATAGTGGACATAGACGCTATGTCATATATGGGTTTGACTTGTCTCCAGTTATTTGCTGTCTTGATTGACTATTTGTTGGGACAACTCCCACGACTTGAGAAAAGCAATTTGCACATGGCATGGTTAAATCATGTATGAAGATAGAAACAGTGAGTCTTGAGACAAGTCCAGTCGAAAAATATGACCGGTATTAAATGTTTTTTAATTTTCACATTCAACCAATCACTAAATATGTTTTATTGTTTGCCAAAACAGTTCAAATGTTGTAATAGGAACAACAGTTATGATAATATCACTAAGCTTTTTAAAATCATTTTGAGCCATGAGTTAATTTATTAATAATGATCGTTTTGTATATGTCACACCTCTGATGAGATTTATGATACATTATTTAGATATATACATGTATAATATTTTATATATATATATTATATATAATGTCTTATCGTATTCATATACATAATTACATATATGATAGTTAATTAGTCTGAATTTAATTGCTTTCATATACATGTACATTGTTTCTTTTGGTTTCAGCTAACAGAAAATGCTGTTGATGATTATAATCGTGCTCGAACATACCTGGCCGATCTTGCAAATCGAGATGGCGTGCCAGTGCTAAACAACATCGTTGAAGCTGTTAACTGTGTCGCTACACGTCTCAAGGAACTGCGAGATTCCGAATATGCAGGCCATACCTGAGGTTCCATTCGAACCAAAGCAAGTAAATTTGTGAAGCCAAATAAATTATTTCAAAGTCTGTACATAATTTAATGAACTTGTATGTAGCACAATGAGTAATGTTATTATTTAACTGATTGGAATGTTGATCAGAATGGTATTTTCTAGTGTGAGGGTCAGACGTAAGTTTTCAATCTAACCTTTGGGGCAAACACTAACAGATCCACTGACCACTAGTAAAGTCATCTAAATGAGATGTTTGCTTGCCTTTAATTTAATTCTTGTGATAGAAATCCTGTCTTTTGCACATTTTATATTTCACTTTGTTTTAGACACGATGAAACCTTCTCTCATTAATTGATTGTACTAAAACTGTCGTTTGTAATTATATCTAACCTTGAATCATATGCAGGTTTTTCATCCTATATTATTAAATTAGAATTGCTGCCTTCTTGCAGATCTTATATTACAGTTTCACAATGAAAGCATTCTGCACCTCTGATGCTCCCAGTGTCTTATTTACCTTCCAAATTGCAGCTCCTTTGTGGCAAAGCCTTTGTTTGCCCTCTGGCCACCACCAACCAGAATCCATATTCTGTGTCTGACTTGATGTTGGTCATTCATTGCCTCACTTGACTATTGTGACCATTGCAGTTCTTAGCTTTCATTGAACTTGTTGATCGTGATTTTTCTACAAGTGTACACTTGGAAGAGCTTATATCTTTCATACTGGCAGCATGGGAATCTATAGTAAGTAAGGATTAAGGCTCCATTGTCTCGGATCTCATCCACATTGAGTGGATACTATGATAACATAAGTACCAATGCATTTCATTTTATGCAATAGCTTGACAAAGTTAACCAAAAGTGGTGTATATTTTGTGGAGCTTTTTCACAAAGTTTAAAAACATTTGTTTGTCTGGTTGAATATATTTATGAAGCACATGCAGCAAGATGTGGAGCAATTCTGCCTTATTGTTTACAAATATACAAAATGTGCCTTGATTTAAGTGATCTTTTGATTAATATTTTAGTATATTTTCACCAGATAAGGTATGCTTAGGTATGCTTTAAGATGTTGCAAATTTCAGTTGTTTACTTGCATTTGTGTTTTTTTTGTCAGTGAAGCAGTTGTGCTCACATATGTTGTCCTCCAATTGTTTTAATGCCTTGAATTCTGTATTTAAACATTTTATAGATCAGTTATTTTTTGTACTTTGGTTACATTACACTAGTTTTATGACTATAACAGCTATACTCTTGCCCTTGCAAGCAAAAGAAGTTTTAACTTGCTTGTTTACTCGTGTCCTGGCACCAAATGGCATATCCCATGGAATGTTTAGTGACAAGAGTATGGTAGGCTTATTATGTTGATGGAACTATGGTAGCTGCCAATTAAATTCTTGTTGTGGTCTTGGAACTGTTTGAGTCAGACTCTGTAACGTGATGCGAACAATGAACGTGCAGATTTATTGTTCTTAGCTATGGCAAGTTTGAACTGTTTGTCATATTTTAGGATGCTGATTAAGTCGTATGTCATTCCTTTTTTCTGGTTCATCTGATTCTCAGAGTGTCTTTCTATAAGCAAATCTTTTGTCTCAAGATGTGCGCAAACATTTGATATGTAAATGAGACTATCGAAATTTTGAAGCTTCTTAAAGGAATTTGCATCAGATTGTATATTAATGGTGCTGAAAATCGCTAATGTTTTTGCACTTTTGCTTTATGCTTGGCTTGTGTTTGCCCTGAATTTCATAGACTTTGATACTTATTTGTTACCCTTCCAAGGTGAATGTTCGTTGTGCATGTTCAATATAATCTGGCATTGCTCTTCGTTATGTTTCTACGTGTGAAGCAAATGAAAACCAAAAAGAAAATGCGTAACTATTTTTGACGATGGTCTGCAACAACAACCAGCAAGTTGTATATGACAAGGACAAATTAGAGTAGAGCCACATGAACGTGGGATGCAAATCTGGCATTGTCAATAAATTATTATGATATCATGATTACCACTGCAGTGAATTGTGATCAACAGCTTGCATGTTCTCATATCTGTTGTCTCATTATGTAGAATCATCCTTTTGTTTTCATTGGTAAGTGCAATGGCACTTGGCACTTTGTATATCTATCTCATGGCTCAATGTTATGTCCTGTGTATTTTATGCTTTTTATTCGTATTGTGTTGGTGGTTTCGGATTACTCCACTTTAGGATGGCTAACTTTATATTCACTGAAGCCATCTGGAAAGAACACTCTCATTACTGAGAGGATTGATTACTCATGCTAGCTTGACAACTGGTCTTTGACCATGGTGGAACTCAGATATATTGAGCAACTCGTAGTACTTCTGAGTAGCCATTCGTAGACTTTACATGCTACATGACTTTGCAAGATGTTCAATTTTACAAAGTGAAACAAAGTACTTAATCATGCCTGGTAAAACAAGAAACCATTTCATTTATTTCTCATATGTCTTAGGTCTAGTTTGAAAGTACTTTTGGATGTACCACAAGTACTTTTCATGGGTCAATTTTGCTCAAAAATGTTTATCATTGTATAATTTTATTTTCTGTTTACTTGGCCATTAGAGGCCATCCACAAATGACATCATGCAACTAGGGGGAGGGCCCGGAGGGGCCACACATCTGTGACGATTTGTGATGAAGGGGAGGTTGTTTAAGAAATGTGACATCAGATTATCACATCAAACATCATATTGCGTAACTTTATTTAAAAATTTCATCTAAATGTACAAAAATGTGCTATATAATTTTCTAGACACTTAAATTTTAATCTTCTTTTAAACTACATCAATGATGTCGTTTACATAAACCATTCGTAAGTAATATCCCAGAGGAGCTTTCGAAGTTTAGACTGTAATAGCAGGTAAATAACATATATAAGTAAATAACATATTTTTCCTCTAGAAATATTGAAGATTACGGTTATATAATTAGCTAGACTTGCTAGTTTGAATTGTTTCAAGTTATTGTTATTAAACATTTTTAATAATTGTAATGATTCTATCAGAGCTTTTCATTTTGTGGAAATGCCTAATGATGGTAATAATTATACTCTCTATTTTTTACTATGCAGTTTCAAGTATTTTTCTAGTTATAATTACTTTATTTGGATACTATAAGAAAATTTGCATATAGCATTCTGAACATCAGGTTTTTTCGGGGTGGGGAGGGAGTGGGCGGTGTTGCAGAGCTGTGTGATGTCATATTTGAAGGGTATGACTTTTGTGACGAAGTGTAACGAGGAGGGAGAGTGAGGGTAAAAAATCATTCTAAATAGCGTGATGTCATTTATGAACAGCCTAAAGATATTTTCTATGCCAGAACTGACAGTGAAGTAATAATTAACTTTAAACTGGCAAAAAATAGCTTGGTGTGATATGCCCGATAAACCTGGACCAGAATCAATGGAAACTGTTAAACCTGATACTGAATTGATTTGACTGAGAATGCTGAAAAATTAGGCAAAAACTGCATGATTGTGTCTATCATAAATAGTTCACAATTGCAAGTCTGTAAGATGTAGATTTCTTCTTTGTTACTTTTAAGAATTGCAAGTTAAAATTGATGATGACTGTGACAAGACCTAATTCAATTTCCTGGAGTTATGACTTTTTTATTTAGTGTAGCTAAGTATTTTCACATGCCTATGAGGCTGGCACCAATGAAATATCTAATTAAAACTTGTTAAAAAGAGTATTTGCATGTTGCATGCAACCTGAAATTATGGTGCCAAGGGGACTCGTTATATTAACTGTTGCTGCAAGTCATTATAATAAAATTTAAAATAAAATTGTTAGTTGCAAAACTTTGCACAAGAACATGCAGTTTGAAATAAATGAATATAATTAATTTTAAATCAATTTGCTTAAATGCTTCTTTGAAAATCACTTTTCTTAATTTGTATGTTCTATGACTCGATCACAAAATATGATTTGATGGTTTTGTGGTTCTTTTTTTAGTTTAGCCAGACAATTGGCTATGCAGAATATTCATTTAAATTTGCAGGGAATAAGTATACAACTATACATACATGTATAGTGGTTCTAAGATTGATAGGATTCTCTTCATTTAGTGTAGAAAATGTGAGGAATTTCTTCTGTAGTGTGGAATAATTTCCTTGTATTTCATGCTGGTTTAGATAATGTTTGACTAACATCTGATTTGAACGATCAGTGATGTTCATGTGAAATTTTAGTCAACATTGTCAACATGCCTGATGGAGCATACATAGTGGGACGGACCATGGGCAGCACTTCCTCGATGTTCTTAAACAAAGACGTCTGAAAAATGGTTCAGTGTTTGCAGATGTTTATTCGAAGCAGTGTTATAGTTTTCTCATCATGACATCTTTGCAGATTCTCTACCTCAGGCGAATCCCCCCACAATTTTGCAACTTGTTAGCATTTTGTACATTTTTTGTGTGCTCTGCCTTAGCTTTTAAACATAGTAACTGGTTAAGCCTGCTACTGTTGACTAATTAGTGTAGTCAACACTGTTATGGTTGGTTTAGTTTGTAATTTTTAATATGAAGCATAGTTGCTGATATTTGTTGTCGTAGGGCATTATAACCTTTAGAAAAGCTCTGAATACTTTTACATGCTAATTTTTGCAATGTCCTTTTGGAAATGCAGACATGTCAATGCTTCAGCATGCTATTTTGCCTGAGCTGTAAACAATGTTATTGTGAGAATTTGTTTTGTAAATACCTATTACAATACAACGTTGAAAACTGTTGCAATGCCACCAGTGCTTTTTGATTCGAGAGCAGTTTAAGGAATAAACAAGATGAATAATAATTGTTATATTTGTCTGCACTCTTTTGTTGTTGACTTTATCTCACATTTTAGTTTCTTTTTTCAAGTGAAGAATCATTAATTTATGAAATGGTGTGTAACTCTGGGTAGAAATGTAAAAAATAGACAATAAGCATTATGTGAATACACTGGCACAGTGTTTGTTTGTTTGTATGTGCACTTGTTATAGCGCCCCTTCAAGCTCTCTCTCTATTCAGAGGCGCTCCCGAATGCAGAGCGGACACTGCATCGGAATTTCACGCCGAAGCGCTGAGCAATTGCGAGTGAAGGACTTGCCCAAGGTCCTTACGCGGCGAGATGGATTCGAACCTCGAACCTTCCGGCTTCAAGGCAACGACGCCACCACTACACCACCGCGCCCCACAATGTGCATCAACAGTGTGCATCAAAGTGACTTTGCAGAAGCACTACGTAGGTGTTACAATGCGTCTATAGTTCCTTAACACATGTTTAGTCTGTAAAGTTTTCATGTGAAAGCTTCCACAGTTCTGAAATTAAGTGTCCTAACAATCTCAGAATTTTATTATGATTATTGTCATAATTATTAATTGATAATTAATTTATTATTGTTAATGATAATCTTAATATCTCTCCTTCAGTTTGCAATAATATTTGTTTTAATAATTTGCTACCGTGGTGTAATGACTTTTTGAAACATTTGTTTTAAACTTGATTAGGAAAGTTGACCTGCTTAGTTTTAATTCTGTCAGGCAATTGTTGTGACTAATTTTGAAAACAAATAATGGGAAACAATATTTTTGAGAAACTGAGTGTCTTTTTTTAGTTCACTTAATTTTTTCAATATGACTTTGCTTACAGTTTAACTGTTTAAGTATTTCTTAGAAAAGCATTTTTCTGTGACTGCTAATGTTACTCTGAGAAGTTTTATGAAAATGTCGATACATTAAGGCAGTGCTGCCCAACCTGGGGCACTTGGGCCACATGCGGCTTGCGGGCCACAGGTTCATGGGATTATTTCAAGTGGACCACCCGAGCTCACTAAATTTTGCACTTTATGTAAAATTGAGTAAAGGACAAAGTCAGTGTTCGACTTGAACGTTAACTTTATTGATATTGTCACAGTTGCTGATGTTTGTACAGCTACCAAGAAGGCCAAACAAAAAAACTAGGCCAAGAGTTATGACCGCTATTCACGTAGTCTATCAGAAGACTGACATCCAACTTCTGGTTTTAGCAACTTTTATTCCTGTACTTAACGAAACTGACCTCGCAAACCATCCAAAACCGTTCACTTCTAGTTAGTCAGTTTATAACATGTGTACTTTGTGTAGGACTCTAGGCCTTAGACAGAGTTCCATCACATCTGTATGTGGTTGCGACAGCTCCTTAGGAGAGGGAGACCTCGCAAGAGTTAGTTTGAAACAATTTAAAACGTCCCTGGGGCATAGGTGCAATCACGTCCTAAAAGTTGGGGTAGACCATAATGAATCACGTCCTAAATGTTGGGGGGGACCATAATAATAAAGTTAGGGGACCACTCAAAAGTTGGGGGGACGCGTCCCGTGGGTCCCATAGGGTGGTTGCGCCTATGCCCTGGGGTCGACGAATATCTTGGTCTCTCTCGACCAATGACTATGATTGCTCTTTAGATTGAAGACTATGACGTCATCGACTTTATTTTAGTATCCAGCAGGGCTGTTTTTAAGAAATTTTTAGAACTGCAAAACCCCCTCTTTCCTTTCCCATCCTTCATGGTAAATTACTCCCAATCGGAGGAAAATGGCCTTTTTCAACTAGTTTTAACTGCACAGAAGTGCTTCTACATTTTTCTACAACTGCCCAAATCCATTTAGAACTGCACATTTTGTGTACAACTGCACGTTAAAAAGCCCTGGTATCCAGAGCAAAAAGAAGGAAATCCAGTTGAGTCATATTATGTGGAGCTCAGCCAACAAAATGGTGGCTGGGCGCCAAACTTAAAAACGAACTGAGTGCATAGCAGGGGTGAGCACCACTTTAAACTCTTTGGTGCTACACCTTTATAAAACATGCCATACATGGCATGTGGATGCATTCTATTATTCATTATTATTACATATTATATGCCTACATTTTAATCATTCCATAGTAAACTTCAATGCGGTTTACAATATCAAGAAATTTTAGCTGCAGCTTTTGAGTTTACTGTTGGGGCCCTTGGCTTCAATAATTATATTGCTTCTGAGACACATGGTGAATTCACCCAAGGTTCCATATTTTGTCTTGAAATTGCCGTCATTGCATGTCAAAACTTTAGGATGCATTTAATTGTTGGCACATTAATGACAAGCTGCATTGGTTTTTTAGTCACCCTTAGTATACTTTCATCATCAAAGTATTAAAGAAAATCAGTTGGAAATCAGTCCACAAGTTTAGAAACATTAACCGCCCTATGGCATTCATGAGTGTTGATAATAATCAGTCTAAAATCTCAATCTTCAAAAAGGCATCTGTGAACAAACTACAGGTAAGCGGTAAGCCTGAGACATTTATAGGACATATGCATGAAAAGGCACAGATTGGATGTTAATGAGACCTCAAACTATACCCCACGGGCCCACAGTCGATTGAGTTGATCAATCAAGTCGATCGTGACTTGGCCAATCGAGTCGATCGAATGATCTGCCTGCTACGTTTCAATCCTTTTCAGTTCCTCCACCATCATTACTAATCACACACCATTACCTTCCTCTTAATTCATTATTACTTAGGCCTATTTATTTACATAATGAATGAAATTATGTGAATTTCAGACCAGCTCGAAAACTTATTGAATTCTTTAATCTTTACAATTTTCGTTCATTCAACAATCCGGGTGGCAGACCGCAACCAATTACAGTGTACAATTATGCAGTTTATGCAGAAACAATTTACAAGAAATCAGATCACAGAATAGACTACATATATCTTAACTAGAGACTAGGCTACCAACAGAACAGTCTATAGCCTGCAATATTCTCAATGCCGTGGTCTTTAAATCATCACTGATAGACTTCACACTTACATCACTTATTATTTCTTATTTTGTTGCTTTCTCCATCCTTATTGCGCACTTGGTCAACTCAAATCAGACTTTTGCTATAGGGCGCCTTCCATAATAAGAAACGATTACTTGAAGAAACCTTGTCTACGAATAAGTAATAGCGCCAAATGAATAAAGCGCGTTGTGCCATACATTGGCGTATGTATGGAATCCGTGAGCGGCCATCTTGTGGCGATGATCTTGATTTCGAGAGAGGAGCAAGAAGTCGTACGATCAACACAAACGCTGTTCATTTAAACATACATCGCTCGTCTCGGTAGGTGTGTTTGTTGGGTTGATGAGAGTCGTTTTCAATACAGCCACCATTCGATAATTCGTACTTAAGTTTTGAATCAGATAAAATGCAAAAGAGGGAAACGAGAGCGCACTTGGTATGTTTCGCCACTAGTGACAGCATTCAGTGACCATTCGTTAACAGCACAGTCCTTTACTGACTTATTGAACGACTTCTTTGGCGCATGTCTGTTCAAGATTAACAGCATTTTTGGCTACGTTGCGTAGACATTCGCTAAATTCCAATCCTTAAGATTGAAATTTGACAGGATCGCGGATATCGATTTTGTAATTGAAAACAATATTATTTGCGTAAATAAAATTTTATTTTAAAATAGAATTTTGAAATTACTAGGCCTACTATTAAGGATAGTGGCCGACTTGTGCAATGTAATTTGAAATTATACCGTGTCGCTCACAGCAGTGGGTGGACGAGTACATCGGCTCAGTCGCCGATATGCAGCGAGTACCGCAAACTTACCCGGAGAGAAGCTGAAGAATGAGTAAATCGAATTAGATGTCCGAGGTATTCAGGAGCAAAACCCAGTTTAGACTTGAGGATCAAGACAATGACTTTGAACAGAATACGCACTTAGCCATGTGCGATGGACTTCCAACCTGGCAGATAGGGTCCTGCGCATCACTACCCTCCTCATAGGTCGCATTCCCAAGTTCGGTTGAGTCTCTGAGTGCATGTGGATTGTACTTCTCTGACTTTTTTTCCAATTTATGTTTTGGTCCTGCCTCATTTCTGCACGTGTCTGAAAACTTTCTGTTTGTCAGTTATTAACACCGAGTTTCTCTTTATAAATTTTCAATTGCAATCGAGGATACTGCAGAGCCGTTTTAAGGAATTTTGGGGCCATAGGCAGAAACAGGGGTGGATCCAGGGTGGACCATAATGGCCATGATCCTCCCCCCATTTAAAAATTGCATGGGACGTGGCCCCCCCATTTGGTTTCAACAAGCCATTAAATAAATGCAGAAATGCAGCGGGAGAGAAAAAACAGGATACCAGGCCCCCCCCATTAAAAAATCGCATGGGACTTGACCCCCCCCATTTGATTTACCATACTCCCGACTATGATGACTGACGACTAATGCCTAAAAAAGGTCGTCAACTTTTCTGGCGGCTGAATTGGTATCTTTTTCCTAAAAAATTGGACGAATGACTTAAATAAGGTCATCAGTTTTTTCGGCGACGAATAACACAAAATTTTTCCCCTGTCCCACCAACAAGACCGAAAATTTTGACCCCCCTTCGAAAATGTCTGTATCCGTGGGCAGAAATGTAATGTAAATCTTCGAGAATTTCTCAGCGCACACAAAAGCCACGTCAGGGAGACCAGCTTATTCACCGACGCTATATCACCAGTGCTGTACTCAGAACTTTTGAAGTGAGTATACGCTGCCACCGTCTTTGACTTGGTTTTACTGAGGTGGGTATACGCGCTGTATACCCGCGTGTACCCTCGTTTTTTAGGTGAGTATACGCTGTCATTTTTTCCCGGAGGTGAGTATACGCCGTATACCCGCGTATACCCTTGAGTACAGCCCTGTATATCACAATAATCAAGTCCGCAATAGCCAGAGCTGACGTTTTCGTTCCGGTGCCAGAAACCCTAATACTAAACGTAACCATGGGTTTAATCTACAGTGTGGGCCCAAAAGGATACCCTGCGGTTTTTGGGGAATATCTTGTGGAAAAATAATAATTCAAATCAAGTTTTACGGGCTTAAAGATAATTCATATCTAGGTAGAGTAGCCAAATTTCATTGAAGTATTTGAAACAGAGCAGAAGTTATATCACTTTTAGTGAACCCACTCACTGCTTTTTGACAATTCAAAAACGTAATGCAACAAAATATTGTTAAAAAAAAAATTTCAAATATTTTTATGAAATTTTGCTGTTGTACGAAGATACGAATTATCTTTAAGCCCGTAAGGTTTGATTGATTCGAAAATTTTGGCAAAGATAGGCCCTATTGGCAAAAAACATAGGAATTGCTGTGTTGGCCTACCCTGTATCTAGTCCTCCTCTTCTGGGGGGAGATCAAGGTTTCTGGGGGACTGAGCATTGGCCAGTCGATCACTGAAGCGCGTAGGGGATGGGCATGGAGGGAATGTGCACCTCTCACCAGGAATTTTTTACTTTCCACATTGCAATGGCAGCATTTTGAGCCGCCATCTTGACAAAATTTCTCAACTGTTTTGCTACATTTATTAATTATAGTAACCTACGACTGACACAGCTAGCACAGCCATCTTTGTACTACAAGTGTAAAATAAATTTAAGTTTAACATAGGTTAAGGTTCGTATAACATGTTGCTAATTTGTTATGCGATGCAGTCTTTTTGGGTCACCACGGGGCCCCTCTGCTGCGAGGGGCCCTAGGCACGTGCCTTGCGTGCCTAGGCCTTAAAATGGCTCTGGGACACTGTTGAAACTGTTTTCTTCTGCCAAGGCAGGAGTTCCGAGAGTGCCTCTGTGTAGGATCTTGGAGATATGAGTGCTCTCACTATTTAAACGTTCTGTGTGAATGATTGCTGACTACAGAAGCATATATAGCTGCATATGGGTATTTATTACAAGCCTTGCAGCAAGAATGATCAATGCAGGTTCTCATAAATAAGTATGTATACATATGCTTTGTTGAGCAAATTGTATATCTGCACTCTGCTGATTGGACATCTTTATTAATGCCATTCAAAGTTCTGTCAATATGAGTGCATCATTTTAATTATAGACGTCTTGTGCTGGTAATTATCAGCAAGATGTAGGCAATGGTTGTTCCGATCATGGTTGCATAGTGTGTTTTAAGGTTGATGTGCATAAGATGGATGCCAGCAGCTGTCAATAATAGGAACTCTGAATATATGGAGCAGGTCTTTCGAACCATTTAAAGATGAACAGTCACTAAAAGCTACAGTGATAATAATGTTTTTCGTTGTGATCAGTGCTTAAAGTGTGAAAAAATAAGTGCCTAGACACCCCTTACCTCTCCAAAAGAAGTGCCTGGACACCCCTAACCTTTCTAGTCTGTGCTCGCCAATAAGTGACTGGACAGCACTCAGATTTTAAAACAAGTGCATGGACGCCGTCCATGACTGTCCAGGCACACTTTAAGTCCTGGTTGTGATAGGATTAAATGATAATAATAAAACATTTTCGTAACACTTTTGTATAGACCTCTGAACAATCTGCGGTCTTGCTGACTAAATAAATGTTTTACTGGGTTTTGTTTGTTTTCATATGTAGCTGTAATAGTTTTCTGTTGACAGGAGAATGGGTGAGCAGTTTGAATATCTGAAAGAAATAGGCTCAACGTTGTTCAGCTGCAGCAAGAGTAAACTCCTCTGTGATCTCGTGATTGTGGCAGAAGGCTTACAGGAAGTTTATGCACACAGCATCATGCTGGCTGCTGTTAGCTCTAAACTTCGTGTGGCTTTTGAACATTTCGGAGGAGCAAAGCGCAATTCGCTGTTCAGGTAATGATCTATTTTGTAAAGAACAACTGGAAATAAATAAGCAAGTAAGTAAGTAAATTATTTATCCAACTCCATATCTGTTTTTATTGTTTTGCATGAAGTTAAGTATTATAAGGCATTCTTGTTAAAAGCACTTTTCTCATTTAGTTGGCTGCCCTTGTCAGACATATCTAAACATGCTCTGCCTAAGTATGGCATGTTTCAGATGTTTATACTGGGACACTGGGTTGAAGGCTTGAATTTCTCTATGCCTACTCATGTGAGTGGAAATAATTGCTTGTAAGGTAACAGTTCTCTTAAAGTGGTCATTTAATGATCAATTACAAATAAATGAATACAGTAATAATAAGAATTAATCTCTATCATAAATGTTATTGGTTTTTTCAGACTCAATTTGTCTGATTGCAGTTTTATAACTGTTGAGGCCGTGATGCAGTTTGTCTATACTGGTACTGTGTCAGTGCTTGGAATCTATGAACTGGACGACATCAACAAGTTTCTTTTGACTGGACAGAAACTTGGTCTTGATCCCACAAAGCTTGGACTTTTCCTTGCTGTATTGGTATCATATGCTGATCTGAGGTATTGATCTGATTGTATTCGTTATTGACTTCTATAGCTTCATTGCTTCATCTGACCATCTGATTAATGCATTAACTATCTGTTATTCACAGCAAAATTGCTTGTAAACTTAAACCAAAGGCTTTCAGAAAAGCATTGATTTCAGTTGGTTCAATTCGAAGTCATCTAGGGAAAATTTGTGCTTTTGTATTAAATAAGACGTACATCAAAAGTTGAGTTAATATTGGCCCTTGTGATGGAGTCTGAGTAGCCATCTATCTGCCAGTTCTGCACTGAATAAAATTAGTGCGTAAATGTCTCCCCTTAGCAGGCACATTTTTGGGTGAGAAGCTAGGAATTTAATACATGTTTAGTGTCAAAGGCAAGATCATTTTTAGAAATTATTTGTAGATCTATATGTCACTAGTGTGTGGTAAAATTAAGTTATTATAGAAAATTGTTGCATTTGTAAATTATATAATTATGTGACCATGGCCCAGAAAAGGGACCAATTGCTTGTCACTTTCTAAATCAGTCAAAATATGGATCTTTACCTATCACAATGGCTATTTATTTTTGCATTTAATTAATGTAATTGCCAGATTGGAGTCTGATTTTGTTGCATTATCAATAATGATTACTAATCGCATGTTCTCGGTTGCTGGTCCCATATGTTGGAACAGTGCCACCAGACATCGGATTGGCCGCCCCAGTGGACTCATTCAGATAGAAGCTTAAATCGTATCTGTTTGCTAAGGCTTATCCCGCAGTTAGCCGTTTGTGAGGCGCCCTTGTAGCGGTATGGCTGCGTTATGGCGCCATATCAGTTATCATTATTACTATTCTTATTATTATGGGAACTTTTTAAAAGTCACATTTCGTCTTCGAAGAAGCATTTGTTCTAACCGGTCCTCCAACAGTGAAAGAGAAACTCTGACCCAAGATAATTGAAATACCCTACCGGTAGCAATTTCAAAGCTTTGCCAGTTGATTTTGTTCAGGTATTCCGACTAGTCACTCCCCCTGCACTCAGCACGAATGGAGGGTGCTCTCAATCCCATTTACCCATGCCTTGCCTTTTCTGTGGTTGGCCTGCGAGTATTGCATGGTCTCCTTGAGTTGTTTCCTAGGCCACCCTCTGATATATACATATGCTATAAGTACCGGTACATGCAATTGTTCTTCTTGGGCTGTGCTGGAGCTCTGAGTAGTTGCCTTGAAGAGGTGCTTTATACTACTCGAATGAATGAATGCTATTATAGCCTATAGAAATGACTATGCAGGCACTACTTGGCATGTATACTGAAGGGTGTCATACAGCAGACTGAGACCCAATCATCAGAGTGGCGATTACCAGAACCCACTCACTTGTGTGATCGGTTGCCACATATCGAATGGTTCCGAGTGTGTGTAACAACATAGAATGTTCACCTACTTTCCTTTTGTTATATATTTATGATGCCTCTGATATCTATAAAACTATTCATGAGACTTTTTGTTGTTGCAGTTTTATTCCATCCTTTCCGCCATTTGTGATAACTGATGATGACATCTACCTGGAAGTTATTGATAAAGGTGTGAAATAAATTGTCTGCTTCTTTTTGCTTCATGTAGTCAGAGACTTTGAGCAATTTGATCATGTTTTATGTGATATTTGGGATCTTTGTTTTTTGTTTGTTTCTAGGATGTATGCATGTGTGTATATTCGTGTTTATTTTGTATATTTGTATATCAAACATCTAAGAGCATTTTAAGATTCTATGCATTCCTCGAGCAGCAAAGCTACATCAAATATACACCTTTTTTCGTGATAAGACTTTGTTATAGCATGATTTTTATATTATTTGCTGAGAAAATCTAGTTTGAAATTTTCACAAATTAGGTTTTTGATGGAAATTTACACAAATTAGGTTTTTGATGGAGCTTTTTCTGAGTCTATGTAATGTCAAATTAGGTTTTTTCACATTCCTGGGATCTATGTTAGAGAAGGAGGGAAGAAGTGATATGGAAATAAGGCGGAGGGTAACAATGGGAAAAACGGCAATGAACGGTCTGGGAAATATTTGGAAAGATAAATACGTGAGCAGGGAAACAAAGAAAAGACTGGTAAGAGCACTGATCTTCCCGGTGGTCCTATATGGATGCGAGACATGGACAAAGACACTGGATATGGAAAAGAAAATCAACGCGTGCGAGATGTGGATTTGGAGAAAAATGCTAAGGATTTCATGGACGGAGAAAGGAACTAACGAATCAGTGCGCGAGGAAGCTCGGAATAGAGAGAGAGGAGACACTACAGCAAACAGCAACTTGGAGGAAATTGAGCTACTTCGGCCATGTGATGAGGTCTAACGGTTTGGAAAAGGAGCTGATGACGGCATGCGGTGAGGGAAGGAGGAAACGCGGAAGACTGAGGAAGAGATGGTTGGATGAGGTACTGGAAAAGTCTGGCATGAGCCTAGAGGAGCTGAGAGAAGCAACAAGAGAGAGGAGACACTGGAGAGGATACATCATGAATGTCGCCAGAGTTCCAAGAGCTGACGGCACCTGGAATTATTTGTTTTGCATAGCTGATGTAGTCTCCCCTAGTGGATCCCCTATAAGTTTTTTTGCAAGAACAGAAATTATGTTCTGAAATATTTTGCATTCTTGAGTCAAGAAATGTAGTGCATTTCAACTTAAATTTAACAACTAATTTATACTTTTAACATCATGACCTAAACTAAAACTGGATTTGACAAGCAGGGCCTGCCATAAAATGATTGAATTTCCTAAAATTTTAGAATACATGTTCTTTTAACTTAATATTAAGTTGTTAATGCATAGTCTTTTAGTGATCATCGAGATAATATGTCTGACTGCATTCAGACATTAATTATTTCTCTTAGTTTTTCATGTAATTAGTGTTAAACCGATCGGACTATGACACTGTTTAACATTTTGATTACAGATGCTTCACCTGCATCTGCTATTCCACTTGAGGTGATCAAACTGACATCAAAAGTGGCTAGTGCTACCCAGAAGCTGGCCGGCCACATTCCTGATCATTCCTACACACAGTACCCAGAGGCTTCCTGTGGAGCAGCAGGTATTGTGTCAAATGCTGATGTTCAGTTGCCAAGCGAAACAATTGAACGAGAGCCAGCAGTTGATATGGATATGGGAGGAGGGATTGATGCGGTTGCCATGGTCTCAGATCAGTTGGATACAGATGATACGAGTACTCTTCAGGTTAGCGAGTCATATACAAAATCTGAAGAGGAGTGCTACATTGATAACGTTGCTGTGCATGATGGTCTTGTGCCAGGTCTCGACACAGTAGCGCATGTTAACAGTGATGAACTGAAGATGTTGTCGATTATATTTCACGATGACAAGATGCAGTCATCAAGAGTCAAGAGAGAAGAGGAACTCAAATCTGCTGGTGTAGAAGGAGTTGATGCAAACAATGGAGACAAAGACACCGAATCACCATCAACATCAATGCCTTTAGTACAACAGAGCATGGTTGATATTGGAAAAATAAAGCCGGTGTTGAAGTTTGGCCGAGGACGGAGAGGATTTGGGCATGGTCGTGGAACAAAGCAGCGTGTAATCCTCTTCTGTGACCTGTGTGGCAAGACATTTATGCGTAGCAAGGAGTATACGGAGCACAGACGCAGTCATACGGGAGAAAAGCCGTACATGTGCGACTTGTGTGGAAAGTCGTTTGGCAGGCGTCGTACAATGATCGAGCACAGACGACTTCATACCGGTGAACGACCATTTCTCTGTGAGATTTGCGACAAGCGTTTTGCGACGTCTGGAGAGCTGGTGAAGCACCGACGTTTCCACACAGGTGAACGTCCTTACCAGTGCAACGTGTGTGGAAAGACGTTCAGCCGATGCGGAGAGAATGCCGACCATCGAAGGATGCACGCTGGTGAGAACATCTGCAAAATCTGTGGCAAGGAATTTACACGCCAGCACAACATGAAGGAGCACATGAACAGTGCTCACACTGGCCAGAGACGCTACACATGTGGCATATGTGGCAAATGCTTTGCCTACTCCAGTGGTCTGCGCTATCATCGACGACTGCACAAGGATGAGCGTCCATACACATGCCAGCTATGCAACAAGAGCTTTGCCCGGGGCGGAGAGCTGAGCAGACATGAACGCAGTGCACACAAGTCGCAAATCGTTGAAATCGAGGTCTACTCGTAGGCAATGTAGAGAGGCTGTGAATATTCTGAATTGTTGTGGCTTTGCTTTTTAGAAGGTGTTAAAATTATATCTAAATTATACATACAGGTTGCATTCGTATGCAGTGAAAGAAGCAACGTCTAGTGATATAAGTAGGTGTTGCTAATAAGATACTTGCCTCTGTTTATATGTTTTCAATAATATGTATATAGGATTATAGGTAACTGAAATGAATTAATGCTAAAGAAATTGAAGAGCAGTATTTATGCAATTCTGCTGACTAAAATTAAAGTAAGGGAAATTAAACATTTGCTTAACACTTCTGCAGAGTGTGTCACTATTTAAATATGCTGCAAGTATTCCTCAGTATTTGAAATATTATCTGCTGAAAATAAAAGAAATTGCTTGTATACACTTCATAGAGATAGTGAGAACTGAAACTAAAAATAAAATTCAAAGTCATTTGTCATCTCAGTAACATGGGCTAAAACCAAAATAAATCATCTATTAGAATGTAGCCATATTTTTAATTTAAGAAGAATTACAACCCCAATATGCAGAATCAAATCGAAGTATTAAAATTTTTAGGACTACATTAGAACATAAAAGAAAGTTACATGCAGGTCAAAGAGAAACAAATTCTCCATTTGACATTTGAAACATGTGCATTATCACTATGATTGCTGTTAAAATTTCGGTTCATTTATTTGGGCTGACATTGTGTGTGAACAATAACCAATGTATTGTTGTATGCTTGCACCTGAAACATATGAACCCACCAGAATTATAACAGTTAATGAAATTTGCTGTGTTGATCTCGTCTGCATAGATATTTGTAAATATTGCACTTTATTTGCTACTCTCGGGTCATGGTTGGCAATTAGTTAGAGTGCAATAGAGACAGTTGCTTTAGACTCTCCAGAGATGGCTATTGTGAGCATGTTCTTCACTGACAGAATTGTTCAGCGCTACCGACTGATTCTTTGTAGCTGGGTTGTGGTGCAGAAATAACTCTGAAAATTGAACCCACTACCCCTTTATGACACTGACTGATAGTCATCTCACTGGGTTTCCTCGGATTTGGTCTATCATCTTTGTGAATCAGTACACAAATGTTGCATTTTGTATAATATATTTGCTACTGCTGTGGTTTTGAAATTACTTTCTATGTAATACTGATGGCGTTTGTATGGGTGAATTTGTTTGGAAGTGAGAGCTGTCAAGGTTTCACTTAGTTTGACAATTGATGCAGTCTGTCCATGAAAGGCAAAAACGTTCCGAATTAGCTGTTTGTATGCTACAGTTCCTACTGGAATGTGCTTAAAAATGTCATCAATTAGTCGGTTTTGTTAATTCAGTATCAGGCTGACAAGTCACAAGTTGCACTTGTAAGAAGCAACAGGTAGCAGAAACTGTCTTCGGTCTGACAGTTAGTTATCAAAAGAGATTAAAGAGTTGAGATAACTAAAGAAAATCTTGGCTCTTACAGTTATTACTGAAAGAGAATTAGCCTAGTGGCAGGATTATTTGAGGCTTTGAATGAGGCAACATAAGTGGTTAACGAATGTAATGTTTTCAAACATGTCCTGTTTTTTTACTGCTATGCAAGAACTTATCTTCTGAGTTGGCCATAGAATTCTGTAGAAAGGATAGGCCTACACTACCAATATATTATTTAATCCTCAATCATCATGATGTTGTATGCTTCTTGTTAGATACATAGATTAAATTGTAATTAGATTATCACATGAAAAATGTTTCATTCTTCTTCCAAAAGCATTGCTCACAATATCATTAAATTCATTCTCTTTGAATATTTACATGAGATGCACTCTGTTTAAAATTTGTGTTGCATTTGAAATTCATGTAAAGTCTTTGATGACATAATTATGTAAAAACAGCTAAATTATTAATTATTGGCTTCTTGCTCATCGAACTACACCATACCCCTTACCGATTGGGAGTGCCTCTGAGTAGCCCCCGTTTGAAGAGGCGCTATATAAATGCATCTAATGAATGAATGAATTAACCTTGTTGAACATTTAACAATAGGATCTATATGTATGACACATACATACAATTTAATACAATATAAATTACATATAATAAAATTATATGCATTGGTATAAATATATACAATAGTGTTGTGAGGCGGAAACTTTCCTCGGAAAGTTTCATATCTTTCCGGAAAGTTTCGGAAACTTTCCGACGAATCTTTCCGGAAACTTTCCGACGTATTTTTCCACCGATAAAATATTATTAAATACATACTCAATTCTAAAGAGTCCGAAGTTTTCTTTCAATGTAGCCTAATGTTACTAAATACATCAATCACTATCAGAAGTTAGTGTTGTGAGGTGGAAAAATTGTCTGGAAAGTTTCGTATTTTTCCTGAAACTTTCCGACGTATTTTTCCACCAATAAAATATTATTAAATACATACTCAACTCTAAGGAGTCCGAATTTTCTTTCAATGTAGCCTAATGTTACTAAATACATCCATCACTATAAGCAGTCTTAGGTGGTTATAAGTAATAGTTTATTCAATAGATGGCACTGCTAGTGTTAGTGATAATTGTTTACACAGCCCAAAAATATCGGTACATTTAGGAATTAAATGCAATTAAACTTTGCTGTATATTTAGAGGAAATATTTTTTATCATTCAGTCACCTTCATATTTGTGAGTTTAATATGAAAATATAAGACAGAAACAGAAATTGATGCTGTATTATTTCATGCTTATATAAGTTTTTTTACACATTGCCTGCAACAGTTGACTGCAGACATGCAAGCATGCAACTAGTTTTCAATAGGCTACTCTAGTCTGAAATGCTAATGAACAGTGTTTATTGCTCATATTAATTATTTTTAAGTTCAACATTGTTTGCATCAACAGAAGTACTGTAAATAAAAGGAGTTTAAACTATAAGAAACAATTTTGAGAGTGAAATTCTGATATTTTCTGAGTTTTAATGTGTTTTCCGGTTCTTCGGAAAGTTTCCGGAAACTTTCCGTCAAAATACTTTTCCGGAAAAGCTACATCACTAATATACAATAATTTATACATAAAATGAACTGCTTATGCCCAGTTAATTTTATAAAATCACTGTTTGCTCATTTTACAAACCGGATTGTTTTACAATTTTGTTTTAAAACGGTTTTCAAGGCTGCACATTGAGCTTATAAATTATAAGTGTGGCTTGTTGTTTTTCTGATTTTATCGGGGTGGCACATTGGATAACAGTGTCATCGAGATCAGCTGAGACGAGTTCGATTCCTGAGGCCTCCGTAAGATAGACATATGTACTTTGTAGGCTACCATTACTATTAGCGCCGTTGTATTGCAGGCTGTCTGTTCTATTAGTACTTAAGATTGATCTTAATTAAGATAACTGTATTCTGTAGCCAGTTGTGGTCTGTCAACCGAATTGTTGAATAAACGAAATTTATTATTATTATTAGATCTCCACTGAATCTGTTTAAGAAAGAATTAGTACAGACTACACAAGTTTGCAGAAATCAGCAGAAAATGTTGTGAAGTATGTCTGTTATGCTAATTAGTGTAATTTCGTTTTGGTAGGTGGTGCACTGGTGCTGTTATATTCTTTGCTATGAACTATATGATTTCATTTTGGTAGGTGGTGCTACTGTCACATATATATATATATATATTTCCGTGCTGTCGAACATGCGAAGAAGTGTTAGATTTTTGATTTATGTGCAAAACTATTGCATTGTTATGACATCAGTTTTGATAACTTTTACCCAGGGCCGTGTTTAAGGATCTTCGAGTGTCGGTGCAAAGTGTTACAGCAGCGGCAAAGTGCCGTTCAGCAGTCTTACAAGTTTAGTCATTTTACAAAAATCCGCTGTTCAATATAGGCTAGCCCACATGGTTTGTCGGCTGTGGCGGGTCAGTAAGCAAGCACGCAACGTCAGTGAACTTAGTGAAATTAATGTTTTCTTACATTTACGAATTTTGCAAAAGGTTTAAGTAACACTGATACTCGCAAAAGACATTTGGCCAATGACAACAAAACTCTCTCATCTCAGGGGCATTCGGTGCACCGCACCGAATGGACCTATGTTAAACACAGCCCTGCTTTTACGACTGGTTGACACCCTGTGCGTTATGATTGGCTTGGCACGCTCTCTACACGCTGACTTACCAGATGCCCGAGTCCTGACTGAGGCGCTTTGATCGGGTGCTCCACAACCTGCCTAATTGGCCACATGCACAAATTCCGTCACCATGCTATAATGCATGATGTTCTCCACTGGCTCCCCTCAAACAGTGAATTGAGTAATCTGCTGCCTGCTGGACCTCGCTTGTGCGGCGTCTGCCTACCTTAACGAGCTCTGTAGCTGTGCTCTTTATTTAGTATCCCTTCATCCAGCTGAATACGGTCTACTTTCTGTCCATTTTGCTTGCACCTGTACTAGGCAGAACCGTGCCTTCTCAGTGATAGGCCTTCGACCTGGAATGGTCTCCCTTGGCACTATGCTCCCTTTATAGAACTCGTGCATTCTCCTCTTAAATGCTGTTTTATTTGGCAGTGCTGGGGTTGAGAACTCTGGAAATGAATGAATGAGTGATTGTGTTGCTATAAGTGTAAGCACTCGTTTTTCCAGAGCAACTCTACTGATTTTTCAACGATATGATCTCGCTTGATCACACTTCATGTGTTGATGTGTTTCATGCCTCTTGAAGTTCCCATGGAATATGAAGATGTAACATATAATAGAGTATAGAGTAGGTTTGCATTTCAAGGCTGCAGTATAATTTTATTGCTTTATTATCAAACTACTTTAGTAACCACTCCGATTTCAGGTGTTTCCTGCCACATGTTTAAAAGTTCGAGGATTTTAGTGTCGATTATTTCTTGTATGTAGATTTCTCTGTACAAACTTAAATTATGTACATTTTGTCATTAGTTGTTTTAAGACTTCCTTGAAATGCGGCACTTTTCTGTGTTTCACAGGACATTGAGCAATTTCTTGTAGTCGATAAGACACTGTTTTGTGGCGCAGTAGAAATTTCAAGTTTATGATTACTGTTTATTGTCGTTGGATCTCTTTCAGTTAGCTTCTATTCCATTTTTACAAGTCACTGATGGTAATAAGCTGTATAATAAATTATCGTAACGCGGTAATGATAAATTTAATTATGGCAAGAAAATTGCATGCTGTAATTGTCATTTTCAAAGCAAGAAATGCTTTGACATTAATAAATGTTATTGATAAAAGAGATCTATTTTTGTTGTACTACTTTTAGAAGTACAGGAAGATCATTAGACAGGTCAAGAGTAAAATAGGCAGGTCAAATGACCTACCGCAACCTATGGTAGTGCTGCCACTGTGTAAATCATGTATATTAGCGTCGCCACTGTATAAGTCATGTATATTTGCTATAAAATACTTTTAATAAAATTACACAAAATTATATCCAGTTTATTTCATGTTCAATCATAAGTCTACAGCATTTAATACTTTAAATTCACTACACTATGCTATATTGTACTACTCGACAAGGCCGTAGATAGGGGGCGTTTTGGGTATTTTAACACCCCCCGAAATGAAAAATTTTAAGTAATAGATAATGCATTTACGCAAAAAAACAAGAGAAAATCTCGATTTATGAAGAAAAAATAATGAAATTAGATCGTTTTAGGCCGTGCTGAAGGTTTTTCGGGCGAAAGATCCTGAAAGAGCATCCGAAGACTAAAAAAGGTCGACTAAAACAAAGATTGTCAGAAATTTTTCTGGAAAACACCCCCCCCAAAAAAAAATCCTGGCTACGGCCTTGCTACTCGATCAAGTGATGGGGCCTATGCATATACTAAACCTCAAAAAGCCGGCACAGATGCAACTTAAATAACTTACAATGGCAGGGCTGGATTAAGGCATGTTCAACATGTTCGACCGAACAGGGGCCCCCACACATGCGGGGAAAAAAATCTGAAAATTGTAGAGTTTTTTTAGGAAATTTCAACCAAACGACAAAAGAGGTCATCAACTTTTTGGGAGGGAAATAATCCGTATATTCTACAAAATTTTCGACCAAACGAGTAAAAAAGTCGTCAGAATTTTTCATTCGAAGATCCGTCAAAATTTTCCAGAACAGGGCCCCACATTTCTTAATCTGGCCCTGTACAATGGACAGTGTCTACTGCATTTTCTTTTACCTAACACAAGGCCGTAGCTAGGGGGGTGTTTTGGGTGTTTGAACACCCCCCGAAATGGAAAATGTTAAAAATAATATAATGCATTTATGAACATATGACGTAAAAACCATAAAATAAAACCATGAGAACACCCCCCGAAATGGAAAAATGTAGTTTTTGGGAAGAGAAATTGGTGAAACACCCCCGAAATAAAATCCTGGCTACGGCCTTGAGGTCCTAACATAGACATCACCCAGAAACGCACTACAACAAGTTAAATGTTCAGAATGGCCTTGCCCGTGTCACGAAAACCTCGGACACACCACATGACTTCTGTCCTAATATTAGTCAACTGGTTCAAAATACAAGAACAAATAGAATATGAATCATAGCATTCGTCTACTGCACTTCAATACCCCCAGTTCTACCTCTGTCACCTGTTTCCATTCTAAAAGCCTTTCAAGCAACTCTTCCACCCTAACACTGCACCCTTCCGTCGTCTTGTCACCAAAAGTTGCAGAATTTTCCATATCCATAGCAGTTCCGTTTTTATGTAGCCTGAAATTCTCGCTAGTGTTACAACAAATATAAGATGCTTCTTGCGAACAAATTAAAACTTCACCTCTTGCTGAAGTGTCTTCACAATCATTTCTCTCGAAACAGATAGCCTAAATTTCTCACAGATTCTATCCTGTTTCCTCCTCTGCCTAGACACCGTTTCAACACTACTAAAGATATCCACCTTAGTTACCTATCTGCATGCTTTAGCCCTTCGAATCTTGACCTGGAATTGATTTCGCTCTCGTCTTTATTTTTGACAAAGCGCGTGTGAATTAGATGGTTCCCGCAACTTCGTCTTTCTTCGCTCGAGAAATCTCGAGAATGATGATTACCATACATTACGATTACGGATCGGCCTATGCTCAGATGCTCTTGCTGTATCTTCCGTTCTATTTCACCAGATACTGATTGCACACAATTGCGTATCGTACGCAAAATCTGCATGATCACTACATTTTAACGCCATTCTTAAAGATTTTTGTATTTAAATATTTCTTTTCATTCCTACGACTTAGCTATTTCCTGTCTGGTATTGGCGCTATAACAATTATCTGGACATGTCTCGATGATTTTGATCGAGAAAAAACACAGGCTGTCATGGCTGAATAAATTTGTTTTGGAATTACTGCGAACGATATCACAATATGGCTAAGGTAGGTTTTTAGATATTTTCATGACTAGTTAGGATATTCCGCGCTTGAAATCTGAATGCAAATTAGATGTTTACCGCGGTGACGTTTGGGTTAAAAACTATTTAATTGCATCGCGCCCAGATTGCTGTTTTTAAGAGAAGTTGTTAAAGTGACTCGAATTTTCTTATTTATCCCACTTTAATAATGTAATCTACACTCTGGCCAATACTCGACAGTCTGTTATTGAAAGATCAAGCTTTCAGCTCAATAAAAAAAATTATTTTGAAAAGTTAGGTGTTCCATTTACAGGAACATCGGAGGAGGGAGAGAGGTGAGATGCGCTTCTAGGAATGATATGGCGGAAATTGTCGTAGAAGAGTGTTGTACACATGTAGATGTATGATGTATCGCTTATTTCACCAGAGCGGTGCGTGGGCTTAATGACAATCTGAGTGACAGGAACTAAATATGACGATGTTAGGCTGGGAAAAGTGCCGCCAGTTTAAGCCCTTCTCGTATTTTTATAACATAACTTTGTCGCCTTGTTATTTGTGTTGTAAATTAAAACGAAAAATGCAAACTTAACTTGTGCGTCCTCAAACCTGATTTGCTCTTAATGACAATGATAATGGAACCTGTTAACTTGGGAAATAGAGTGTTGAAAGTGGGCTTAAAGGTTATTCTTGCAGTCAGTGGCGTAGACATTGGCCTAGGAAAAAGTTTTTTAAACATTTGGTTATTTATCCACTTGAATAAGAAAAAACAAAACAATTGCTTGTAGTAACACTTATTTTTCTTACTTTATTCCCTTTGTTACTTTATTCCCTTATTATTTACTGTAATACTGTTGGGGAGGTGTCAGAAAGGGCATCCGGCCAGGCCATAAAACACTCAAACCTCCCTCCCATAATAAATTTCTGGCTACACCACTGCTTGCAGTCATATAGTTGGTTGCCTAGGCAGCAACGTAAATAAACATTGTCGTTGGGACACAAAGCCAATTAAAACACTGCAGATCGAAGTAACGGACTAACGGAATTTTCGGTGAACGTCAGAGGCGACTGGAGGAAGAAAGTTTGATTTCCAGACCTGCAGCTGATGGAGAAGGGTGTTATGCTGCGGTAAGCGTTCCTGAAGTAAAATCAGTGGCTGGAATGACTGTGGACTGACACTATCGGTTGTATTATGAAGTGTTGGGTTAGATACGTTTAGTTATGGGGTAGAGTGTCGTGAAAAGGAACTTTATAATCTGTGTAGAACTTTACGTGGGTCATGTGGTGTTGGAGATTGTGATCTACTGAAGAAGAGAGCCGGTTTCGGTGAATTATGTAGGTGAACGATTCGAATATATGCTCGCAAATTCACGGTGTATCGCATCATTTCAATGTGGTATCTGATGGAGTGAATTACATGTATATCGAGGCGACGAGGTTCATCCTGAGTCAATAATCCATTTCCTTGTCATCATCATCAGCACTTGGTTGCTTCGTCACAGAATATTCAAGAAGATCCAAGACAGTTTTCAAGTTACAGTCTAACAATAATCCGAAGAAAATACATATACCGATCGAAGCTAAGAAAACACATAATATATATTTAACTAATAATGCCAAATAGGTAGTTAGGTGTTATAGCATTGACGTTTGTCTTCTTTGATATTGTATATTACAATTTTTCATAAAGAAAAACTGGTTCTCTTGATTCAGGTTATTTAGGTGTAAAGCAATTACTTCTAACCCGCTATTCACGGCTAGCTTTTAATATAGTCGACATTTAGTTCATAATTTTAAAATATCTTCGGTCGCAATCTTAAAATGTCTTGAGGAAAATGCTTTTAATTCATCCAAGTTATGGTTATTCAGACATTGGTGTCATGTTTAAGACAATTAGGCATGTGCTAAACCTTCGTGCACACACTGCACAAGCTTGTGTATTGAAGAAAATATTATTTATCGTAGTACTATCCAGCCTGTGGAGTGTGGACTGATTTAAGTGGCCTGCCTAAGCTAATGAAATGCTTGCAAAATTTTTGAAAATGAAGATAAACAAAACCATCAGTCTCAGACGATGTACTTGTATAGCCAATGGTTTGTAACCTTGCCTGTTATTTGACAATATGAATGCAGAATCCAGTTTTCACGACGCATTCATTTAGATTATTCGATAGCAAATTTTAATACATTTAACAATTGTCAATATATTTTTATCGTTGCTTTATCATTGAGTTTATTGGTGTGGCCCTTGGCTTTACGAATTCTACGGTGGTCCATGGTGTCAAAAGGTTGAACAGCACTGATTTTAGTCATAAGATAGTGAAACACTAATTTCTTGCAAAACTTTATTTCTATTGGAAGCATAAATTTGAATTTGTTTGGCTATCAATTATGAATGGTTGATATGATTTACACAGCCTATGTGACTATAAAAGATGGCAGTACATCACATTTGGCCAGGAGTTCGAGTCCACTGCCCTGACACCAATTTATAAAATATTATGTGACTTTCAAAGTACCTATGATATGTTTCCATGCGTTGTTTTGCATAGCATGTGGATAACGGACATATTTTAATATTTGATGATTTCCTCGTCCCTGCTTGTGGTCTGTGGCAACCATTCGTCTCATCTCCACCAAGTTAATCATGGCAGCGGAGTGATTAGTATGAAATAACGCAGCCTGTAAAGCTGTGTGTTTGTGTGTGTGTGTTATGATGACCGGCTAGCTCTCTGATTGCCTAATAAGTGTTTCATCAGCTGAACCAATGATTGCAGGTTTGATGATGGCTATCATCTGATGGTGTTTGGATTTGGTTCATTAAGATAACACTTAATCAATCCCTCTCTCACCCATTCAGCCTTCCAAAGCTGGCTTATTGCTGTTTGGATTTTGAGAAAAGGTCATCCTGATATGTTTAAGTGTTTCTTGGTGCATTTTGCATGTAGGCATTTGAACTGGCATTACCCTTCCAATTCACTAAATAATTTTAATTCACTGCTACATTGTTTAATGTCTGTTCTGTTGGATTGTTGTCGTAACCCCTAAAGTTATCAATCTTTGTTGCAGTGTAATGCATTATTTAATGGTGTAAATGGTGCACTTTTCATTATTAATTGAAATGTTGACTTATTCCTAATGCTCAGATATTTGCAGATAATGTTGCCTGCTTACATATTAATTTAATATTAATTACTGATTGCTGTGTTAATAGAGAGCTAAGACAGCTCTGTCAGCCAGACGCGGTGTGCACTGTGCAGCTACCATATTCAGCTGCAGACAGTTCCGTATTCACAGTCAGAGTCTGTTTAATGTGCTGTATTGAATAATTATATGAGCAATTATATGCCACAGAGCAGTAGACCTGTTAAAATTGCCATTAACTGTGAGTATAGATTCTATTTGTGACATAACAGTCTTTGTTGTCTGCCTTTTGTAGAACACCTTTTGTATGAATTAATAATACTTGGATTTTGGATTATTAGCAGGCTTGAAATTTCGTCATTATGTAGTTGACTGCTGAAGACAAGAAGGATTTTCTATATGCAATCATAAATGGTTAAGTATATGAATCCCCGTTTCTTGTGGCTGGGCCTTAGATTGGTAATATTTGACCTCCCTGACTTTGCAGCCCTTTTGAAGTCTAAGTTTAGTCCTTTGTCAATGCTACTGTGAGTCTTTTATCTTTCAAACTCTTGACTAATTTTAGTCTGCTGAGTTTCTTGTTCTGTTGTATACAACTTCAGTGTGCAGAATACATTGGGTAGCAACACATTTATTCTATATATGCAGGTGTACCCTCTGCTACATATGTGTGTAATCATATAATCATAGGATTTTGATGCCACATTCCCTTTTCTGCTCAGATTTATTTGAATATTGCTCTAGTTTCCAGTTGTCTCAGCTGCACTGCAACTTCTTACGTAGTGGCATTTCAGAAGTTCATTTGATGAAGATCAAAGAGGCCAGAAATGCTTTAGCAGGAGCTATCACTAAAACTTAAAACAACACTTAAAACTTAAAATCTTGATCATTGTCTGTCCATTGAAACCAAATGTTTTCAGTGCTCGTCTAATTAATTATTGTTGAATTATTGTTAAATTATTATTTTGGTTGTTGATATCAAAGATGGTGGCCATTGGGATTCATTGCATTCAACGACATTTTGATGTAAATAAAGGGTTTAAAAGGTTCCGTATATAACTCTTCTTATTCACTGACATGGAATTTTATGTTGGTTTTCATTTCACCGTCACAGATTGTTAAAATTTGATGAAATGCGTGACAATGCTGCTTTCAGAGTGGTGCGTCACAGTACCGTACATTAGTCTGATGGTATCCATGATATCTTCCACAATGAAGTGAATAGTAAAAAATGACACCGCTGGTAAAATAGAGTTAATCTGAAAGATTGATGCAGCAAATGATGAGCAAGGTATCTGCTCTTCTGGTTTTGTATCACGCATTGGATGCATATACCCAAACTGAGAGAAGCATTTCTTGTTGAGCTATCCATGTTGCAGGGATATGTTCAAACAATCTAGTTTGTGGTGAAGTTACAAGAAGCTTTATTAGGAGTTCATTTTTGCCAGGTTTCATAAGTTCAGTGAGCCAGATTCTGTGCTTGGCTTAGCATTAGCAGTACCTCTGGTTATGGTTGGTTTGAGAATGGTGCACTCGCAGGTTTCTTTTCTTCTTTAGCTGAGACAGACTTCCTTCAATTCCTTGTTTCATGGATGGATATATATTTCTTGAGCAGCTGTTGAGCAAATTTGCTGTTGAGATGAGAAAGTGACGGCACAAGATCTATGAAGTCATGTATATATGTTGAATGGTTTCTCTGGCTAGTGCTGCTGCTGCTGCTGCTGCTACCTTGCACTGTCATGTGCTTGCTAATATTAACAGTTTGGACTGTGGACAAAACTGTCTTAACGTTTTGACGCCAGCATCATTTTTTGAAAATAGCGATGAATCCAGTAGTTTGATACACTTCTGTTCATTAGTTCGTTAGTACTGCCAGACATAATATAGATTATAGAATGTATGAGAAAAACTACAGAACTTATTAATTATTGTTGAGACTGATGCTTCATATGAAATTCAATGCAGCAATCCACTCAAGATAAATGTTTTAAGCACCCTCAGTATAACCATACATCGTTTCTTTACTTTCACTGGCTTCCTGTTTGTTCCAGTGGTGATCTGAGCAAATTTCTTGATGGTGCATATCAATTTTATGTTCACCATTGGTACAATAATACCATATCTGTTTGTTTCCATTAACACCAATTCTCTCCACATGGTTGCAAAACTATGTGAAGATGTAGAATCTAGTGGAAGCACAACTAGGAATTGTTAATTGGTTTTGAACTGCTTTTGGTAGGTTTGTTGACTTGTCTTCGAATGTAGTTGCCAAATTTTGTGAACAGTTTCTAGGTCACTACTTTCTGCAATGAGAACTATACTCTATTCATAACTCCATTCATCAGCACAGTGTTTTCTGCCAGGCCTATCATCAGAACTGTCAGTGTCATCATCACCCCTAATATTGTTTCTTTTACTATCTTCTGTTAGTTCATGTGACTCTATGAAATAATATGCAATGTCTGTATGTCTTACTAAGTGCTAACTTACACTTGAGATACTAAGAATTGCAGATAATTGCTAGGGCCTTCCAGCCTGACTGGAGTTGCTGTGTTGCAGAAGATCAGTTGACTGAAGGTCAGACAATTAATGGGTCTGATTATCATTATATTATATAATACCCATTCAGGATCTATACTCATATGGGAAGATGTAGCAAATTGAACTAAGAGCAGGTAGTGCTTGGGAGACCTGTGGTTTTAGCCAGAGGGATATCATTGCATAATTAATTCCAGTGCTTGCTAATGTTAAGGCATCAGCCTAAAAAACTGGAGCAACTGTCAGTGTTTGGGTTATTTTGTGGGTAAAGGAATCAGGACTTACTGAACTTACTGATTATCAAGAGTCTTTTGAGACATTGCTGGTGCAAAGCAAAAGAATGTTTTTATAAATTACATATGCATTTCTTTAGTGTTGTTGGTTTGTTTGTGTGTGCACTTGTTATAGTGCCCCTTCAAGCTCCCTACTCAGAGGCGCTCCCGACTACAGAGCGGACACCATCGGAGTTTCACGTAGAAGCACTGAGCAATTGCGAGTGAATGACTTGCCCAAGGTCCCTACGCAGCGACTTGAGGTGGATTCGAACCTGCAACCCTTCACCGGGAAGGCAACTAGCATACCCACTACACCACCATGCCCACAGTGATATATATATATTATCATTTTTTGACAAACAAGTTGTAGAAATCTGATTTGAAGCTGATTATCGGTTTTAATTGACCTTATAGAATATCCGCTATTTCCAGCTTGGCAGCGATATATGAAAATGGCGATTGCTGAGATACATTGCAATTAACAGCGTTTTCGACATAAATCAGAGTCTTAGAATTGTTTCTGTAATTAATTTGTCTCTTGTGCTGACAGTGATTTTTACATTGGTTTTCATTATCGCTATCACAATATGTCAAAATTTGACGAATAAATGGCGATGCTGCATTCAAAGTTCCACATCACAGACAGTACTTTAAATTGATATCTAACGTGCCGTGGGTCAACAGCCTCTTACGTAATGGGTTGTGGGTGATACAGTGTCGAAGCTCTGTTTATTTATTGCAATTAGTTTGTTATCAGGGCAGCCTTTAAGTAAGTAAGTACAAATGAATGAATTCCCGTCTTTTGTCATTTTGTAGAATTATTTTCAAAAATGAAATCGATTATCGTTTTGTAAACAGTAAAATAAACGATAATCATTTTCTAGATTTTTTATTATTGTCTTGCATCCGTAATTTTGTACTTGTGGTAGATAAAAAATAGTCTATTTTACCTTCGCACTTAGAGCACATTTTATTTCAAAGGGATTCATTGTACTGAAAAGTCAGGAAAAAGAAGAATAGTCTTTAACATTGGGGTCAACCAATGAGGTGTTTTTTCTGGATTGCAGACAAAAACTTCTATAACTTAATTGAATTATATGATGTTCCTCGCTTTAAAGTCAATCCGTCCTAGTTTTTAAATGTCAGTTTTAGAAGATCTGATGTCATGTATCACTCATTCTGCTGAGGTTGACTGTTAAATGAACTTAGATGATTTAGGAGTCCAAGTTTCACTTTTCTTCTTAGCCACAGACCTCTGCTGGATTATATAATGTGTTTCTATTTTAACCCTTCATTCACAGATCTGTAAAATGGTAGAAGGCAGAGCAGTGTGAGAATTGTGGAAAAATAACTGGGGGGGTTGGACCATTATCCACTTGGAATTGGGGTGTAAAAAACATACTTTAACATGGGGCTCTAAGAAAGACTGGGGGGGTCGAAACCCCCCAACCCCCCTCGGCAATTCTCACCCTGAGGCAGAGTGGCAGACGAGTTACTAATGCTGCAATGCAGGCTGCTATCTACCTAGTCATTTATCACAGAAGTAGGAGTTGTATGGTAGGAGTCTAATGGGGTCTGTTAAGTGTGTGTGTATGTGTGTGTGTCTGCATGCACCTCTGCTGGTGCACTCTGTTATTAAAGGCTCAGGGGTCAGTGCAGTCTGGGTGTTGAACAGTGGTAAACATTTAAGAGATGCTTGCTGTGATTTGCATCAGGACCAGAACCTAGGTTCTTTCTTGCATATGCATGAGGAAGATTGCCGTGTCTTGTCAACTAATGAAAATTTCTCTCGTTCAAGTTTCTAAAGTTAGTCAGTGGATAACAATTTTTGGAGATGGCTGATACTAAGATATTGTTCTGCAGCATATCTTAAAACTATGGAGGCTTTGATGAACCTTTAGAAAGTTACAATTATGTTTAGAAAATGGGGAAATCTAGCTTCAATCAGCAACCTGCACAAAATTCTGGAGTTCAATGTCAGCAATCAAAAGGAGACAGAGATTTTCTTAAGCGTGAAGATCCTATTGAGAGGAGAATTGTTCGTCGAAATACTCTGAGTGGAGATGTGTTTATGCGACGTGTGAATTCAGGCAAATTTTTGGTTCACAGTGATGCTGAGAAGCAACAGATCATTATAAGTAAAAGGGATTCTGCTATGCTTCAAAGTCTTTCACTTGGGATCACCTCTGTACCTGAGTTTGATGGAAGAGTGGCTGGCAACAAAAGCATTGGCCCTCCAAATAGGAATATGGAATGGTCTCTAAAGAGAGTTGGATCAGTTACAAGTCATGGAGTTCTCTCTAAGGTAAACTTAACTAGAAATAAAGAATGAAGTTTTAATTGGCAATATGTGAAATTAATTATAGTAAGGGCCCCCCCATATTTTCTAAGCAGGAAATGAGACTGGTAGATTGCAATTTTTCTGATTTGATTCTTACATATAGTCATGGTCTGATCAGGCATACATTGAGACCACACACACTCTGCATACTCAGCTGTTTATCACATTAATTTATTCTTATATTGCATAATTGTACACTGTAACTGGTTGCAGTCTGTCGACCAGATTGTTGATTAAACGAAAATTATTATTAGGAACCATGCCAGTATTGAAAAAATGTCAAAACTGCAGATTTTGCTGCAGAAGAAGCCTGAATAAATGAAATTTTTGCTCAAAGCAGAAACTGCCAAATTGCAGAATATATATATATATATATATATATGTATGTATATATATATATATATAATTATGACCATTATTGCTGCAGACATTTTTCTCACATTTATTAGAATAATTTAAAAACTTCTGTGCAAAAATGTGAGTGCAAGCAAATAAATCAGTGTAAATGTTAATTTGTTGTGGCTGAAGAAAATCTTTCAGCTAACTGAGTAGCCTTCTTAGAAGATTCACCAGATTTACTGGAATCTGCAGTTGGTCACTAAGCTAAGACAGATTATCTCAAAGGACTTTTGATATTTTCATTGTCCACACTCAACTTGTTTCTGTAGTTTCAATGAATCTGGTAATATTGAATTATGAAGTGACTTTTTGTGATAAAGTGATCTACATTTATGTCCAGTTTTAGACGATGTTGCAGTCTATCTATAGTTCTATACTAGTCAGCACATAAAAGTCTGCAGATGACCTATTATGAGTTTACGTAACAATCGAGGTCTCGATGTTTTGGCCTGAGGTGTTTACCATGGTTACAGTGGTCTTGCTGTTAACTGACAAGCTCATGATTCAGACATATGCTACTGACAGTTCCTACAGAAAACTAAGTAGCCTTTGCAGATATAGCTAATTTGGGAGAACCTCTGAGTAGTTATGTGGAAGGGCAATGTATAACTTTGGACATCGTCCATTTTCTCAGTTGCTTCTGTACTGTCTTCTTTAAATAACGTAATAGTGACTTTGAGATTTATGTTTGCATCTAGAACAGTGGTTCCCAAACTTCAGCAGGCCGCGGACCGGCAATAATTTTTGGTGAAGCTCGCGGACCACTAACTTAGGCCTAAATAGCGATAGCAAACAAAAGCGACCTAAATTGTAAAAAGACTAAAATATAAGACTATTTACAATTATCCTACATTTACATGTCCTTGAAGACTTATTTTTAAAGATTTGTTATGAGTAGGCCTATTTTCGCTTAATTTGTCGATTATTTTTCACCTTGGATGTGTTGTTCCTAGAAGAAGCCATGCACTTCGTTATCAACTTCGCTCTGAGTTTCTGAGCAATCACGCTCATTCGCTTTTTTATATTAAAAACCTGTCCAAATTTGTTTTTTGCTAACGTTTGCTCATTTTTTTCAAAGACATTTGTGTAAATTTAAACTAAAAGTTTTATACTATGTTAGAAATTTATTATTCTGCATAAGGCTTTTACAAGGTCAAGCTAACCAGAGTCGCCATAGATAAACATAGGCCTAAATAAGCTCGAAACTGACTGCAGTCATCGAAATTTAAATAGTATATGAATTCGCCATCTGGCAAGTTAAAATATAAGGCGCATTTATTTATTTCAAGTTTTTAAATAGTAAGACAAATTTGAACAAATTTTGGACAACAATTCCAATGATTTCACAATTTAAAGTTTCAAGAAAATAAACTGACGTAATAATTACAGTTTACTTTGTTTTATTTTTGACTCTTCACCGCGGACCGGCGATCATACCTCCGCGGACCGGCACCGGTCCGCGGACCACCACTTTGGGAACCACTGATCTAGAATATTCTTTCATCATCTGTTGTTGGTAGGATTTATATGAACAGCAGAGAAAAGGACATTGATGTCTTCTTTCTATGAAGAACCCTCAGCAGACATGCTGCATGCGCTATGGACGGTTATTTAACTGGATTAGGTCGCTGATCATCTGATGCAGCCTTCTTTTAGGAGCTACTGCCTTACAGTGCAGTGTGCCACTAATGGAGCTAGATAAGGTGATTCTGCATCCTTTAGACCTAGAGCTATCTCTAGAGTGCTAGCTTCTTCTGATCAGTGTCTGTGGGAATTCAAACTACTGCTTCAGGGCTTAGAGTAGCTTAAAAAAACAGTAATTGCTAAAAGATTACCTCACACTTGGGAAACAATTATCTCTGCAGTCTTGTTTTATTGAATGAACGCAATATGGACGTAGCCAGACAGACAAACAGACTGTAAAATGCAGTTGGCTGAATAATTGTGTCAATTCCCATGTGTTAGTAAATATGGTGTCTGGATTAAGGATTGATTGGTTCTTAAACTCATAATAAGTCGTCTGCAGCTAAATGTTGACTATTAAGTTTTAATATTTCTGTTTCCATTGGTCAGAGGTTTCTGTTTTTGAAACCGGATAGGAGGCCAATTAATGTCAATTCTTTTCTAATTCTATTGAAATGCACTTTAGGTTAAATGTTAATAAGCATGAAATATTTGAAAATGTTGGAAGTTTTTTAATGGTTATCATGGTGAAAATTACTTTTTTTAAATCAGTGGTTTCCGAACAGTTGGTCCAATTGTTTGTATTTGCCCAAATAGTGATAATCACTATGCAGTACATCCATACTTTTTAAGTTGATCTATAATTCTATTCGATATTTAATCAGCCTCTGTTCATTCTGTTTAAGTTATGTGTAAAGAAAAAGAAACCTTCCAAGGATGATTTCTCTAATGTAATTGAAACACAGGTTGTTGATGTTTTGTCTTCATACTAATATTTCCTACTGTGACGGTTTTCATAATAGTTGATTATATAAATAAGACCGTAACAGTGAACATGCAAGAGGTAGCAGCAAAGGATAATCAGAAAGTGGCAGCAATAAAGACTGTCCCGATGGAATCTGACATTCCGTAGAGTAAGGCATGAGAAATTTCACACTGAGTTTGCCTGACCTGATGACATTCCGTAGAGTAAGGCATGAGAAATTTCACACTGAGTTTGCCTGACCTGATGACATTCCGTAGAGTAAGGCATGAGAAATTTCACACTGAGTTTGCGTGGCCTGATGACGGTCTTCAAAACTATGTCCAATGAAGGCTCTGTGTTGACTTTGTCTGGAGACAGTCCTTTCCTGTGCTAGTTGATCTTCTCAGGAAATGCAGTTGGTGGCCATTCCTCCATGGATACTTGTGTGTTAAAATTCAAGTGAGGCTGTTCCAGGCATAGCAAAGTTAATACCCACAGACATGATGATGGGATCAGACATTATGTTTAGTGGTGTCACTCAGGTGCATGGTTGTGCCTGCTGGCCTATTATGCACTGACTGGTCTGTGGTGACTCCAGCCTCAGCTCAACTGCTGTATGTTGTACCCTGCTTTAGCAAATTGTTTATAGTCTAGTAAAATGTGTTGGGTATATTCGCAATGATTTTAAATGCATTCAGTGATTGCTATAGTGTGAATACAAGAAATGAAGTAGATTGTTTGGAAGGACAGTATACACTGGAAACTCATTTTTGTGCTATACAAAGAACCAACTGATGACAAGACTTTACTGTTTAGAGTTACTTAATTTCTAATGCTTTCCTTATTTCATGGGTTATGTGGGAATTCAGGTTAAGATGAGTCCTTCGAAATCATGAAGGTCTCAGAAAATGATTTATAAGTAGTCTGAAGTCTGTACAACAAATCACATCATTTTTTATGTGTTACAAAGCAATTCGCACAGTTTCATTATAAGTGTGAATACACTTTTAATTTACAATATTGTCAATATTTGGATTCATGTTTGCTGTTCAATCCAGAATCTATATATCACACTTCGCTTCAATCTGACACTTGGAAACTGTGTTTGCAGCAAAACTCTTGCTTATTTACTTTATGTACTGGTTGCCTGTTGTGTCTGGGGAGAGTGATGCTTTATGAAATTGTTCTAGTGCATGGTTGTGTGTCTTGTGACTGAAAATTATCCATGACAGCACAGTACACAATGACCTAACCGAGACATATGAAGTCAGAGGACTCACTGATTTAATGATATGCTCATTTGAAATTGAAATACGTTGAAGGGCTCTGAGTCAGGCAGGCAAGCAGGCTGTAGTGGAATTAAATCTGACTAATGATCATGGCCTGCTATTTTTATTTGTCATTTCAGTTTTTTTCCTTCTGTTTTGCTTCTGCTAGTATATATACAGCGATGCATTGTCTGATGATTAAACAATCATTTGAATATTGCTGAGGTGGGCTGAGGTTTCGGATATCCAAAATTACTCTGCTCTTGCTAATAATGTGGGCACCATTCACTTTGTTGTGTACACCGGCTTCCTGCCTCAGTGTGTCTTGGTGGTTGTTGTGGAAATTGCACACATCTGTGACTGTTGAGCAAGTGACGCGTTGAACATGGTAGCTATTCAAGTTTCAGTTCTTTGCCTGAGTTCTATAATTTCTTTACTTCTGCAATTCTTGCATGTTTAAGGAATAATTTTTGTGGCGAGAATTTACCTTTGAGCGAAATACATAGGGCATGTAAAGATCTGAATCTATCACCCTAAATATAATTTTATAAGTTAACAATGAGGATATAATTATCAATATCTGGAAGGGGAATCTAAGAACTGCTCTTTCTGAGTTTTGATGTTGATGCTGGTTATCTATACAATATACATCTGAAGGTTGATTGTGTTGTTGTTGTTGTTAATGTTATTGTTGTTGTAACATTGCAGATGTCGGACGGACATCTCATGCATGTCTTGCTTCTGGATGACCAAAAGTTAGAGATCGTAGTTCAGGTAGGAATGAGTCTCTTGTCTCTTAGTTGATTGTTTACGAACTGCCTGGAAAAGTGTAAACTAATGTGGTCTGTCACTGAGCACCAAAAGGCAATGTGACTTGTGAGACATAAATTTTCTGGTTAATTAAGAAGTCGTTTTAGCCTAATTGATGTGATCTTCTGAGATGATTACACAGTGCTATAGACAAGTAAGCAGGTGGTGGTGAACAGGGCAGGATCAGGTCGTTTTCCATATATAAGATTTCAGCAACATAATGTTTGTTTAAATTAGCAGACATTACATGATAACTATGGGTCTGCTGTGGAACACAAAGAGAGGGTCTTACGTAAAAGGTTCAGTAGTGACTAATACATGGATAGGTCAAGTGCAACCTGGTTCCCTGTGCTGCCGTTCTGTAAACTGTCTGTCGATGTAGTCCTGATATCCTGTCTGAGGAGGAAGAGAAAGGTTGAGGATTAACAGAACTTGTTATAGGTGTAGTATGGTGTGTTATCTGATCCATAGATCTAGTCCATAAACTTCTGTAACACTGTTATTGTAATGCACAAATTAGCAAGTGATTGTTGCTTATTAGCTTATTAAGAGAAAGTGAGAGGTTGTGTCTGAAATAGACCTTTTGAACCAGAAAAGTTTTTGGGTGTCTGGACACAATCAGACCTTCAGGAAATTGAGAAGGAACTGCAGGTCCCTCCCTTTCAAGTGATACTCAGAATTCAGGTGACTGATTACCTTAATATTGCCTTTCTTGGATGCCACAAATGATGTTTCACAACCAGCATAAGGTATTGGACCTATTGGTATATGAGCTCTTGAGAGATCAAAAAATTTTGGTGAGATGACTAAATGCTGGTGTATCCCAGTGTGTCAAATATTGCTTTTAAGTAATTATTGTATTTGAGTCACAGTGGCTGATGGTAATCTCTCAGTTGAAAGTCCTGTCAGATTTCCATCTGACTTCTCTAAGGTTTGTTTAGTTTAAATAGATATTAGTGCTGAAGGAAATTTTCTATAAATTCTGCAAAACCTTAATTGATTAAAAGAATTAGACTTTTGAAGTTTAAAGTGATTTTTGAAGAGATTTCTTCTTAAATTGCATAGTGCCAATTTTGTAAGAATATGTATTGAACTTTCAGAACTCTTTTCCATTTTCAGTTGATCAGTTTCAGTTTTTACAGTTACAGTTCGTACAGTTTTTTTAAAGTATAAAATGATCTCTTACTTGTTATGTAATGCTCTTTAATTTGCAACTTATATATCACAACTTAGGGAAACTCCTCCATACCAGTTATCTTTGTCTAGATTTTTAGTTCTTTGTTTATTGTTTCTGATGTGCCTTCATGAGGTCAAGCAGAGTAGACAAAGAGATGTACTGACAGATGAGACCGAGAGAGACAGAGGCAAACAAAGAGAGACAGAGGCAGACAAAGAGAGACCGAGGCATACAAAGAGAGACAGAGGCAAACAGAGTGAGACAGAGGAGAAGAAGCTCAGCTTTCAATGGAGTACTACTTTAGAAAAGGAATTACTGGGCTGTGTGTGTATATCCATGGGCGCCCGCATAAATGTTTGCAGGAGGAGGCAAAACACGATGGTCACGAAGCTAAAAAAAATTTTGCAAGCAGTTGAAAAAATGCGAAGCAGGAAATTAGGAATATGCATGGGTATTTTTTAGAGCTTTTTGGTGTTTATTTCTCAGTTTCATGTTTTTTATAACTTTAATATGAATCGTTTCTTTAATGCGAAGAAATTTGTTAAAAGAATGAAAAAGTAGTAGTAAAAAAAGTGGGTTCGTGAAGGGGCGCAATAAATCCACAATAAGTCCACTTGCCCCCTGGAAGACTGACACCTATTTTTTATTCTTTCATGCTGTATCTAATTACTTCTATGTTTTAACCGTAATTTCTAAACTTCTAAAGCAACACTCGAAAGTCAGTCACAGGCACCGTCATCGAGTCAAAGGGCGGTTCAAATGGTAGTCATCAGTAAGTCCAAGTCGGATTGTCAGAGGGGCGTAGGGGCAGAGTAGCTGTTAAGGTGGGTGTCATATATAATTTGAAGGTGGAAGATCTGAGGATCAGATGAGCACCGGTATGAATTAATTTGAACAGGTGAGATGACAGTTTAGGTGGAACCCAATTGCTTGTACTAAGTGCTTTAAAAATGCAAGGCAGAAAATCAAAAGCATTTTTATGTTATAGAGGTTTCTAAATGTAGATTTCTTAGTTTCACTTTGTCCATCATTAGAATCATTACCAGTAATTCTCTAACGCAAAGAAATTTGTTGAAAACACAAAAGTAGTAGTTAAGAAATAGGTGCCAATTTTCTGGGGAAATAGGTGCCAATTTTCCATTGGGGGGGGGACAAGTGCCCCCTCTTGCACCTGCTTAAACATTTATCATTTTTCTAGATGAGATCATTTACAAAGACTGTTGAATGGGCATGATACTAGATTAGGTTAACTAGTTTACATTGACTACCATAGTTAGAAGGGTCCATAGAGACATACCTCATGTGAAGAGCAGAACATCAAGTAGGAAGCTACCCTCCCAAAGGTTCACTCAGTCCATCAGTCACTAAATGACAATGATGGTATGAGTATTGAGATGATAGGACGTGATGGGCGCCTTGCATGGCTGCCATATACAGTTAGATTCGACTCCTGTGATAACTTGTGACCATCCGTTCTTTACTGATTGTAATCTTACTGCAGTTGTCAGCTACTGCCTTGTGTAGTGTGCCACTAATGGAGCTAGATAAGGTGATTCTGGGTTCTTTAGACCTAGAACTATCTCTAGAGTGCTAGCTTTTTCTGATCAGTGTCTGTGGGAATTCAAACTACTCCTTCAGGGCTTAGAGTAGCATAAAAACAGTAATTGTTAAAAGATTACCTCACACTTGGGAAACAATTATCTCTGCTGTCTTGTTTTATTGAATGAACGCAATATGGACCTATAGCCAGACAGACAAACAGACAGTCAGACAAACAAACAGACTGTAAAATGCAGTTGGCTGAATAATTGTGTCAATTCCCATGTGTTAGTAAATATGGTGTCTGGATTGATTGGTTCTTAAACTCATAATAAGTCGTCTGCAGCTAAATGTTGACTGTTAAGTTTTAATATTTCTGTTTCCATTGGTCGGAGGTTTCTGTTTTTGCAACCGGATAGGAAACCAATTAACGTAAAATCTTTTCTAATCCTATTGAAATGCTCTTTAGGTTAAATGAACGTTAATTTGCATGAAAATATTTGAAAATTTTGGAAGTGTTTTTTATGGTAATCATGGTGAAAATTACTTTGTTTAAATCAGTGGTTGTATCCTTCGTGTACAGTGACTGAGTGTTGTTGGTAGACCTATTTTGTACACTATTTGTTATTCATATTTTTCATTGGAACAGTTTGTCCAATTATTCGTATTTGCCCAAATAGTGATGATCACTATCCATACTTTTTACAGTTTGTGATAGTAAAGAATATGATATATTATTATTATAAATTGGGAGGTATGGCTGGATTATCTCTCTTGAATCCACAATGCTGGACCGCTTCATTAAAGGATTTTCACATGGGGAGGGTGGTTAATCACCTATCCTGTTTGTTCACAGATGTTTTGACATCCAGGATACTGGAGGGTGTTTAGATCAAGTGGCTCTTGACAGCAGCTGTCGAATATATCATTTGTACTAAGCCTACTGGCATTCACAGTTATTTAAATATTAACTTGGCATTAGCAGAATGAGAATGTGTTGTGAGAACAGCTTACCATGAATGTTTTATGGCTTGCTCTGCTTGTGTAGGCATAACAACATACTAGAAAACATGGAATTGGTAACATTAGGTGGAAGTGTCAGGTTTCAACGAAAATTTACTATTTAATTAAGCATATAGAATAGAAATTTCTTTATACTGCGGATGTGGGAACAAATGAATCTGCTGTCCAATGTATTGGTGGTGTACTGAAACCATAGATGTAAAAAACGATTAAAATAAAATATAAAAAGTCGTTTAAAAAAAAGCGGAAACGGTAATTAATTTGCCTTTGTTACATCTGAAACTTCATTTTAAGCTGAACAACCTTGTTTATGCAAAATTTATCTTAATCTGCAAAAATAACACAACTTATCATTTATATGCCTAGGCCAAAATTAATTGGCATAAGTAACATTAATCTACCACACTTATTTTTTCTTATAACTTTGGTTTAATAAGAAATAAAAAAATTCAGAGTATTCTTTCAAATCTTTTCAAATTTAAATTGTAAACATAAAGTCCACATAAGTTCATGCTGATCGACATAATGCAATTAAAATCTAATCAGAAGCAGAGGCCATAGATGTGTACTAAATTATATATTGTACATTTATAGTTAAAATTGTTACTTATAAATGGTAATTATAGGTCCAAGAATTTTATATCAAAATAACTCTTACAAATTTCATTTCTTGTAGGGACCTACTACATGTATTTTTCAAATAATAATAATAATATTCGTTTATTCAAATTCAATCTGACACACCGCAGAACGATTACAGGCACAAGGTTATACGAAATACGGCCAGCTTCGCACGACACGCAGGTCGGCTACAACAGGTTCGGTAACTTAAATGATGACTTAAACAATTACATAATGACACTATAGTTAACTGAGTCCATGAGAGTACGGTGAAAACATGTGGAATATCAGACAAAAATTAAATTAAGGAAAATAATAGTAGACATTAAATAAATAAATAAAGTTACATAAAAAACGATAAAAAACGGTGCGAAAAATGAAAAACAACTTTTTGGGGAGAGAATAAAAAACGAAAAAACTTTTTTACAACTATAATTCAAATACAACAAAATATACTTAGGAGGGATAGTTTAAGAAATATCACAAAGTGATTGTTTGGTATGATATTTTTGTCTTATTGGTGCGAAGTCAACACATGACACCAGTACATGTGCTCTACTGTTAGTTGGCAGTTGCATCCTCATTTTTAAATAAGTAAGCTTGTGTGAGATGTGTCTGTCCTATTCCCAGATGTGCCAGAACGATCTTATCTCTATGGTTGTCTTGAGAAGCATGGTGCAACCTTTCAGTATTGGGATTAATAGCATACAGTTTATTATGTGTCATGCTACCCCACTTTGACCTCCACTTATCATATGCATAAGCATTTATGCACTGTCTAACATCAGAACATGGACATTGCAGTTTGACACTGCCTCTGGAAGGGTTGCAGTGGTCAATCAATCAATCAATCACATGAATTTATATAGCGCCCCTTCAAGATCTCTACTCAGAGGCGCTCCCAACCCAGGCCTGGTCAAAGAGAAAGGTCTTGAGAAGACGGTAGAAAGAGCCAGCAGAGTCACGGGGAAGCGAACGGAGAGCCGCAGGGAGGCCATTCCAGATAGCTGGACCCACCACGGAAAATGCTCTTCGCTGCATAGTAGCGGTGGTCATTTCTTGTACTTGTTTTTCTCAGAGAAAAAGAGAAATTCATTTGAAGCAGAACTATTTTTATTCTTGTGAAACTCAAAGTATTAATATAGTAAATTTATTGAGATTTTAGGAACATTGGAACAGTTGTTGGCATTTGTCAAAGTGAGACATTTGATTCAGTGTCTGATTTTTGTTTTGTTTTTCAGCCCAAACTCTATGCATATCAGTTACATGACATTTTTGTTTTGTTTTTCAGCCCAAACTCTATGCATATGAGTTACATGACATTTTTGTTTTGTTTTTCAGCCCAAACTCTATGCATATGAGTTACATGACATTTTTGTTTTGTTTTTCAGCCCAAACTCTATGCATATGAGTTACATGACATTTTTGTTTTGTTTTTCAGCCCAAACTCTATGCATATGAGTTGCATGACATTTTTGTTTTGTTTTTCAGCCCAAACTCTATGCATATGAGTTGCATGACATTTTTGTTTTGTTTTTCAGCCCAAACTCTATGCATATGAGTTGCATGACATTTTTGTTTTGTTTTTCAGCCCAAACTCTATGCATATGAGTTGCATGACATTTTTGTTTTGTTTTTCAGCCCAAACTCTATGCATATGAGTTGCATGACATTTTTGTTTTGTTTTTCAGCCCAAACTCTATGCATATGAGTTGCATGACATGGCCGCATCACATCTCCGCCTCAAGGAAAAGGATTTCTTTGGCCTGACGTTCAGGGATGAAACGTAAGTTCGCTTTCTCTTGCTTTGCATATACACATTGCAGCCATTATCATCATGTTCTTCTGTTTTCATCAAGAGGTCATCATGCTCATCCTCAATGTCATCATTCTCATCTTCACGGTCATCATCAAATCGTAATCGTACATTTATATAGCGCCACTTTAAGAGAACTCCTCAGAGGCGCTCCCGACCTGACAGCAAACCACAATCAAAGAGAATGGTTTTCAAACGCTTGCGGAAAAGGGGCAAAGAAAGACAAAGAAGTTCATTGCGGAGACTAATAGGTAACTTATTCCAGAAAGACGGACCAACCATAGCAAAGCTTCTATGTAGCACTGTGGAAGATCGAGCTCTAGGGACAACCAGGTCACCATGCGTAGCAGAGCGAAGGAATCTACGGCCTGGGATGGACAGCACAGGTACACAGAGTTCCATAAGATAGATCGGAGCTTGGCCTGCTAGGCAATTACGCATGTACATTAAAATCTTAAACTCAATACGTTTTTGCATTGGCAACCAGTGCAGTTCTTCCCGTATAAAACTTGATATATGCCCAAACTTTGGTATGCCGCCAATCAGGCGGGCCACAGCATTAAGGACAGATTGCAACTTATTAATGCGTGAAAGGGATAAGCCCGCAAATATATAAGGTTTCTTCGATTCCCTGTCATTGCTAGATGCAGGGTGTATGATGTCTGGGCGGTTGGGGTGGGTGGTGCGAGTCATGCGCACGGCCACACGCGTTAGTAGTCATATCACAGAATTTGTCTTGTCACCGATTACATACATGTGGGATATCCTACATTGGTTTCCTATCCCACTGCAGATTATATTCTGGGTCTCTGCTTTGGTGTGGTGGTGCTTCCTTATTTGCAATTGCTCTGTCGCTCTACTCTGGTTGTACAGGGCTAGGTACTACTCTACATTCCTCAACTCAGGGTGTGCGTGTACTCTCATTCCACGCATTGCTCTTATACAACACCTTGCTTTCTCTGTTGTTGGCCCATAGTTTGGAATGGGCTCCACTGTCTTTACGCCTTAACATAACATAACGGCCTTATGCCGATATATAGGATTTTGCTCAAATGTGTTTTATCGCAACCTTAAAACCTTTTCTGCCAGGATTGAGTCAGGTGGGCTCCTGAGTAGTGACCTTGAAGGCGCGCTTAATAAATCTTCATAATGAATGAGTGAATGATGTGAAATAATCTGCGATGTTTTGACCTTGTTTCGTAAAATGGTCTTTGCCTTCGATGAAAATTTTGAATCAGTCATTGATCTACAATGCAGGCCTCTTTTTAGTGTATCTAGATTCTAGAATGAGCTTAAGCCTACAAAACATTTCACTGTGCACATTATGCATGCTTATAATGCAGAGGTTGATGACAATTAATTGCATATGAATGACCTTTGCCAGTTTGGTCAGTGCATCATAATCATAGCAAGTACCTGTTTTCGTTAACAATTTTGCATAGTGACCACTGTTATGGTGAACAATTTTGATTTGCCTACAACAATGGCTTCCCATTAAAGAATGATGGAGCTGACTAAAGGAAATTATGATGCAGATTTGGAAAAACAATAAAAGATTCTTAATTGTGATTGACGCAGAGAAAGAGTGAAAATGGATTTTCAAGGGAATCTATTATCTCAGAACTTCATGCGATAACTGTGAAAATGGCATATTATTATATGGACAATGGATGCACTGGACGCAGATACTAAGCAGTGCTCAGGAGGATAATAATAATAGAGAAAGCAAAGTCAATAATAAGAGACAGTGATGCAAACCATTTTCCGATTGATGGAATGCTGGACGGCCAGAAAACAAGATGAGAAATGAATCCTAAGAACAGAAATTGGTTGACAAATAGTTGTGAAAAATTGCAGGAATCTGTATGTTTGGACAATGGCCGTAATACCAAACAGCTCTGCTGGATCAAGTCTCGGTTTCGTCCAGGACTCGGTTGATAATATGTGAAAGAATGCTCGTTGATTGAATCCAGCAAAATGCACTGAATTGTAGATTTGAAGGAGCAAGAGACAGAGAAGACGTCAACTGTGCTGCTAGATAAACAATACAAGCGAAGAATTATGAAGACTTGGACTAAAGAGGAAAAGCACTAGATGTATGTCAAATGACCCTACGAAAAGGATGGAGATGTTTGCTCTTACTCATCACTAGCAAATGACTGGCATCAGGAGCTGCTGCTGCTGCTGCTAATGATGTGTTGAGCCTGATGAATTATGATATTGTTAAAAGGTGCTTTACAGCTCTTGTTTGGTTGACTTTGGCGGCTCTAAGGGCTTGGCTGTTCTGTTAAGGACCTATGGGGTTGTTATGGGCAGAGTTCTCCATGGGAAGGTTGAGGCATATAAGGTGTTATTGATCAGAGAGGATGCCTCTGCTTTAACCAAACTTCAAACCACAGAAGTGAATGGTTGGAAGTATTAGAGGTCTCATTTGGAAGAAATTGCCTTTGTACAATCAGAAAGTAAAACCTCCAGCTAGGCTCTTAGCTTGTGTCAGTACTCAGTAATGTAATGTAATGTAAATCTTAAGTACAAGAAAGAATGTGTTAACTGTATGCACACAACGCCTGAATGTTGTTGATAAACAGTGTTTGTAACTGTGTCCTGAAGTCAAACAAGTGGCTGTGTTTAGCTGCTGCAGGCAATTTTGAAAAGTATTAGTGAGAAGAAAGCTGCGAAAAGCTACGCTATGATGAATTGTTGCCCAGACTGAGGCATTTCGAAATAGAGATATAAGATAATGAAGTGATGAGTTTAACATTATATAACACATGTTAGTGCAGTGTTGGTTAATTATAGCAAGAGTTTATCACAGTTGTGGTGAATATTATATAGGTATATATCAAATTGCATGTTTTTAAATCTTCTTATAATTGTGTGTGAGAAGATGCGTTCTAGTTGTTCATGAGCAGTGTGTTTTAGAATATTATATGTTTAAGACAGAACAAGAATTTTGCTTCTAGCAGGGCTTAAGGTGTAGGAAAAGAAGTGCCTGGATTACCTATATTTCTAGGCTGTGCTGGAAGAGGCAGGAGATATTTGAAAAGTGCCTGGATGCCGTTCATTACGGTCCACTCACACTTTGAGCCTTCTTCTAGACAGATTTGAAAAACTAAGACATATTAAACTGAGATTGAGACGAAGACAGTAGGCTCCCAAGACCAAGAATGAGGGTGAGGCATAAAAAAACTTGTCTCAGGAAGTCTTGAGACTGAGAATGACTGTCAGGACCAATTCCATACAACCCTGGATTAGAGTGAGCCCAGGCTCGTCTTAGATTGTTGTTGTTTTCGTGCTGGGTTTGTTTATATTGTTTGGCTATGCTGCTGATGCTGCATGGACTGAAGAGACTGAGTCACTATGCTATACAGATGGTTGTGGTTGAAATGAGCAAACCCTATGGAGGAAAATCAGGATGGGGGTGTTGAGGGATATCTCCTGGGAGCCAGAGAGGGAGAGGGGCTTTGATGGACATTCATCCCACTAAACAGCTTCAGGTCTCTGCAGTCAATCTGCTGCTCCGGGTGGGCCAGGAGGAGAAGGAAGAGGAGGAGGAGAAGGAAGAGGAGGAGGAGGAGGAGAAGGAGGAGGAGGAGGAGGAGGCAGAAGGTGAAAACAGCCAGACTGCTGATTGTAGTGGATATGGTCAGCTGTTAGTGACTCACTGAAAACAGTGATGTATGAGTTAGTCCTAGAGTCCAAGGTTTAACACTTTAAGACTTCCTGAGACTTTAACTATGATTGTATTTATTAAAAGTGAATGACAAACTAGTACAGCATGTACTAAGGAGTGTTAAACATAATGATGAGGATGTTACACTAATATATATATATATATATATATATATATATATATATATATGTAAAAAGAAGAAAATGTAACTAAGTACCTGGTATCTATGTTTGTATGTTCCACAAAAACTTCTGATCCAGGTGACAGATTGCTCCCAAATTTTCCACGAATCCTTTTTATCACCAGAGAAAACATGGAGAGGTTTCGCGTTCCCAGAATCTTACTCCTTCCTGGGTTATGAACATTTTAAATTGGATGCGATAGTTAATGCTGCATTTAAGACACTATTTATTCCTGACATCATTTTTTCCAGCTCATTTCTTTACGTCACATCTGGCCTAAGCACAAATGCATGTAAACATGCAATTCAAGCGCATATGAATGGATGATTGAGGGTAAGAGAAAATATAATAATTATTATCGTATCTTGTCTGAACATTTATAGCGGCGGCCTCTTGCAATGTCAACTATTCAGTGCAGAAACCCATTGGATAGACCCCCAGAAATTTGCGCCAAAAAATTGAAAAAATTGCGCACCAAAAACGATAAATTTGCACGATTTTTGCGCGAGTTGAAAAATCATAATGTTCGTTATTTTTCATTGAATCAGTGTACTAAAGTATCTAACAGTGTTTTTTGTCATTAAGTGTAAAGCTTTGGCATTCTAGAAGTTAGACAATCAGGTGAAAAATTCAGTTATAAAGTTACTTTAACCATGAGATTAATGTATTCAGACGATTGCAAAGAATTGTTATTTTGCAAAATTTACGCCCACGGAAATCTACGCTCATTACAAATACAACTTCAAAGTAGTATTATATAATATATATACCTATATTATAATGAATCACCAAGTTACACATCGTGCTGAACAGTAGCCTTCCGTCTTCGTGTGCACGCCTTACGCCTATAGATTAAATGCGTTCGTTCTGTCATAAGCTGAGACAGCAAGCGACGCTGCTGTGTGACCGCTTCGAGAAACTTTGTCTAATACATTTTATTGTGTGACCGTGAAGTTCTGGAATTTTTTATACTTTAAGTTTGTGCACAACTACTAAAAATAATGATCTTTAACTAAAATTCCTCTATAATTTCATCCCATACGGCAGCCGCCCTTTTGATTATCGCCCATTGGTGTCGTTGCTATGTTGAACTGCCACGCGACGCAATGATTTTTAAATAAATCAAAGCCCAATGTAGATAAATTAGCAAGATTTTGTCAAAATCTGCGCAAAAATCGCATGGGTTGCCAATTCTGTGTGGAGCAGGGTGTGAAGTGTAGAAGTGGGGCCAGGTTGGGCCACGATGGAAGAGGGCAATGGAAGAGGGCGGGGTGAGAAGGACAGTTGGGCTGGGTGAGGCGTTGCTGGAGGGGGGGGCGAAAAACCGAAATTTCCTGGTCAACGCTTGGTATTTCAGCTAGTAGGGAATACAGAAAGAGGATTTGGTGGGTAAAAGACAGAGTGATTCAGCAGGTTGGTGATGGGCAGCGACTGCAACTTCTGAAGTGATGCTAAAGAGGACAGGAATTGGGTGAGGTTTTAGTCCAGTAGTAGCATCAGATTAAGGAGTATTTTTTAATGGTTGTGCTAATGATGATAATAGTGATAGCCTTATAACTAGTTCTTGATGTCAGTCTGGTCATGATGTGGATGAGCTCTAGTTGACCAGCCTCAGAGCTTTATGGGAAGTGGACCTTGTTACAGATTGAACTGTTTCATGAACTGTGAGTGAGCATAGGAAAGTGTTTGTTGCTACCTGTGAACTACAATAGATTATCAGATTTGTGGGAGTTTTTTGTAGCCAGATCTAATCACAGGCAGTCCTAACTGGAGACAGTATTTGCAGTGTGCATGTTGTTTATATTCATTTAAAATATCTGGACCCTATTAGCTTATATTTGCTGAACTGTGTACAAGCTTTGTTTATTGTGTGTGTAGGTGTGTGTGTGTGTGTGTAGGTGTGTGATTTAGTTGTTGGTGGATCTCCCATGGTTTGCTGTCTCTCCTGTTCTTCTGCTTGCCACCTTGTTAGCTGCATATGTGGAATGTCATACATACAGACAACTCAACTGAATATGAGGCTGATTATAGTAGTAGGTATTCCGTGTGAAAAAAGACATCTCATACTCTGTGTGGTTCTGATGCCAGTTTATCATAACATACATAGACGCAGTATGATAACTGATGTTTATGATGTGTGACTTTTGGGCAAGGGTCTTTTCACCCGTATAGAAATGCAAAGTCTTTTATGTTGTGGTTGTTTTTGGTGTTTGGTTTGATGGTTTCCCATTATGCTTTTGCAAAGTCTGAACACCACACTTCTTCACTTTCATCCACTGTGTTGCTTATTCTGCATTAAAAACCCATATAATCTTGTCTGGGGACAAGTTGTTCTACCCACGTTGTTTGACCCACGTTGTTTGACCCATGTTGTTTGACCCAGTCGCAGACAATATATCAAGATCCGGTTTCATGAGATTGATGTCTTCTGCTGCTCTTGTTGCCTGCAGACATCCATTGGGTTCATAGTTTTCTGATGCAATTCTTGAATGGCTTATTGAGGAACAAGTTGAGTGTCTGAAAAAGCGATGCTAAACTGCTTGCAATGACACACATTTTAGTATTCAGACTCATGCTGTGTGAGTTGTGCATAAAGCATGTCCCAGAAAGCCACTGTCCTTCTTTTGTCTAAAGGACACCGTGATGCACATTCCAAATGTGCTCAAGCCATACCTTCATATCTTCCTCATCCATCCAATGTGTAGCATGCGCTTGTACAAATGCATTTCTTGAAAAGTCATCTCTTTTGATTTGCTGCCTTTTCAAAATTACGATTGGAGGTAATTTTGCTTATAACAACTGAGGTGTGTTTCCTCTCGTCCAGCCATTCTAACCCAAACTGTTTTCCCTCTAGAGCATTGGTCGTATGAGTGGCAGATACATTGAATGTCATTGAGGTCTCGTCCATGCTTCCTATCTGCCATGATTGCTCTTAATTATTGTGGGCTTTACTTTTTTAAGAAGAGCATCCAAATTTCTTCTAACGCTTTTGTCAGCTTCTGTGAAATTTCAAACGCTGATGTAAAGAAAGACTGTTTATATTTACTTCTCGCTGAATCGTAGGCAGAAAAACATGGCATCCTGGTTGATGATGACGTCATCTCGTTGTACAATTTCACAACAATGTGAAGACGAATGATTGTGCTTCTGATGACTCTTCTATTCTGCCAACATTTCACTAACATGTTCTCAAGCTCTAGATATGTATGCTTGTGCACTTGCTATGGCGCCCCTTCAAGATTTCTACTCAGAAGCACTCCCAACTACAGCGCGGACACTGAATTGGAGTTTCACGCTGAAGCACATGAGCAATTGCGAGTGAAGGACTTGCCCAAGGTTCGTACGAGGTGGCTTGAGATGGATTTGAACCTGCAATCCTCTGGCTGCAAGAACACGAGCATACCCACTACACCACCGCTCCCAACATGCCTGTTAATCCCATTTCGCTATTTTCCTTTTCAACATTTTCTCTGATGCATGCATATTTGCCAGTTGTGGACACATTTTTCAAAAACTCCAAAGTTATGCCTTGCCTTATGCTCAAATACTAAAAGCGTTAAACTTTGCCAACTGAAAATACATTCGCTTCTAACCACACAGTGAAGGGAAATAACTAACTTAGTACTGCATTTGCAAAGGTAACGTATTACAACTGGAAATACAGGAATACAAAGATTTCTGGTCTTCTATTCATTGTGTGACATTTGTTAGCAGACACTATTCTACTTCCAGTGTCTTCCACGTTTTTGAAATGTTACCATGGTCTAAGTATAAGTTTTATCCCTAATTTAGCGGTATAAAAGCTACCCCAATATTTTGTGACTTGTTCTCCAGTATAAATGTAATATTATGTATGGTAGGACCTTCTGCTGATTGGCTTCTCATGAATCCTGTGTTCATAGGGGTGATTTGAACATCCACATGGATGGGCCGAGGATGGGCAGAGCAGGTGAAGCAACTCATCACCAGCTGTGGCATGCTTCAACCAGTTTATGTTTCCACCATGCACAAGGTGTCTGTCTAGGCATCACACACTGTATGACTACTGCCATCACCTATAGGAACCTCCATCAATCTCTCAGTAACATATAACAAACTTCACTCCACTGGTCGCAGAATTCAGGATCAGAGGGTGGCAGTCTAAAGTTGGACAGAAAGGCTTTCCATCAAATCAGCCTAATCAACAGCTAGCACTGTAGATTTCTGCAGAAGCTGATCTCACCATCTTGTTTGACCTCTATGAAACAACCCTTTGATCCATAATTGATTCTAAACTTTTGTCATGGACAGTGCTTATCAAGAGTGAGTCTCTAACGCCATCTGTTGATGAAGAGTGTAGAAAGATCTGCAGAGAGATTGGCCAAATAGTCAGATGTGTTAAACAATGTACAGAAAGAGTGGACTATAAGAAAATTGCTCTTAATGGATTACTTACAGGTTTTGGAAGCAGCATCAGTATATTAAAAGATATTAAAAAATCTGGTTGTCAGAATTAAGATCAGGATCCTCCTCCTCCTCATCATCATCATCATCATCATCGTTGGTGTAGATTCTCTTGTTGATGGGGCTCAGAATAGACATCAAGAGAGAGCTGTGCATTCCTGTCTACAATCAGCCTATAGTAGACATTTGAGGCATATTTGTCTACAGACAGCTCAAGACAGTATTCGGGCTATCTAAGTCACACCTATCTACAGTAGATCTGTTTATTGCCCTTGTGAAGGCTGAAGAGGCAGTCTATAAATAGCCAGATGACATGCATACATACTTACATGGGAGTGTGCATACAGTATGTCAACTGCTAAAGCTGGACTGGGATAAACAATGGAATATGAATATCTCTGTCATCATTAGGGTGTCTAGTTATGCATATAATTTACGTTCTACATGTCTCCTTGGTCTTTCTCTTCCCCTGTTTCGTAAACGCCTGAAGACTATACTATTTGTTAGCGGGAGCGCTAATTTGGGTCGGGAGCGCTACTGAATCTGTGAGCGGCGCTTTATAAAAGTTCAATTACAATTACAATATAATTATGCTATCACATTATATTTGATACTGTGTTTAAACTTTTGCTTTTAGAATGAATTTCAGTTCTGTTTTAGCGTGTAAACGCAGTTTGTTTTAGCGTTGAATCTGACATAGTTATCTTTCTGGGCAGTCAGGAAACATTGTTGATGGATGAATGACATGACTAATAATAATAATAATAATAATAATAATAATAATAATAATAATAATAATAATAATAATAACAACAATAATAATAACAATAATAATAATAACAATAATAATAATAACAATAATAATAATAATAACAACAGTTTATATGGCGCCGTAACGCGGCCATACAGCTACAAGGGTGCCTCACAAACGGCCTCACGGGATACGCCTTAGCAAACAGATAAGTTTTAAGCTTTGATTTAAGCTTTGATTTGGTAGAGTCCACTTAGGCGGTCAATGCGCTAAATATTTTTAACTAGGGAGTGAAACCTGTTGTTCCCAATGATGGACCATTTCTGTGACCTACTACTTGATTTTGTTAAATGTCCTGTTAGACCAAGATAATGAGTGATTGATTGATCAATTGATTGATTTATTAACTGATTGATTGATTGATTGATTGCTTCATTTCAATGTGCCTGTAGAAATGTTGAATTGGAGAGTTTGAATACAGGGATAGTTGCTCATGACTAGAGTATTTAAAGAACTACCTGGAAGGAAAATAAACTAAATTTAAGACACATGCCATTGACTTTAAGTGAGGGTGCTTTGCTCTGAAAAAGGTTTAGCAATGCTTACACAGGATTTCAGCTGTAATAGTATAAGCTGCCAGTCTGTTTTATTTTACTTTTATTCACTGGAGGTCGCCACCAGTAGATGTTATTACAATGTGTGTTTGTTGTTGCTTCATTCACCAGAGGTCACTACCAATGGCTGCAGCTTGAGCGACGGGTTTTAGAGCATGATTTTCCACGGCGAAGTGGACCACTCGTGCTCTACTTTCACGTTAGGTATACTTGTCTCTTTTTCACTGGATGCTGGGGTCTTCCAGGTCATTTGGAGCTGTCAGCGAAATTGTTTGCACTACGTTTCACTTCTTTGTAACTTTGTTTATCAGATTTTTCATTTGACATTTCATGCATGAGACAAAGTTATTTGATTGGTCAATTGAGTAGCTCTAGTGTGAGGAGGTGGTCTTGTCTCGTGCTTTACTCTCGCAGCTTGATTTGTTGATAATTCACGAATATAGGCCAATCTGGATCTCATTCTCATTTCCCAGAATTTGTAATTTGAATGGCACACACTTACACGATACTTCATGATGCTATGAATATTTTTTTTTATTTGGCAGCAAGCACTTTGAAGACTTGCTCGCTCAGTGGCTGTGGTGCAATGCGTGCATTGCTGTTGATTCTTAGATGCTTTGATACAATTGCTACATTTATTGCACATAGTTACCCTGACAAAATTACTCTTTTTAGAATGATCTCTTAATTTTCAGATTAATTATGCATTTAATTGATAGCAGTTTCCGAGACTTTCTGCTTTTGATCTTAGTACATGATCTTGTCTGGAATAATTTTATATCTGTGACAGGTTGTACATTGAAAGCATCACGTATCTGAGATACAGTATCACAGTCAAGCTGTTCTATCTGCAGGCGATTCAGTCATTGTACAAGGTAAGACGAGATGTCTCTTTGGTTCATTTGCAGCCAATAATCATGTCAAATCATGTTTGAATAATTATAGATTCGTAATTGACAGAGCATAAATCAAACGAAGAAGTATTGAAGAAGGTGGAAGAGGAAAGATCCTTGATGAATAAAATCAGAACAAGGCAGAAGAACTGGATAGGACATGTACTGAGAGGCAACTCCTTGCAAAGACATAGTGGAGGGCAAAATGGAGGGGAAGAGGAAGACCTAGGGAAAAGTTCTGGACTGGATGTTGGAGGATGGATATGGGAAACTTAAACAAAAGGCACAACACCGAGAAGAGTGGCGTCGTTGGGCATCTGGACCTGCCGAGAGGCAGCAGACCTAAAGAAGAAGAAGAAGAATTGATTTAATCTGCAGTGACTGCATTTTATTTAGTTACAGATTCTTTATAATGTTCATTGTTCCATTAGGTTTTCTGACCTTTTAATTTTCCGGAATGTGATGGAACATAGCCCTGCAGACTGTGACATACCCCAAAGGTAGTGCGAGACAATGCTTGAAATGTTTTCATGGTTGATATTATCTGAATATGCAGTGTAGTAGTTTTTGTTGCTAAATTGGGACATGCACTGCAGAGAAATGCTACTTGTTTTGCAGGGACAGATAGAATGTGACAGTGAAACGGTTTTTGAATTGGCTGCCTACGTTATTCAGGCTACACACGGAGATTACATTGAGTAAGCAAACGAACTTTCTTCTTCATATCATTCTTAACTAACCTTTATGGTTCATTTCTTATATGGCCTGCAATTTCTATTGATGCTGTGTAGAACTGTATATGTGATTCAAATGAAAGAACAACTTCAAAGAAAACAAAAGGAGCATTCTGAAACAGTAACTATCACATGGAATTAAGTTGGAACAAGAGTATCCAAATATTTATGCACTTGTTGAAATCAATCACATGAGTTTTGCTGATCTGTCCTTTGCCAATATCCACTGTTTACTACTGTTAATTATTAGTTTTAAACTGTCATTTATAAGTTGCTCAAAAATAAAACAAAAGCTTGCGCAAAAGTGTGTGAGAAGAAAATCTGTGAAAGACGGCTGAGGATTGCTTTTCTTACTTCACTTTTGCCAGTAGTTGAAGACCATCCATTTTACAAGAGATTTTTGTTGTCAGGTTGTGAGGCATTTTCGAAAGAGGAACCACATAGATGTACAGTGTACACTTCTAAATGTACACTGTACACTTATAAATGTACAGTGTTCACTTATAAATGTACAGTATACACTTCTGAGTAAGTTTGTTGGATGTGACTTCTAAGCAGAGTAAACGTATTGAATAATATTAATTTTTTTTATTTGTGATGACACAGCGATGAAACGACGAGGATACAGATGAAGCGACTGATGCTGCTGTCAACCTGCGTCCTTAAACAACATCCATCTCTCACATACTGGTTCGTTGGCATTTACCAATACCACTACTGCTACTACTACTACTACTACTACTACTACTACTACTACTACTACTACTGCTACTACTACTACTACTACTACCACCACCACCACCACCACCACCACCACCACGACTACGACTACGACTACTACTACTACTACTACTACTACAGACAAACTTGTTTTTAGAAAAGAACTCGAACAGCTCTTGGGCAAGCAGGAAGAATCTTTGAGAGGTACTTAGACTGGAGATTGCAAAGCTTACAAGTGATCGAAGCCAAATATGAAATCAAGAGCAGTCTATTACCATAAAATCAGTGGAGTGTGTTTGATGAGAAAGCCTTTTTTCATCTGATTTTCATTAAGGCACGCATGCAAAAATTTGCTGTGACGATGGTTTTTAATGGTGATAAAACGAGGAGAGCATGTAGTAGTCTTGTGAAAAAGACCCAGAAACAATTAGGAAGGATGCATGCCAGCCAATACGAGAGTTGCTATAGTTTGAAGGGATTTGATCAGTTTAAATTATTATGTGTCTCTGATAATTCCTGAGTGATAATCATAATTATATAATTTCTGGTTTGGTCAGATTTGTTTATCTTAATTGACCTTTTTGTGTAACTCTAATACTTTGATTTTATCCTAGTAATATTCTTAATTGAATTCACTGACTAGTTTGGTTATACAATTATGCTTTTAGTACCATGCTTAACTGTGTACACCATTCTATTGAGTACAAGCGTTATCAAACATGGAGAGTAATTGGATCTGCAAGGAATCTGATCTGGTGGTGACTAACGATGGCATATAGTAACACTGTTTGTTCTTTGCTGCTGAAATCTGATGTCAGCTCTTGACTCGTGGTTGTATGACAGGTCTGTTGTTTCTTGCTGATGGATTGTCGACTGCTTTGTCCTCATCTTTATCGGTTGATGTGTGAGGGCAAAGTTAGTTGATAGATTGGTTGGTATCAGTGATAGATGGATGCGCAAGATAAGGCCGTGAATTGCTTTTCATTCTGAAGAACCAACGTTTGTTGCTTGTGTGCAAAGCCAGTAGGGATGTGGTCAGACAAAGAATAGGCAGGAATAATGGTGATTTAGTGATTGATTAAGAGATTGTAATAGATAAGATGAAGAGGAAGACAAAGGAATAGGCCTTTAGATCAAAGCAAACAGTGATATGGGGGTTGAGTTCATAGTGGTTTAGAATCAATAAGTTTCATCCTAAGAAAAAATCTTTTTTATTCTGCAGGCAGTTAATAAATGTTTCTGTTAAATGGTTGTCTTGACCTGCTTTTTCATTCAATGTCAGTGATCATCTACAGTTCGTCTCTAGAATTGAATCCATTTATGAACAATGTTTGCACCGATATTTACGTTAACTAGACATTTGTTTCCATCTCGCAACCTTGTTTTCTGCAATTTGTTGTATTTGTTTTCAGTGAAGATCAAGTGATTGGATTCTACAAGACCCTGAAAGGCCATACACTTGTTTTCTGCAGTTTGTTGTATTTGTTTTCAGTGAAGATCAAGTGATTGGATTCTACAAGACCCTGAAGGGCCATACGCTTGGCTCAGCAACTGTCAAGTGAGTTTCATCTGCTAAGGTTTCAACATCTCATTTAGATATCAATGTTATCAAATGCAAACAAAGGCCGTTATCACTAACTGGTTGCGCAAACTGTTTTGATTGACTTTGCTGCTGATGGCTGATTGGTTATGGTGCTCACCATGTAATGTGGGAAGTGTGGATTCCAGCATGATCAGGGCTTAAAGTGTGGCTGGACGGTCATGGACGGCGTCCATGCACTTATTTTAAAATCTGGACACCGTCCTGCCACTTATTGGCCAGCATAACCTGAAAAGGTAAGGGGCATCCAGGCACTTCTTTTGGAAAGGTAATGGGCGTCCAGGCACTTATTTTTCCATACTTTAAGCACTGAGCATGATCCTTTGCTCCTCAGCAGCTTAATTAGTTGACTCACAATACAATTGCTCACTAGCATTAGGATCAAACTGTACTTTTCTTTAGTACATCCATACCTCTCTTATTGTAACCAATAACATGGTGTGGGCATCTACTTATGCTTCAAGATTGCATAGGGTAAATACTTTTGCAAAAAAGAACTGTAAAATTCTAAAACTAGACCAGATTAGGACTTTCCAATAGGCAAATTTATGTACCGGTTTGACCGAAGCCTCCTGCCACCTATATACAACAATTATTTTCAGCTGTCATCCCAGGTTCATTCTCATTTTACAAGATACTCTTTCTCGTATCGCCGAACCTATGCTCGCACTAACACACGCCTGTTTTCTATTAAATCTACTGGGATCACCACTTGGAAAAACATTCCAAGGGAAATATGATTGAGCCCCAGTATTTGGGCTTTTAAGAAGAAATTTAGCGCCTTTCTAATAGAAGGCACCTAATAAGGGTAAAGTACGTTCGTTCAATGTATGTACTGCAGTAGGTCTCTGTTCAGTAGTTAAGCTTTTTGTTCCTTTTTCATAATTACTTTTGACTCAGCAGATTTGAGCTTTTCAGTTTCCCTTTATTTTGTTGCGTTTTCTCTTCCGTTTTCTAGCATAAGTTGCTTGATTGTGCTTTGTCACTTTTGTCAATCACAATGTTGATTTTGCATAGATTTCGTCATGGCCACCTCCAGGGCTGAAAGTGGTTTGAAGAAGTTGCCGGGTCTCTTTGGGCCAAAGGCTGCTAAATACCATTGTAATATCATTGTTTACACAAGCGCCAACAAAAGAATGCCGGGTCTGAGACCCGGACAGACCCGGCTCACTTTCAGCCCTGGCCACCTCACATCGTCAACTCAATATATCAGTTGGTGTCCCTAGACATTGGGATTATTTTATCTCTTTAGGGCCTCCCTTTTTGTAACCAATGAGCAAGATGTGTAAACCTGTCATGTATACTTTGGTTTCAAAATAAAAATATGTGATTGATTGATTGACATATTAAAAAGATTCAGACATCACCATCACTGTTCTTGCTTAGGCAAAAAAAAATAATGCTGTGTTTCCGGTAACAGAGCTCTAAAAAATTGGGTAGGTAGGTCGAAAAATATTTTTATTTTGGTAAAATATTTTTATACAGTGACTATCCGAAAAATTATACCCAACTACTCTTTTTTTGCATAAAGGTACACGCTGCAACAAAGTATGTGTTCTAGGCAAGTATAAACTGCCTATTTCCCGACTGTCCGCACCTAAAATTGCTCTAGAAAACAATTCTATTAATTTCATTTTGTTGACATCTTTTCTGGTAAGAAAAAGTGGGAAGGGAAGGGGAAGATGAGTGCGAACAAAACATCACTGCAAGGGGTCGTTCCAGACTGGCGAGCCAGTGACTAGTTACACCTAGAGGTTGCTAGATTTATTTTCCCTAGTCACCGTTAGAGGTGGCTCAAGTGAGACTGATAAGGCTAGAGGTTTCTCAAGACTGGCAACCAGGAAGTAGTTAGGCAGGTGTGAAACTATAAGGCAATGTCACTGCAAATAACAAAATTTGCACAAAACTTTCCGAGTCACGGCAATAAAAGTGAGTCGATCGGGTTCCCGGAAACACAACTTTTTTGCCTAAGATCCAACTCTATACGGAAGGCAATGTCACCACATTATGTCAACATTAGAGTGGCCCTTAAAAATGAAAGTTAAAAATAATCTACTGGCACCCCTCCAATCTATTCCAATTATGAAGAAAATAATTTGTGCAAAAAATCTTTCCAATAGGACAATATTTAGGGGTGCCCCCCGAGCTCTCAAGTTTCAATAATGTACGAGTAAACTTCCAAATTATAATTGGAATCGCAAACTGAAAATTTCAGTGCTTTAATAAATTAATACATTCTGTCGGCCTACTAATGTTTGCAATGCATCAACATTTAATATTTAGTACTTACTTATTAAAATTACGTGAGTTCTAAAATTCTAAAATATCACCGTTCTGATATCTTGGAGTTTGCTCATAGATATTTAGCAACTGCACAGCCACGAGACCATTACAGGGAATTTCTCGAGCTCTCAGTTGTCTTTCTTGGAGGTGTTCCTTCTCGTGAAAATCGGTTTTGAATACCTGGCGCTATGCACCGGGCATGATGGATGGCAAAAGTCATCTATACCATAAAGATGTGGCTCTTTCGTGCTCAGTTCAAGAAAACTGCTGCAGAAGAACGCAGCATTCGTGATATTGCCATCTTTTCAGTTGCTGTCTACCTGAAAGCCTGGATAACTGCGCCAATAAATTATTGCTGTGGAGGGCTGGAGGCTCCTCTGAATGACTTCACTCTCATGGTAAACCTTCTCACATATCCACATACTACAATGTCCCCTGCTACAAGCAAGAAGCTAGGGCTTCATCTCTGGTATTTGTCTGAAGTGCTTATCGGGCTTGATCTTTTTGATTCAAGGGTATCCAACAACTCCAAGAAGCTAATGATTGCTGCCATGGAAGAAGTAGCCCCATAGCATCCGCCTAAACGACCCAGGGTGAAGTCAGATGAATTTCTTGGCACCAGCGGTCTGGAACAATACTGTACAACCAACTCCAAGAAACTGTTTCAGGTGCTTGGCCTGCGTGGACTATCTGAGATGATGCTTTCCAACGATCCTGCTATTTGGGAAGAGCATGAAGCATTTCGAGAAGCACAAGCAGTACTCAAAGGGTTGGCTGTCGTCAATGATAGAGCTGAACGAGGTGTGGCACTCATCGAGGACTTAAATAAAAAGCTAACAAAAGATGAGGATCAGCTTCAATTTCTCCTTCAGGTTGTCAGTGGACATCGACAACAGTTCCCTGACTGTACGAAAAGAAATCTCGTGTCAAATTAGTAGAAAGCAGTTATTCCTGCATTTTATTGTCCTGTACTGATCATTTACTTATGTGACCAGCTGAACAGTGAACAATAACTAAATTATAATTGAACAGTAAACACTTGTTTCATTGGCATTGTTGCATCACCAGAGTGTATTTTAGTCATCTCTGTAAAATTCTGAGTGACAGTGTGTTGAATATAGTTTGGTTGAAATTGTATGATTAAATTGATCAAATTTGTATTAAAGAATAAATTTCGACGCTCGAGGGGCACCCCTAAATGTTTTGCAATTCCAAAATCCTTTTCAACATAATGTTATTTCTATAATTGGCATGGATTGAAAGGGTGCCAGACAAAATTTAACGATTTTTATTTTTTGGCTGTATGCTAAGGGCCACCCTAGTCAACATATTATGTCAATACAAATAAAATAAAGAAATTTGAAAAAAATCTTTTTAGAAAAATTGTTGTTGTTAAAAAAAAATTTTAATAAATTTTTTTTACAAAATTATTTGAGTCGCGGCAATGAAAGAGGGTCGGTCGGGTTACCGGAAACACAACATTATTTTTTTGGCCTTATGTTTTATAATTTTAAAAATCTACTGCATTTCACTTTGTATAGCTGTTGTTAACGTTAGTGATTTGACTGGCATTGTATGTGCTTTAATCAGTATTCTTTTGTGTTTATGAACATACAGCTATATGAGTATTGTGGAAAGTCTGCCAACATATGGCATTCACTACTATGAAGTGAAGGTAATTACAAAGCCGTTTCTTTGTTATTTGCACATGTTTGTCTTGTATTCTAAATAAATTACTCCTATGTCTATGTTCATTGTGTTGATACTATAATTAACTCTCAGGTTATTTCTGCTATGCAGGTAAAACATATGTATAGGAGTGCCCCACCCCTGAAATTTGAGCCAAAATTCGAAAAATATTTGCGTCAACAAACATTTGGTATAATTAAAGTATGATAAGAGTATGTTATTTTTGCATGAATAAGTGTACCAAAGTATATGACATATATACAGGTGTCGGTGTGTAATTCTATGCATCATAAGCTAAGTACATGCAAATTAAGCAAGGACAAGGCTACATCCATTGCTGAAATATCATATATCTGTGCGCAGTTCAAAATGTTCAACATTTTAGGAACATTTATTTAGCCTATGCTCTTATACTGCTGGAAATAACTGAATAACTGCAATTTATTGAACTAATCTGCATGAATTGTTAAGAGATTCTGTATCTTATAGCACTATCTATGGTAGGTTTTCACGCTTCCTCAAAATATAATTCACCATTACTCATATCGGTACAATCAAGCAGTCTGTAAGACAGATTCACTTACAGTTAGACCATCTAAACAAGTCTAGTATTTTAATTGGAATTCTTCTGCAGCAGAGCTCTGGCATACAGAGAATATCAGAGAACATAAGATTAATTGAAAGTAGCTGTCAATAAGACTCTCTCACCAATTATAAATTGTAAGTGCTGCTTCTGGACCGTAAATATTTTATATGCAACCAAGAAAAGCCTTTCTCATCATAGTCTGATTCCATTATGATTATGATTATCTATTCTCTATAGTTGGCAAATATAAAATGAAGAATTGGAGCAGAGAAAATCAACTCCATAGCAATGACAGCATGCATGAGGAATCCTTTATCTATATCTATAAGGAAGGACTTGACTATGTATGTATGTATGTATGTGACTTTGTCCAGAATGCACGCTCACAGTTTTTGAGCTTTTCACTCCAAACCTTCACTACTGTGTAGGTCTCGGCATGAGACGCAAAGTCGAGGGGTTGGCGATTCTCTACCCCCATGGGGGCCAGGGTGGGGGACGAAACCCCCCAAATTTTTTTCAAAAAATTCGCATATTTATCTGAATTTTTTTATAGATAGAGGGCCATCAGAACCACCCAGATCAGTGGTTGTCAAATCTCTACCACCATCGGGGCCAGGGTGCGGGGGGGTCGAAAACACTAATTTTCGCTATAAATTTTCTATCGCTTGCAACGTATAAAAGCAGTAATCTTAACCGTTTTAAAGGTGTCTAACGTTAGCTCTTTTGCAAATACGGATTTCACGGGTTGCTTACCGGAAGAGGCGGGGATGAGAGAGGGTGGTATGGTGTGGGGGTGGAGGGGTGGGGATAGAGTTGGGGGTTGTGGGGGTGGGCTTCGAGGGGTGGGGTGGAGGTTGAGGGGTGGGATGGGGATGAGGGGTGGGGGTGGGATGGCCTGGGGGTCGAGGGGTGGGGTTTGGGGTGGGGTGGGTGGGGTGGAGGTTGGAGGATTGGGATGGAGGGGGGTGGAGGGGTGGGGTGGAGGGGTGGGGTGGGGTGGATGGCATGGGGGTGGGATGGGGTGGGAGGGGTTGGGGTGGAGGAGTGGGGTGGATGTGGAAATTTTTGTCAAACCCAAATTTATCGGGTCGCGTACCGGTAGGGGTCGGAGTGTGGTAGGGTGGGGTTGTGGCCGTAGCGGATGGAAACCTAAATTTCCCGGGCAACGCCGGATACCCCAGCTAGTAACTGTTATAATCTGTGATCAGTAAAATGGCGATTATGGCACTATGCAGGAGCATCAGTTCAGACCCATCTTGCCTTTTAATGTCATTTCCACAATGATTCTCTGAATTTATGCAGTGTCCAATCGTCAGAACGCAGGTCAAAAGCTCATAGTCAAAATCGCACCGACTATTGTGCAGACAGAATATGCCTCTCAAATACGCATCTCAATCTATAAATATCAAGAACTGTAGACCAGTGGTTCTCAACCTTTTTTGCGCGCGACACACCTTAGCTTACAGCCATATTTGGCGACACACCGTGCAATCGCCAGATGTCAATATCACCAAATTTAAAACATGCTAAAGTTAAACTAGCTCATTTATTTTAAATTGATAAAATTGCGATGAATGTAAATGTTAGCTCATTGAATGATTTCTAGTCTATTGATTGTGATTCTAAAATTCTTAATTCCAACGATCAAATTCTACGATTCGTCGTCGTTTTATGGCTCTACGTTAATTCTTTGACATAACAGTTAAATGAAATTTTTGCTCCTTGATTTTCCTTGGTTCATAGTAAGACAAGAGTCCACAGTTTTAGTAAGGGCAGCATGGCAGGGTCAGTTACGTAGCAACCTTGATAGGCTACCTGGACACTTTAAACTGGGGCCTTGCCCATTAAAGAGACCAGTGAACGAAAATAATATGATGGCTATATAAAACAGTTTTTAGGTAAGTAAAGAGCGTGAAAGTTAGCATCAATTATCCATAGCCCAAGCCATGGCATACGTACGGCTCAGCCTCAACTGTTCAGGCAAAAGGCTGTAAGACTATGGTTATTATCGCTTTGAATGATAAATTTAAAATCATTTCTCCCTTTGATTCAAACTTACTAAAACTGAGGTGTGCTAGCTCTGGTTTCAACATACAGAGATGTACTATTGCTTGACTATCCGCATGGAATAGAACAGAACGTTTCATGAGGCAGACATTTTTTCAACATTTCTGTTCCCTCTGGACCCTATATCTAACTCGTCTATAGTGAATGAGTGCAATGTGTCCAATGGAAGATGAGACAGCAGCAATGAAGAGTACTGGCTGGCCACACACACCCCACCCCACCCTCATAAGCCAAGACTAAAAAAATGGAGATGCCAATACTTCATACCCATCTCTAGAGGTCTCGGGGCTAGCTTAAGGAATAGCTCTTCTTCTTCTAGGTCGCTGGTTTAGAGGTCAAATTGACCAACTGCACATTGCCACTGAAAGTTATTGTAGCAGTTATGTATGCGCACTTATTGTAATTGTAATTGAAACATTTATATAGCGCCGCTCACAGATTCAGTGGCGCTCCCGACCCAAGCTAGTGCTCCCGCTAACAAATATTATAGCACTCCTTCAAATTTCTACTCAGAAGCGCTCCCGGCTACAGTGCAGACACTGAATTGAAGTTTCACGCCGAAGCGCTTGAGCAATTGCGATTGAAGGTTTTGCTCAAGGTCCATACGTGGCGGCTTGAGTTGGATTCAAACCTGCAACCCTTCGGCTGCAAGGCAATGAACATACCCACTACACCACTCTGCCCCAAAATCAAAATCATGAACTATATACTATGAACTATGTATAGAGGTGTATTGATGCAAAAGTGCTATATTTAAGTAAGATTGAGTGTTATTTTATTATGATTTTATTTATTGCAGACAGTTTCTGAATTTTTGTTATATTTGTACTTCATGCAGTCTCAGGAACATCTGTAATGCTTACGTTGGGTAAACTGGTCTAAAAATCAATCAGTTATGTATGTTTTCGTATTATTTGGAGACATTGGACTCTGGTGGCTGGAATTTAATTGATTTCTAATGACTACTTATGTTTATTTCATCCCAGGTGGCGGTCAGGTCAATCTGTTTCCCCCCCCCCCCCTCTAGGCTTTCATTGGCTTACTGTGTGCATGGCTGATTAAATATTAGATAATGCATTCTCTCTGATATAACTTAGAATTGGTTTTGACAATGTCTGTGTGGAGAGCATGGGACGAGGTCACACTGGAATACCAATGCAGACAAAGTGTACGATGGATGAAAGCTGAACATTTGTAAAATGTCTTGCATTTGATAGACTATGTTTTTCATCGAATCTGTCATCTCTGCTTTCTTATTAGTTGCTGTTCATCAGCATTGTCATGTACATGAAATATCCGTGAAATTAAGAACACAGCGCAGTGATCGTTGCACTCAGTCAGTGGATGCTAGGCCTACTCTGGCTCTTGCTGGTCCTCACAGAAGAATAATGTTCAGTTTTCAGGCATTCTCAGCTGCTGGTCTGAGGCTGTAGAATTCATTGCCTACGAATATTTAAATGTTGATTCCAATGTCATGCAGAACTAAACTTAAAGCTCTTCAGTTTCTGCTGTTGTACCCTGCCTGGCTTCACTTCCCAGATTTCGACCTCACGTCTGTAATGAACTCTGTATACATTCGTTTAATGAGTTTTGACTGGACTTGAAATGGCGGTTGATGCTTTGTCCATTCTAAACAATGGACATACAGAAGTTCTTAGATTGTCTGAGATCTGATTCATTGACGGAAGTGATTTCTTTTCTCTAAGTTTTGTTGATTATGCAGTCCACACGATCTGTCAATCTGTTAATTTGTCAATCTGTTAATTTGTCAATCTGTTTGGGTGATGCAGAATTCTTGCAATTCCAGGATAAGACTGGCATTCCGTGGTGGCTTGGCATCAGCTTTCGTGGCATCTCAGTATATGACCACGCAGACAGAAAGATTCCAAGAAAGGTAGGTCTCAGGTTTTAACCTTTTTCATTTTGACATATCTTGTTTGTACACTAATCAGCCCTTAGTGCCTTCCTGAAATTTCCTCTTTCACTTTTTTGCGCTATGGCTTCCCCTGTAAATGAGCTGAATTGTTTCCATTGGCTCTCATGTTGTCATATGCTGATCTGATCGTGACTATTCAGATATTATCTAATCTGATGCCTTGTGTTCTGTTGGTGCATGTGTATTTTATCTGTTATATAATGGATGAACTGGGAGAAATTTTCTATTTCAGAGCCAATTCAGATAAAGCCAGATTTTTAGGTATAAACTTAACTCTGGTATTAGAATGGTCAAATGAGACTTCCTCCTGGAGCCTTCCCCTCCTCCTCCTCCTCCTTTTCCTCCTCCTCATCCTCTTCCTCCTACTTCTCCTCTCTCTATTCCCACTCTTGAGGCAAGTGGTAAGAATCTTTACTTGGATGAGGAATGCGAACAATTCAATCAGTCACATTTCGATAAGATTGACGAAGATAGTGGTATTCCTCAAACTACAACAAGTCTGGTGCCAAATTTATTAGGGGACACCATTATGTTGTTGTATGAAAGAATGCATAGAAGTTAAGCTCACCTGCTTTCGGATCAGTTCTCTTTTATGATCGCAGAGCTATCCAATGGCGTTTTCCCTTTTCTTTTCCAACTAATCTCTTGAGTTGTATGTAAGCATAAAATAGTTAATTTAATATAATTCTTTATGTAATCACCTACACTCATCGTCGTCAGGTAAATTCTTTGGACAAAGAAAAAAGACAATAAAGAAAAAAGACAATCTCAAGCATATACTCTGATTTGTTCAATCCCTTTCTGTACCTGATGGCAGTGGTGTGTCTCTCAGATTTTGTCATCAATAAAGGAATATAATGGTAATAATTCTTCTTCTTTCTTCCATACAACAATACGTTGCTTAACATGACATGGCTTTTGCATTGCAATGTGCTAGTACTACAGATTTATTACTGGATCGAATATTATCTCAACTGCTGTCTCTTCCACTCCTCTCTTGGCTCTGGTCTTGTTTTGTTTTCTGTGTAAATCAATCCATCACCAGTATTATATCTCAGAACTGCATCTCCTGGTCAATTCATTGGTATATATATAAAATTATATATATGTATATATATATAATTATATATATATTGAGATATCAAGTTCATTGTTCATTCACTGCAAGTTATTTTGGTTCATAATTTACAGCACCTTTTTAATGCTGATGACCTTGTGCTTGACCAACATTTGTGAGGGCTTCAGGACCTGGAATGCCACATTACCTGTCACATAAATAGAAAGGTCCATGTTTATTCTCATTCTCACCATTTATTCTGTGCACTTCCTCTCTGCTTTGTGTCCTGCATACGACCTAGATTCCTCTGGCCCACTTCCACCCTCTCCTCCTCTAACCTTTTCCAGTTTTCCAGGTTGCTCTGTCTGCTCTCACTCTCTCTGTCTCTGTGATGTAAATTGTTATTCTGCTCACATTCTCACCTTCTCCACACCAGCAGACTGACCAGACCAACATTGAACCAGATATCAGGAACCCAAGCAGAATATTAATCCTAGTCCCAGGTTAATTGATTGGATGGATTGTATTTTGGACGGACCTATGATACTCTGTGTGGCTTGTCTTTGATAATTAATCCAGTTGTCAGCAACCGTCCAGTTGTGCCTTGAATCCTGCCAGCTTTTCAAGTCTTTTGCTATAGAAATGATATCCCAAAGGTATTATAATATGCAGCTATTGAGTGCCACTATTCGGAAATTTTATATATATTAATGAAAAAACTACTCAGAGGCGCTCCCAACTCCAGCGCACCCAAGAAGAACAGTTTTAAGTTTAGTAAGTGCAGACATCAGTCGATGTTGCTGAACCAAATTGTGAATGAAGAAAGACTGGTACATGCTGTCCATGCTGCACAGAGACTGCCTTAGAGAAGACTCAGTGCACTTAACCAGTCAGCTAGCACATCTACATGTAAGTAGATATCTATCTGAAGAACGCTAAATGTCATACAAACCAAAGTGCGGTGTAAATAGTTGGTCTTCATAAATAATACACTTATATTGGATTTCGGATGATATGTGTGATTTTAAAATATCTGACTTTTGTTCGACTCTATGGATGATGCACATTTATTACCAAGTCTTTACACCAAAATGCAGATAGCAATTGTCAATAAAATAATAAATATTCTTATCACATCTAAATGAGTTTGCTGAATGAATGAAAGAACTAAATCAAAACAATTTTGTAAAAGCAGTACATTCTTCATCTGAAGGAAACAATAATGTATTTTTTTAAAATCTGAATTAATGCAATGATGTTCCATCTGATCGGTTCAATGTCAAGCTGTAGTGTTTTGGTGATTTTGCAGATCTGTGTAATTTAAACTTCTGCTTTGCTTTACTATCCAATATTTGCAGTAATTATGATATAACATTAAAATTTGTGACACAGTAGATTCTAAGTGGTTGACTTGTCGGTGGTTCATCTAAAATGTTACCTACTCGGATCAGCATCCTGTCTCATTTCTTGTCCTAGATGATGCTATAGCTTGCAATGTTGATTCTTTAAAATGACTAGTGTGAAATGTTGTAAAAAAACAGTATATAAGAGAAATTGTGGGAGCAGGTTTCCTTATTTCAAGTAACTTGCTTTATTTTGTGTCGATAATACTTATGTAATTGAGTCATATGCAAAAACATTTTCTCAATTATTATGTTAAAGAATTACTAATATACAGATAGTTTAACTTGACTCAACAATTTAGCTTCTGAGTTTGAACTTTGCTAGTTTTATGTGTGAATGAGATTAATTATTCTACAATTATTCTATAATTAGTCTCATTAGAGACATGCAGGATTAGTCAAAGCCTGAAATTTATTGGATAGTAATATGTTTGCTGTGACGATGCCAATTAAGTTTGTTGACTGAGATAATATTGGCTTTGGTAATGAGCTGTCCCTTCCTAAGGCTATGCTGTGGATTCTGTTTGCATAGTTTATTATTCTGAATGCTCAGGAGTTTTAAAAATTCAGTGAATTTGACCAACGCTTGTTATGTGTTTTTCTTGTGCAACCGTTTGTTGGCTTTGTGTCTGTTTGCTATCTTTCGTCTCTCACATGTGAACTGTATTGACAAAGTGGCACTGCATAATTTTGGACCTATTCTCTTTTATGTCTTGAAACTGTTTGTTGATGCCAAAATACAAATTGCCTTCTGTAGTACTATTTCTGAATTCTTTTGTAAACTGTAGCATCATTCTTTGTATAGATATCATTGTGTTAAAAAACCCAGAATTACAGCATCCTATTAACCTCATGACTAAAATGTTTAGTTGAAGTAACCAAGATAAGGAATATAGTGATTTTACAGGAGAAATTTAATTTGCTTCTTTCTGTTCTTGAATTTTCAAAGGCATGGTGTAAAATTTTGAACAAACCTATAAAGTAATTATTTAGGAGTAGCTAAATAGAGTTTTTAAAGTTAGAATAAAATTTGAAAGATTGTTTCATATTGCCAAATGTTATCATGTGGTAAAGAGGTCACTTTTCGGATGTTAGCCAGTAACTACCGGTAGTAGGTATTTATGTTTTGGGACACTGTAATGATTTGTGTATGTCATGTCATACTTTCTTTAAAACAACTAGAAATATTGTCTTATAAACAATCAGTTAATAGTATTTTTTAGATTTTCAGAGCTCCTGTCAGATAGCACGGTTTAAAAACTGTTTTAGGTATTTGCCTGGAAACAGCTGGAGAACCTTTATTTCCGTGAGAAAAAGTTCTCCATTGAAGTTGTTGACCTGAAAAAGTGAGTTTATGAATTGTGTTACTTACTGCATGTGATTTACTGTCTATATTGTGATCCATTTTTGTTTTCAGCTTTTAAGAGCCTTTCAGATAGTGATAAGATTTCGTCAAACTCTTCTATATAGCGTTGTTATCTTATGCACAAGGCACCAAAGCTAAGCCATTATGAGGTCAATCTGTTAAAAGATATGTTCTCCTCCCTGAAACTATTTGAGTTGGTGTGTATCTCTGTTGGATAAGTGTGAGGGTGGGTGTGTTTTATTCTGAAATGGTTGATGCTGCAAAGACTTTGGTGGGTAGCTACAGATCTGGTAGTTATCTTGAGAGAGATAAATATGGTCATGGAAGGTATGCTTTCTTATCAGAATCGCTCGCTTGTGTATTGCTTTAACAGTATCTTTTAACTTTTCAAGCTCTTCTAGATGGGACAAGAGGGCTGCCTCTTGTCCCATCATATCAGTGGCATTCTGGCATTTCAATATCTCTTAGACCAGCATTTGAGTTGTCACTGACTGTTGATTTAATAATATTAATAGCCATAATAATAATTCAATTAAATATGCAGGTCTTCCCGCTTCTTACATCTTCCAACCAGTGGCCATAGAGACCCTAGGCCCGCTCAATCCATCAGCCTTGGAATTCATCAACAAAAACGACAAACGCATATCGTCCATTACTGGTGACAGACGCGAAGCAACTTTTCTTTTCCAGCGCCTGTCTGTCAACATTCAGCGCTATAACTTGGTCGCTTCTAAAGGAACTTTCTCCTCCAACCCTGAAGACAAGGCCTGACAATTCCGGACTAGTTTTTAAACAATAGTTAGCAATGAAGTCCCTGAGGGATCCTAAATACCTCGGGGCCAAAAAATATAAAAAATATTAATAATAATAATAGTAATAACAATAATAATTTTGGAAAATAATAATAATTTTAATAATAGCGGCAATTTCTATGGCGCTGTAACGCAGTGTTACATGGGCGCCTTGACAAAATAAGCACATGATCAGTCGAGAGGACAGCCTTAGAGAAGACATATTATGTTTTGAGTCTTGACTTTGAATACTCAACCGAGTCGATTGTACGAATAGACTGTGCATTAGACACTAATTCATTGGACAATAATTCATTAGACACTAATTCATTAGACACTAATTCATTAGACACTAATTCATTAGACACTAATTCATTAGAGGTCATTTGTTTTGTTAAGGTACAGTAAGAGTGTTGCAGAATGTATTGTTTTGTGGGAATTTCTATTATTTTCCATTGTGTTTATGACATTGAGGAATACATCTGGATCAGTGACGGTTAACGTGCATTCATGGATGGCATCAACCACTCACTTGGCCAAATGCATCTGGACAATGACTGTCAGTCAGCACCAGTTCTATCTGAATCGAAAGCACCGCAAGGTCAGTCTTTCTTTCGCAGATATTTTACTAATTATTTCGTAGCAGTTACGCATTTAACATGAGACCGACTTTGGCGAAGTGTAGCAATTGAAGTCGTCAAATGTTCCAAATCTGCAGCATCAGTTGGACTGGTCTTCTCACAATGAGATGAGGTGCTGCCTGTATTTGATGTAGCCAGAAAGACTTGGTCCAAATCTTCAATGTCATTTGTGACTTTACGAGAGGATGTTCCTTGGCTGATCGGTTAAAAGATGCAGGTTCAAACCTTCACTGAGACTGGTTCTCTGCCAGTTTAAAAATTGGCAGATGAATGGGTAAAAAGAGATGTGACACACGCAAGATGCAACTTATAACATGAGTTATAAAAGGTTACAAATTCTCTAGAAATTGGAAGGCCAAACAAACCTTGGCAAATGTGTGCTGATTCTAGCTAGGTGTTGTAATATTTGACCCAAAATGTGCCCAGCACCATGTCTAAATGTGTCACGATCCAAGAAAAGGTACCAAGTTTTAGTTCACAGTTTCGTCAGAAACCAGCCTGAAAGGACGTTGTGGTCTATTTTTTACCCTTCGTAACGATTAATTCATATTTCGTGTGAATCCGGATATCTTTGGGAATTGAGAAGATATTAACTTCAATTTTTTTATTCTGTCCAGTAATAATTAACCTATGTTGTGGTAGCTCTAACTCCATTACTAAGACTTGGTACCTTTTCATGGATTATTGTTCTATGGGTTTCAAATAGAATTTTACTTTTCGTAACGATTAATTCATATGTCGTGTGAATCCTGATATCTTTGGGAAATGAGAAGATATTAACTTCAATTTTTTTAAAATTCTGTCCAGTAATAAGTAATCTATGTTGTGGTAGCTCTAACTCCACTACTAAGACTTGGTACCTTTTCATGGATTGTGACACAAATATTCAATTCCATAACTACATAGATTCTTGTCCATTGCTATTCTAGCATTTTTTTGTTTTAATGTTATAAATCAAATGTAAACGATTTGTCATCATTTGGTTTTATTTGTTTTATTGAATTAATTGCATGTGAGTGATAATACAGCTCAATGTACAATGCTAGTTTAATACCAAATACATTAAAATGGAAGCATTTCTGAAATTGAGTACTAAATATATGCAGCCCCCAAATCATTCTCAAATTATTGTTCACAAATTACTGAATTGTTTAATTTATCTCAGCAATGTTTACAATTGGAGGATTAGTTTTGAATTGTATTGTTTTGTATTGTATCTGACCATTTATAAAGCGCTTCTCGCAGCAAGAGCCCTTCAGAAGCGCTCCCAGTGCGTTCAACCCCGAGAAAAAAGGCACTTTTTAGACGAGAGAAAGACGAGGATGCACTACCAGAGACGATGGCAGAGCGAACTGATGGGGGAAGCCCATTCCATAGGGAGTGACCAATGCAGGCAAATGATCTGGATTGAGCCATGGCGGTCCCGACTTGGGTGACAAAGAGGTCAAGCCGATCAGAGGACCTAAGAGGATGCAGTGAAGTGGCAGAAAGGGGGCGAAGTATCTGATCACACAGGTACTTCGGAGCATGACCGATTTGAGACTTAAGGACCAGAATCAGGACTTTAAATAGTATGCGGACCGAGAGAGGAAGCCAGTGAAGTTGTTCAGTCATGAATGTAGAAATGTGAGAGAATCGAGGAAGACGGGCAATGAGCCTAGCAGCAGCATTGAGTACAGATTGCAGAGGAGCTAGGCGAACCTTAGGCAGGCCAATAAGGGCAGAATTACAATAGTCAATCCGAGAACAGACAAAAGCATGCACAATTGAGGTAAAGATCGATGTTAAGTGTCCTATGGTTAGAAATAATGCACTTTGAGAAAATCCTACAAATTCAGTGTCAGAATCATCACAGGCAAGCTGTTCACATGAGTTACTTCAGGTGCTGGTTCCAATTAGTTATAATTAAATTTTGTAATAAAACTATAAGAAACCATGCAGAACAATCAGATTGTCATTTATTAAATGAATGAATTGAACATCTAGACAATTGCACATCACCGTGCTTTCTTTTTTGTTAGTCTTCTAATCTGGAATGACTCAAAACCAAGGCTTGGTACCTGCTGCCAAGGTTTTTCTGATCAGTGTTCTCTATTCTAATGTTGGGATTGTCCATTTTAGCCGGGACTGGGTCAGATGAACTTCTGAGTAGGAGCCTTTAAGGAGCTTTGCATGAATTCCCGTACTGAATGGATTAATGAATACTTGTGTTCCAATGTCTGTTCTCTACCGTTGTCTGTTCTCTACGTTGCCTGTTCTCTACCTTTGCCTGTTCTCAACCATTGCCTGTTCTCTACCGTTGCCTGTTCTCTACCTTTGCCTGTTCTCTACCATTGCCTGTTCTTGACCGTTGCCTGTTCTCTACCTTTGCCTGTTCTCTACCGTTGCCTGTTCACTGTTGGCTGTTGTAATAAGTCGTTGAATGTCCTGTTATGGCTGTACGTGTGAGTGAAGGTCAGTGATAATTGTCGATGTGCGTCTTTCTGAAAAATGGCTCTAATTATAGATGACAAGTTATTTGCTGTCATTTAGTCTTCTGCTCTTAATTGGCATCTGATGGTTCAGTTCCGTGTCTAGAATATGGTGACGAGAATATAGTGCCAGTATATGTATGTGTGTATGTTCCGCGGTCTCTGCTTCCACGTTGTCAATTATGGCGCTATAAAAGAAGAAGCACTCCACTGTGTATGTGCAGATCTCATTCTGTATAGTTTCGCACTTTGTGCTAAGATTTCCAGAAAAATCTCCTGAAATTCCTTTTGTGGTTCATTCTTTTGAGTAAACCTTTGTGACAGGCATATATGTGATTGCCTTTTAAATTGAATGGTGTTAATCTTGTTCTGCATTTGTAAGGCATATAAATTTCGGACGATGTGTCTTGAAATCGAGTGATCGCTTCATAAGATCCAAATATTAAAAATGGTCATTTTTTTACTGGTAACAAAATGATCACGCAGTATCAACAGTTATAATCCACTGGGAATGTAATTCAAAGAAATCACCTGCGTGTAGTTGGCTTATCTGCCATATGTGCGATGGCATACAACTTAGAATATAATTCAATGTATGTGTAACAGTTTGTTTGTATGTACACTTACACTAGATGGACAATAAAAATGAGTACAAAACATCACTTGGACTAGCACTTAAAAAATGACCAATACTATGGTAATTTTTTCTTATCCATTGCAGTCAAATGGCTGGTGTCAGAAACTGATGATGATGAGAATGATGAGGATATATGTGATATTATGTAGGAAAGTGCTGCAGCCTGCTAGATGAATACTTTAGGTAGGACTTCATTCTGAAACCAGATGACAATTCAGACCAGATGACAGAACCTTCTCATCATCTATACAATAATAGCCTGGGAAACATATATATAAGCTAGTGTTGGATCTAGTCCTCTCCTCTGGATAATCAAGGTTTTTAAGGGGATGAACAATGATCTGATCTGATGTGAATGGGGGAGGGCATGGGAGAGGATGTGCCCCTGCCCACCTCACATTTTTTTAACTTCCATAATATTGTAATGGTAGCATTTTAAGCTGTCATCTTAACAAAATTGCTCTATTATTTCAGTGCCGATAGATTGTGATTTCGATTCTGAGGATTGTGTGTCTAGTGTACTTTTACTTTATGTGGAGGACCATCAACTAAATGCCTTACGTTTCTGAGTGCTGCAATGTATAAAATCTTAGGTTAGTTAAAAGTTGAACAAGTGTTTATATGACCTGGCTGGATATGCATCTCATCTTCAATGTCTTGTCTTTTCTATACTGGATGGTGAACAATCCTGGATGACCATGTCAACTGATTTTGAAGATCCTTTCCATTTGAATTCTGTCAAATGCAGGTCATGCAGCATTGCCTTGTGTTTGACTTTGCTATGATCTTTGTTTGAACACTCTTTCAAATTCATGAGCTGATTACTTAGCCAGCAACATGTTGGGGCAATGCTGGACGTTATTGGCCCAACATTGTCCTGAAGTGTGTATGGCTGGATGGTTGGCTGGCTGTCTGAGTGCTGCAAGGAAGTCCTTAAGAGACCTAAATGAATTGAGGATCTGTCTAGTTGGTTCTCAAATGTATTGCACAGGTAGTGACTAACCAACCAAAATTCTCTCATATTTCTGAATATATACATGAGAGAAAATTTAAAAATATGTGTGATAAAAACTGCAGTATCTTGCTTGAAGCAACAGATTTTGATGGAGGTTATTTTGCTGGAACTATCCCTGCATAATATTTAAGAGAACTATGTGGTCCAGTATTGAGAAAGTGGAGTCACTTCTCCTGAGAGCTGACTTTCAACTTGAGTAAAACTCTGATGTCTTTTAACAAGATTTTCTAAATTTATTTCAAAGTTTGGCATTTAATCAGACGGGCATGGGGTTGAGATCCAACCACACTTGTGCATTTGATGTCGTTCGTTTGAGCAGTTTTGTAGAAATAGGTGTAAGTGAAGATGTAAGAGAAGGGTTTCTGTATGACAACTCTTAGTTTGATTCATTGTTAGTCATTGAATAGAAAGAATTTATCATAATCATAATTGGAGAAAATTGACCGGCCAGTAATATTTTTCAAATTCACACAGACACATTTAATTGAAAACTGTTCTAGTTTAGGGATAAGCTATCTGCTCTATGTGCACTCCATGATTAAGATTAAGCCTACACTTGTGATATATTTTAGATAAGGGGCCAAGTCCATGTCTTTACTTGCCAAGCCTATTAAATGAAGCCAGCAGCACCCATCATTGGGGTTGGTCCAGGATCTGTTCATTAGTAACATGTAAGGGTATGTGAAATGGTAATATGCATTATACACACCACACCTCTCACAATTAGGTGTGTGTGTATGTGTGTTAATATGCATGCTGTAGCTGACAGCCACCTCTGCTGCTGTGTGTGTGGGTGTGTACTGTGTGAGAATATATAGCCATATCAGTATTAATGTATGGATGAAACTTGGGTGTGCCTACTATTGCCTTTTAATAACCTGTACACAGCAAAATTATCTTGTCCCAGTGCTTGTTATGGCCTTAGTTCCTAATGTTAGCAGTTTGATGTAAAAAATAACTTTGCCCAATTGATTCTTTACGAAAGTGCCATCAGACATCTTTGCAGAGTGCTGTTGCACGTTATGGTGTCAAACATACACAGCAAAAATGATACGCATTGAATTTATGGCTGAGCGCCTAAGACTGGACAGAAGCTCAAGCGAGTCTATTATAAGAATGCACTTGAATTTCTATCCTGTTTGCCTGTTCCATTGCTGGGGTGTTTAAGTGCATTTTCATGCTGAACTGAATGCTGGGTATTTAAAAACTTTTTGTTAGGCACAAGGCATGAGTGGCATTTTTTTTCTCCTGATCAAAAACTTGTGCAGTTTACAGGACCTACGGCAGATACTTTATTTTCAACAGGATACTTTTTTATGTATTGTAAAAATGTGATTTCACAGAGTCATGTTGATATTATTTGCTATATTGCCTCAAGTTATGGCTAACCTTCACTGTGCAGAATTTTGTTCCCTGATGTCCTCCTTGCGAAACTTCACTATACTGTGATACTTGATTACAGAAGAGTCAAATCAATGTGGTTTCAATTAGGTTGATTAATTTGAGCATAGGCTACGACGTCTCATGCACCGATGTAGCAGAGAGTTTGCAGATTGCCACTCGAAGGTGACTGATAAATTCAGAGATTTGAATCTGTGGCTAGCACACACAACGATCTAAAATGGTGTGGTGCACATTCAAATGGTCAATGGTGTTGAATGATTATCTCTAAGTCACAATGAAGTAATTAAAAATGAGCTGAGTCAAGACCCCACAGACTTTGCTTTATAAAAACGTATACATTTGCATTAATGTGACTGCTCAACCAGTTGGCCATTTTCTCAAACTAAAATGCATGTGTCTGTGTACGTGTGTAAGTTGTATGTGCATATTATAAATATATAATGTGGTTAAAAAAGGTAAGCCAAGCTGTTTTTAATATATCTCCAACACCTGATTATTAATCATTCTAATTTTTTCCTAATATTTAGAGAATTGAACCAAGAATATGATTCCAAAATATCATGTCATAAATTTGAACGGATTGAAAGATATGAATCTTTCAACTTCATCTGCCAAATTTCTGTTTACCAGCAATTTTCTTTTGGGTTTTGTAACAAAGTACTTCAAACTTGAAAAAGTTTTTAATATTTTTGTGAAGAAACTTTAAGTAGTTATTGTTTGATTATTTACATAAAGAAGATGTTATAGACGACAGGATTTAAATCTGGACTGTTCGGAGGCCATAATGTGGGAGAAATGAAGTATGGTGTCTCTGTTGTTAGCATTTTGAGGGTTTTCTGGCTCTCTGGTAGAAAAAAATGTCTACTAGGGCTATAGATTTTTGATAACAGGTGGAAGATGTTGTGACAGCGGAAAGTTGCGATAATGTACTCCATTAATTTTTACTCCAGGATCACTGAAGACCAAAATTGGGAACTATCAAGCGTCAAAACCCGCAACAAACACCATAATAGGTTTGCTGATAACTGAAATTTCACACATGTACATATATTATTGTTCCTCAGGTTTGAACTGTGCATTGTGCAAGTGTGTTTCCAAGAATTGTTATCTTAAAGCTGACAGAAGTTGTTTATGGTACTGACAGCACCAGATGTCAGTCTTAATGATATTTCACTTTTAATTGTATACACTTGATCAGTTGCCATGTCTCCTTTTATCCCATATACTATCTTGTTTGAGTGATTATGTATATATATCTCTCAGTTTTAGTCTGCATGCCTTTGTCTGTCTCTCTGTGTGTTTGTCCAGAGGGTGTCTCAGTGTAGTCTAACTGTTGATTATATGTCTGGCTGTATGTGTCCTGTGTGGGAAATGAGAGTGCTTCATGGAATTAGGTTGACCGGAAATACAGATTTAGTAAGTAGGTAAAGGGTCATTCAGAGCAGTAGAATTGTGCGCGTACATTCTCGTACATTCTCTTTGACGTAGTGCCTGTCACTGGCTGAGTGAGGGAATAGTGAGAAGACTGACAAATGTGCTGCTGTAAAATCGCATAGAACTCAAAGTCATTGAATCTTGCATAATTTCATGGAGACACATGCTCATGAATATTAAATCAAATACACATCATTATAGCAGAGATTTGGAAGCAGTTTAGAGCATGTGTCTGCAATAAGCGTGTTTCATTACACTTTAAATGGTTTACTTCAAGACTTATTAGTCACTGTTTGTTATGGCTATATATTTCACTTCTGCCAGGCTTTTGTCTTTTGTACAGTGGGCACAAACCAGACTCTGTGATTTGCTCCACTCCATCCAATCTCACCTTCAACTCTTTCTGTTGCTTTCCGATTGTCATTGTTTTGCATTTTTCCACATTTGTTCTGTGTTCAGACCTGCTGCGATACTCTCGTGTGCCCTGTCTTTCAATTCCAGCAGTTATATATATATATATATATTTGTTGTTGTTGTGTGTAAATCAATTGTAAATTTGGGTTCATAATGATGACTGACATATATTTTCTTCTTCACAACTGTTTTCAGTAGTAGACAGGGCAGACCTGTTCCATCTTGTAAACTTTCCTGACGGTGGTTTGTCCACCTCTTTTGCTGCTTCTCCCTTTTCCCTTCCTTCTTTCTTCCGTTCTTTCCTTCTCTCCTGTCTCTGATGAGTATTGTGGTTTGTGACCTATGCTTGTGTACTTGTGTGTTTAGATATTAGATATCATTTGTACTTGTGGGATATTCCATGGAACCTGGTATCCTGTTTGTTATGGCTAAAGTCTAGTGATGGATTGCAGAATCTTTTCAACCCCCTTCCTTATATACCACCCCTCCATTCCCCCCATCCTGCACTGGATACCCAGTGACAGCTTCTTAGAGGCATGGAGAAATAGGAGCGCTCTACTGATAACACAGACATCATGATTAGCAGGGGACTGGAAAGAGGATTGTTGGACATCATGGAAGTAGTCATCAGTTGCATCAAATGACATCAGTTGATAGATATTTCTCGTTTTCGTCATTTGGTGCAACTAGCTGTCAGCTGAGTAGAACGTCTGTCTCTCTCTGAAGCTGCCATATTTAGTAAATGACTGGAGTCATATCTTCATGTCTGTCGTCTATTCGTGAAAGACTTTGACGAGGAAAAATCCAGTGCTCTGAATTTCTAGCTGATCAGAATGTAAGAAATTCTTACCTTCTAAACATGTCAATTGCCGTATCTCCATCTCTTCATGATAAGATGATTTCTTTTCATCATATCAAATTGTTTCTTCTGTTCGTTTAGAACTGATTTCTGCTGCCATGGATATATAGATCTATGTGATCTTCAGTGATTAACATTCAGGACTGGAATGTGTTAATTAATTATTTTCGGGAATTAAATTAATAACACCAACATTGATGCTAGTATACAATACTATACAGTGGACTAGGCAAGTCACTAAAATCAGAACAGCAATGTTATGGTAATTGATCAATGTAGGCCTAACGTGATGTTAGTTTTCAGATCAAATCGTGTCATTTCAAATGTGAATATTTGTTTCATGTAGTATCTTGGTCAGTTTACTAGATTTGTTGAAAAGAAATGATTTTAAATTTGTTTACCAATAATCAGTTGAAAAGTCTATTCTGTTAATTAGTTAATTGATATGCGCCTTGATACATGATGTGGACGGTCATTATGAACCTCCAGCACCAGAAAAGATTATGTTGGTTACGTAACCACCTACAATGCAGGCTCCTCCACTTTTACAGGAAGGATTTTAAATCTTTGGATTTAAAGTCTTTGGTTTCTATCTCATCTGCCATAGAAACAATAGCTGAAGTTAAGTCCTTCTGGTTTGAACAGTGGACCACAGCTGTGAAGTTAATGATCTCTTTGCTTTTTGAATAGCAGTTATTCTTTTATTGTATAATTTTAGTACACGTACATTCATTGCTGTGTTTCGTTTTATGGCAGTTTGCCTCATGAAATGGGAGAGTTCATCTGAGGTAGATTTGCCGCTCTGATTTGAACGTGTGTAGTAACAAGACTGAGTCAGTGCACAATGTCTGTGGCTGTCATTAAGATGTGGGGCTTTGTTTAGCTCTCAGGCTTTGTCCTTATCAGTGACTGTTTGCCTCTGCTGATCAGTTGTTCTTCTTGCTGGCACTCTTCTATCAGTGACCAGGGTTAACCAGGGTAAAAGTGGAACTGCCTAGGATGCCTGAGTTTTGATAGAAAGGAGCCTAGTGATTGTGCATAGCTGGTCCCTATCGGGACATTTGATGCCAATTTCAAGACTGATAATAGAAATGGAGAATGCTTGACATGCTGTTTGGTCCTGTGCATCACTGGTTTAAGTCCTTTTTTGGTTCAGAGGTCATTGGGTTTCTATCAATAATCTATTCAAACATGCTGAAATGTGTCTGTGAGTGGAATTATGTAAAGGTGAACTAGCAAATTTCCACTGTGTAAAATTTTTGAGTCAAAACAGAATGAGAATTGTAAAAACAAAACTGAAGTTTAAGTAATTGGTCTTTTGATTTGCCTCCATTTCCATCTCTCATTTCGTTATCTGGTCAACTATCTTATCTCTTATCGTGGGGCTGCTGCTGCCCAACTGTACCACTGACTGAGTTGAGGTGTACTACTTCCAGCTTTCAAATTCAATGGAAAGATAGTGAATAACTTTTCATTCGTCTTTGCATCATTGCACTAGAAGTGTAACAGCACTACAGGCAGGATATTATGACATGGATGACGTATGAAATCAGTAGAAATGTTGACCTAGCAAATAATGCAGAGAAAGCCAAAGCAGTGGTTATTGAAAAACACAGAGAACTCATATAACTCAGCATGCAATGAGAAGCTCTTGTGCAGTATAACAATGGTCATTTGTCTTCAAAATGCAATTGTACATTGCTTCATTATCTCAAGGTTTGAGGTCACTAACATTTGACTTGACACAAGTTTGCGATACTACAGTTGGCAGAGCTTGCATTTGTGATATTACAGAGCTGATCTACTTAATTCCTATTAATTGCAGTTCATTTAGTTTTTGGCTGGTCTGGAGTACATTTCGTCTGGTTATGAGAATCTAGATAGTTGAGCTGCAAGCGTTTTGACATGACATGCGGCAATTTCGTGTTGTAGGGTGATGCAATCTGGTACAAGCAGAGCTCTCCTTATCTATAACAAGTGTGAGAATATTTAGTTCCAGAACAGTATTTTGCATTTCAGACCAATAAACCATATTATGGCTAGTGTAGAACAGTGGAGGTCTGTTCTAGTAGATGTTTTGTGGCCTGAAATTAGTGAAACCTGTTAGGCGCTGCATTACATGAACATTTTACAAGGCATAGAGGCAGGGCCTCGGACAGGATTTGGAGACCCAGGGCCACAACTAATTTTCAAGGCCTTCTCATTCAATAATCTAGGCCTACGTCGAAATTCTGAATCGCTATGAGATCCTGCTCCAATGTCAACATGTCTCATAATATTTGAAGGCAGTGGCGGCACTAGGGGGAGCAAGCCCCCCCCCTACAAGAGGCTCAGCTCCCCTAAAAAAGGGCCATCCGAATTTTTACATTGAAATATCCACGATTTTCGGCTGACGACTAAAAAAAAAGGTCGTCAGATATTTTGGCGGCGGAAATGGAAAATTTTCATGAGATTTCGGTCGATGACTAAAAAAAGAGGTCATCAGAAATTTTGAGGGATGGAAAATGTGAAATTTTCGCCGCGAGGCTTCAGCCCCCGGAAACTGAAATCCTGGCGCCGCCACTGTTTGAAGTATTTAAAATAAAATTATTTGAATTATCTGATAGGTCTACATTGTCAATTGTTAAATGCTGTACGATTACATTTTCTTGGTTCAAAACTCCATTCTGTATCAGTCACGTTTGTTACAGTCATCAAAGTCTCTTGAAGGTCACTTTCTGTTTGTTATATATTTATTTCTCGAAGATCTTCTGTCTGGCTGAGCCTATTGCGATTATCAGGATGTGCAAAGAAATTTAAAATTTTCGGCTTGCTGAAGCAGCTTCCTTTTGTCGAGCCAATTTCTTTCGTTTCTTATGTCCACTTTCGAATGATCTCTTCATCTTTCTGCAGCCTATGAGATTAAGTTAAAATAATATTTATATGTAATACAATAGACTAACAGTTAGGGGGAATATTTGCTATGTTTTCAATAAAATTGACATCGTGGTCAATTTTGTCAAATTGACTGATATTGTTAAAACTATTTTAATATAGATTAAATATCAATTTCCTAAGTTAAAAACAAAGCCCCTAATCGTGCCCTCATTGGCCTCATTCCCCTCGAATTCGTCCACCACCACATTCATTTTCTACACTGCCCCAAACCCCAACTCCTGGCTACACCACCGCACTAAGAGACTAAGAAAGTAAGAATATGTATGGGTCCATATAGCTATAGTAAAGTGTACTGTGTAGGCTACACTATCCACAGGGTATCGGATGATTATATATTCATATTAAAAATTATTTAGGTTCGAGTGTTTGACTTATGACTACGAGTAACGAGTTACGATAGAGTCTAGACTGTTGAGTGTTGACAAGTTTTCAGTTTTACAACTAATAACAGATTTACGAAAAATTTGTCTACAGTTTGCAATTATTTAACGTCAATGATTTGGACCCGAAATTATTAGAATTTGTATAGCCCTACATTTCAATTAATAACTCCTTAGTTCCGTAATTCTCCATTTCAATAAATTATTGCTTAAAAATCAATAGGAATTTACTGAATTAAGTAGCTATTTATTACAAATAATTCTGTAATTCCGAAATTCCGAGGTCCTTTATCAAGTGAGGCCTGGGGCCAAATGGCCCCAGTAGCCCCCCCCTGTCGGAGGCCCTGCATAGAGGTTATGGAATTCATTTTGTGATGCCCGCTGTGAGGTGACTATATGTTGGCATTGTAAACATATAAATTATATTACAGGACATTAAGTGCATTATTGTGCACATTTTAAAATTCAGTTTAAAACTGGCTTGGATGTTTCGTTATCGGGCTGGTTATTGATCAGCATTTCATTCTTTGAAGGGGATTTAACCTGAGGGAACCGGTTAGCATACCGTACATATTAACTTTGATGTGGGTGTGTGTGTGTGTGTGTGGGTGTATGCTGTATGTCAGAGTGGTTGTTTGACAGTGGAGAAACGACGATAAGAGTTGGAGACAATTCTGAAAAACATGCGTCTCTGCTCTGCTTCTGTTCGTTTATCTTTCTCTGAAGTAACCAGTGCATATCAACAGTTAATGCAAACTTAACTGCATACAGGTCAAGTTATTTTCGTCATTATCAGTTATTATTTAGACAATACTCTCATGACGTCACTGTTCAAGACATTCCTTTTCCAGATATAGCTCTGTTCAATATCTAACTCAACACGGTTGACTGTTATATCTCATTGGATGTGTTGAATGGTAATTTTCAGTCCTTTTGTTTAATAGGGAACTACTTAATAGGAAAAGTTTATAGTTGAGTTTCTTCTAATGTTATACAATGTAACATAGACCTCATTTCTTGAGACTGATTCTGTTTTTGCTTTCGCTGGGCTGTATGCACCCTCTTGGTGGTTATCTTGAATGGGTGCTTTGCATTATTTAATTAATTATCTTAAAACTCGAATGATGAAGCAACTGTTTGCGTATTTTGCAAAATATGTAAAAAGTTTGATAGTTTGGCTTTTGGTTGTATAGCTCATCAATTGTTAAAGCATTGTTGTCTTGTTGCCTTCATTCAAATTGAAACTCATCGTTTATAAAACACTGATCTCTGGCCAGCCAAAGTGCTTGAAATCAATTTTTATTCCACAGTCAAATAAAATCGTATTATCCAGATGAAAATCTGCAACATACGTAATTCATGTCAAGTCATCCGGTGCACTTGCTTCACACTTCAGCTTGTAATGAGTGAATTGGCCATTTTCATTTGTTTCTATTTATTTATGAAACAAGAATGCAATTTGTGTTTTAATTCCAAGCCCATTCATTGGCTGTTTAATCAGTATTTTATATCTGTTGCTTAGACAGAATTTTTTTTTGGGGACAATCATGCATTCTGTGACAATGATACAGAACTGTGACAATGGTACAGAATTGTGACAATGGTACAGAATTGTGTATATGGTACATTCTGTGACAATGGTACAGAACTGTGACAATGGTACAGAACTGTGACAATGGTGCAGAACTGTGACAGTGGTACATTCTGTGACAATGGTACATTCTGTGACAATGGTACAGAACTGTGACAGTGGTACATTCTGTGACAATGGTACAGAACTGTGACAATGGTACAGAACTGTGACGATGGTACATTCTGTGACAGTGGTACAGAACTGTGACAATGGTACAGAACTGTGACAATGGTACAGAACTGTGACAATGGTACAGAACTGTGACAATGGTGCATTCTATGACAATGGTACATTCTGTGTGGGTCTTAAAAATTAACAAGATGCGTACTGCAGTGATTGAATCTTCTTCTTCTTCTTCAGGTTCTCTGCCAAGTGGCAGACGTCCAAACGTCCAATGTCTTCACCTTTCCCGCTGTTGTGCCATGTCTTTAAGTTCTCTGTATTCCTCCTCCATCATCCCGTCCATCAGTTTTTGTCTAGGTCTTCCTCTGCACCTTTTTCCATTCAATCTTTCTTCAATTGGATCTATGAATACATAAATTTGACAAAAGGTTTATTCCAGCAAACTCCGCCACTGGTTGTTCTCTGCCAGTGCCAGTCCCAACCCTGGATAAAGGAGGAGGGTGACACTAATCATCTGTGATATGACAGTGTCCTTAAACATGTAACAAGCCTTTATTCCAGCAACGTGCTCTTCTCTTCAGAGAAGGTGTGTTATGTGTCACAGTCTAAGACATTCTCAGCAGTTTAGGTTTTCGCTCGTTATATTGTTACGAGCTTTGTGAAAT